>LS918080.1:57186-90403 GCA_900490955.1 Micoletzkya japonica
ATATAGTGGCGAAAATCGGAACGTATAATTCGATTTTAAGAGTTGCGCTGTTTAGCAGATTTTTCGCACTTTGAAGTAATACCACGACAACCCAGAAACAGCTATATCAGCAAGTGAACACTTTTTGAGATCACCATAACCAGGACTATGACATCAGACATATTTGGAGCTGGAATGATGACGCTAGAAGGACCGGAATCTGAGATACGCCCGGAACGATTATATCTTCGCTTTTTCTCTACTATACATAGGACCCCTCCCAATACATTTATTGTATTCTGTGGTATATTAATGTTGTAAGGATCTCTTTCAACGCATTGAATGTATTCCATATTATACATATTTTTCTGAGTGTACGTACCTTGAGTGACTCGGCCGAGATGGACCCCGCATCGGCCTTGGACACGAGTACTCGGTTCTGGTAGTGCTTGATGCCCAGTCCCAGCTTCGCCCCTCCCGCCACCCACGACAATTTAGCCAACTGAACGGGGATCAGACTAGACTCTAGGATGGAGGGATACGGTAGTCCATCACCGAGACACTAATAAAGACGGACTACACTATAGTCTTGGATAGATAGGTAGGTAGTCCATGCTACCATATCTCATACTCCTAGTAGACGGCATCCACTTGTGTCCAAGATGCCGTTAGCATCCCAGTGTAGCGACATACCGTACCTCATATAGGTCATACTACATTCTAGTCTACAGTACCCCCGATCCCCTACCGTACCTCATACGAGTAACCATCTCGTCTCGTGATGAATCTTTCCCTCTCTGGGGGAATGTGTACACGTGACATGACCTCTTCTGCCTTCTTCTCATCACGATAGATCATCAATCTCAAATTGCTCTCTGAATTCCCGCCCAACCGTATCATCAGAATTAGGCGGGAATTCAAATGATATTCGTTACTTGGCACAAGGCGGTGCGTAGCGTAGAAGATGGAAGAAGTGGTTGGCATCTCTGATGGTGCTGTCGTTCACACGAAGAACTTGATCTCCAACCTTAAGTAGACGTTTCGAAATGAAGCGCGGGAATTTCAAATTTTTATAAAAAGCGAACCTGTAGCTTGCCCTCGGCCAGAGTGCCCGGTTGAACCTTCGTGATGATCATCTTGTCATTCGGAATGGCCCCCAGGGGCTCACCCTCGTCCATCTCGATTGAGATCAGGATTTCCTGAATGGAATGTTGGGATTACGGTAGATGGTCGGCTATCGTCCGGGGTACGGTACCTTTGCAGCTTGCGAGCCTTCTGTCATGTTGGGTGGTTGGATGAAGGAGAGCGAAGATTGAACGAACCACCCGGGATGAGAATGTAGATAGGGAATGACGAGGGAGGGGAGGGGAAGTGGAGGGGGATGATAGGCAAAACGGAGACTTGATCGCATAAAAGACGTATTTGAATGATCTGTAGATAAATTTCGAATAAGCAAATCTCATTAAACCTATTTTGCTTATGTACTATCAACGAAAACTCGATTATCCTCTAGATTAGCATCCCCTGAGGGTTATATAAGATAGATAGATAGATTTATTCGACTTCACAAGGAAATGCAGTATAAAGGTGAAAAGAAGAAAATTATAAGGGTAATTATAATTATAGTGAAGGAAATAAAGGGCGCCCTCGTCCCATTCCCCACAGTCAACCATGGCGCAGTCCACAGTGTTTTGACAACAGTGAAAATGCTAAGCGAACCAGATGCCGAAAAATAACCTCGATTTCGTTGGGAAATCTCGCACGGAAAACACCGTATCCTAAGCATTTTGGCTCGTTCGTTTAACATTGAGAACACTGTGAGTCCGTTCCTCCCGGTGATAACGCCACCCAACCTGGAAACCGTCCACCCCCCTCCCCCCTTCCTACAGTACCCCTTTTCTTCTGCTACGCCCTACCGTAGTCTTCAATCCCTGTCCTAATCTATCATCTTTCCTACAGTAATTTTCCTTCCTTTCTTGAACAGCTAAAACCATCATGCCAAACCAGTTCCGCTACAGTAACCCTTCGCAATCTACAGTACCCATTCTCCCGGCCTATTGTACTCCTATAGTATATTTCCCAATCTTCAGGACCCCCAATCCCCTACAGTACCCTCTAAATCCCCTTCCCCTTCAAGTGACGAACTCGTCTGCTCGTCGTATCGGATGGGCCTTCAAGACGACCAACATGAAGCGTCTCGGAGTGGATCCTCCCAGTGAACTCCTCGACCCCAAGGAGGTCGACCTTGTTGCTGTTTCCTGTGACGATTTCGCCTACGGACAGGAGGTACGGTATCAGGGGATTACTGTAGGGTTCTCTCTGTCCCTGTCGCGAGTGGTCGGTTCTCTCAGTCGTCTCTCAATCAAGACCCCCCCTCCCGCATGTTCAATCACGGGCAGAAGAATTGATCCTTCTCCATAACGATTTGACGCTCGGGAGAAGTATTCGCCAAACGAGGATCAAGAGGAGTACTCAAGATCTCTCGGCACCTCGGACTGAGTGAGTTGTTTTGAAGAAGATTCGAAGTCTCCGACCTCTCCCATCCATATCGAGCAACCCCTCCTTTGGAACCCCAACCAATGTTAGTCCTGATAAAGGTGATAAACCAGAACCAGAAAAAACTGTAGGGTGAAGGGTAAGGTTTCAGGGGATTACTGTAGAGTGAAGGGGTGCGGTAATGGGATCACTGTATGAGGGAAGGGTACCTCGGGCTCGATAGAATATTGCATTGAGAAGCGTACTATAGCGATAGAGGTACTGTAGGTGAGAATCAGAACGGACAGTACTATCGCAAAAGAAGGGATCAGCTGGATACAGTAACCCTCTTTCCCCTCAGGACACCAACAACGACCGTATCACGATCGAGTAGACCAATACCCCCGACGGCTCTGCCAAGCAATTCCGTTGCAAGTGGTTCCAGGGAGGTGGAATGGTCCGCAGGAAGAATCTTCCTATCGAGTACAACCCTTGAGAGACGACCAGGGTGGTCGAGATAAAGTATGGTGGGAGATGGTCTGTTGAATTTCATCATGAATGGGCGAAGAGAACAAGATTCTTATGAGAATAATATCCTTCTTCCTTGTTCCTCAAAATATTTGATCTAATCGATATGATGTGCCCTTTTGACTGTATAAACAATGGTATCGAAACAGATTCATTGGAAATGTAGCATGACCATGGGAAAGAGAAAGACACGATTCTAAGAGGGAAGAGGGGACTAGAAGTTAGACTAGAAAAATACACGAAATCAGTGACTAGATAGATTACTGCGTCAGTTATTACGTGTAAGCAAGGAAGGCTAAAAGGACAGTAAATGTAAGAGTAAATATACATCGTTTGTACCAGTGAGAAGAGCGACAAGGCAATGGAGAATTAGCATGCGAAGATATATCTTAGCTTATCTTAGTTTCGTTGACATCCTCCACTTGAGATTGACAGCAGAATCGGGTCTTTTTCGTAGTACCTAATGTTACGTTTTTCATATAGCCATAAAATAGCCGATTCCACCGCTTTACATATGGTTGAGGAAAATGTTCCGTCATTCCTACTTCGGGCGAGAGAGCATGAAGAGAGTGCAGACAAGGTTGGAATGAGTTTAGTGACGGAACATTTTCGTCGATAATACTTCAGGTTGGGATTCAGACGGACTCGTCGAGCTTGAAAACGAAACTGTCACTCTGTCGACGAGTGCGACTTCGCATGAGAAGACAAAGGGAACAGCAGATAACGAGGAGAAGGGAGAGGAGGAAGAGACCGAGAATGGAGATGAGGACGTCGGAGGGGGAAAGGGGGGAGGGCGACGGGGACGGGGCCAGCACTGATGTTGTGATGTACAACTGAAAGGGGTGGGTTGAGTGGAAATCTTCCTGTCTGCGTATAAGACGAACTCGGTTGGAAATTAGAGCGCAGTGTGCGAATTACTTTTCACTATTGCGATGATCGGCGTAACAATAAAAAATTCGTAGCCTAAATATGGTCTAGCCCTAAATATGCGTTATGAAACCTATTCAAAGATGGATCTTAGAAAGAATTTTATCCACTTTTCATGTTCTTCCTCTTTAGTTGTGCATCTCTCCATCGCCCTTCTCACCTCCCTATCATCCTCCTCGAATTCCTCATCCACCACTTCCTCCAAATCCGTCCATTCCTGCGTAGTGTCCTCGACAGCTTCTTCTGCAAAAAATATCTATTGATTTTATCATAGTGTTCTGACAACAGTTAAAATGTTAAGCGAACGAGATGCCGAAAAATAACCCTGATTTCGGTAGGAACTCTCGCACGGAAAACGCCGTGTCCTAAGCATCTTGGCTTGTTCGATTAACATTTAGAACACTGTGTTATAAAAATAGAATTTTATAGAAATAAACAAAATGAAAAGCAAGGAAAGGATACCGTGAGCATGCTGCTGGAAGCTCTTGATGGGTTTGACAGCTACTCGGCCTCCGTTGATGAGAGGAGTGGACCGTGAGGAGGGCTGGGTCGAGCTGAACGGCAATTCAACATCTAATCCTTTTCGTGCACCATGTTACTTTCCTCGTTCAAATTATCTCGCAGCGAGAAGTGCTTATAGCAAGGATATTCCCCCTTTGATTATGTTACATAAATATATGAGGTTCAACTCTTACAACCACTGATAGACCCATAGGCGTTCCAGTAAATAATTTTCAATATTATAGTCTACCTCAGCTCTTCGTCAACGATTGCACTGTCCTCATCGTCGATCATGTCCTCCTCTTCCTCCTCCTCCATCTTCTCCAAATCATCGTCCAGAACGATCTCACTCGACGTCTCCTCCACAGCTTCGCTTACTAGAGCATCGTCGAACTTCTGAACACCAGTGCCGACTTACGGTGCATAGCTCATATTCGTTCAATACATACATCCCGTAATCCCATTCTAGTCCATCTAGGCACAACTACTCACCTCCTCCTTGCTCTTCCTCTCCTCGTCCTCCACCCTTCCCTCCTCCCCACTATCTTCTCCCTCCAGTTCGATCTCATCTCCCATCACTTCTCCTCCCTTGTCTTTTCTCCTCTCCTCTTCTTCCTCCTCCTTCTCTTCACTATAACTCGAGTCGGTTGGCAATACCCTCGCCGTGATATCCACCCGATGTACGATACTCTCCCTACTGGATACTGTAGGTTCTTCGTAGGATTCGGTATTCGTGTCGGGACCATCGCCACTCGGAATTGTGATCTCCTCCCCAGATAGGGTAGCCTCCTCGAGAGATACGGTAGTCGCTTCTTGGGATACCGTAGTCGGATATTCCTCTCGGGAGTCGAGTTTGATCTCATCGGCTGGTTTCAATTCAACCAGTTGTGTGTCCACTGCGTGTTCGTAAGTGGGCGAAACCTTCTGAAGTAGTTACTATCTATTTTCTATGTTAGACTCTCTCCTTCTTGATTCTCCGAGGACTACTCAAAGAGTTCTCCACATCCATCAAGAATCTATTAACATAATTAAATCGAATAAAAAGAGGTTGAAGAAATCTCTGATATTTGTTATAATTAGTTTCTGTCAGAGTCTTTCTGCTAAATAAGAATGAGCCAACCTCGATGGATACCGTATGCGCCTCTATGCTGTTTTCATCGTACTCCTCTTCATCATCTTCCCTTTCTTCTTCTTTCTCTTGTTTCGATGTTTCGGGAGTTACGGCTTGCGTCTAAATTACAATCCTTATCCTTATTTTTTTCTCCAACAACAAATAAAAAAGTCGAATAAAAAAGTCCATGAAACTATGAATTATATAGGAAAGTTGAAACATAACCCATGCATCTTTCCCCTTCTCTAACCACCCCCCCCCTTCACCTCTACGGTTTGAAAACCAACCCTTTTAATCGCATTATGAGACCGAGAGAGAATCAGGAGCATGTAAGACTGATGAGAGTCAGACGATAAATACGTAAATGGCGCTTGGTTTTGAAAACCTACTCACCTCCTCATGGTGGATGACGTATTCGTGTCGCTCGTCCCCGATCTCCTCTCCCCTTACAGTAACCGGAGTGAGATCCCTGTCGGGACCGGTGACCCTTCCACCCACAACGTTCTCCTCGTCTGATGACGTATCGAAGCCTGCACGTCAACGATTCCAATATTGCGGAAACCGGCATATAACAATTTTTGAAATCGTTTAGCGCTTTGAAGAAGCTGACAATGAGGAAAATGTCAGTTGCCTCATTCCTATTTCCGACGAGAGAGCGGAGCGGTGTGAAGAGAGTGCAGACAAAGTATAGGAATGAGTTTACTGACGGAACTTTTTCGTCTATAATAATAGCGAATAGGCCTCTATTGTGGAATTTACTCATGAGTAGATAAACCTATCTTTACCATATTTCCAGCACGTCTTCAGTTTTACGACTTTACTTTTCAAATTCAGTGTTGTGTGTTGTGGTTGCGCATCAACAAAGCCAGTTGAACGACGGACTTTGTGCTGTTCACATATACAATAGAGCTGAAACATATCTATTCCATCTACCTACCGAAAATGGTGTTCGACTCAACGTCGACGGGAGTCACGAATTGCGTGTGCGGAGGGAAGGACATCGAGTAGTTCTTGATCCTGAATCAGGGAAATTTGCATAATCATGGGGCAATAGTGTCTGTGTGAAGGCTTACAGCTTCCAGGCGTCTCCCCTAAACGAGGAATAGTAGAAGTTGGGCGGAGTCTGTGCCAGGTCCTCTTGTGATTCGAAGACTCGACGACGACCGGAGTGAGTTGAGGCTGCAATATTGTGCCCTCTTTTCATCCTGCCTAAAAACATGGGCAATATTCTCGTTTTCATTTCAGCATCGTTTTATCTGAGTTCTTGGGAACTGCATAAACGAACCATCTATCAAATATAGCGTTAAAGGGCCCCTCCAGGCAATATCTACCATATGAATTTTTTTGACATCATTGGATAGCTCTCACTGCCCTGAGTCTCATTATCTCTCCTTTTTTGTTGAAACTTCGCCGTTGCTGAGAAAAAGCTGTGCAAACATTTCTCTCGCTGTCTGCGTCTCTTCATTCCTCTCTTGTCTCTCACAATCAATCAACCGCTCTTAATTGGTTATCTCTTGAAATGAATGAGATGGTTGGAGGGACCCTTTAACCAGCTCGTTGTCAGCGAGTTCTCCGATGCTTTGCCCTGGGTTAGCCGTTGGCTTCTTCAGAATATCACCAAATTGCACTCACTCTCCACAGATTCGTCTTCTTCTTCGTACTCCTCAACCCTCGGTTCTTCCGTTGTAGTTGTGGTCGTCGTTGTCGTTGAAGGGGGAGGGGTCAGAGCGATGAACGACGTCGATCCTCGAGTGGAGGCCTTCTGAATAGAGCATACTGCAATTCAAGTTGTAGAAGCAGTTGTGATTCAAGCTGTATATAAAAGGGAAGACCATTCCGTTACATGGATAGTTGTGGTGTTCAGCGGTATGAAAAAGACGCAAATCGTATGCTCTATGCCATACATAGTACTGACGAACAAGCTCCAATTAATTGCAATTAATTTCGTTAAAGTCACTAGTAGAATAGATCTTCTTTGCTACAAACAGTAGCCTCTCAGCCTCACATTATTCGGTGTTATCGTAATCCTCCTCGAAGTGGGCAGTCTCGGGGTGAATCGATGTGCATTCTCCAGGTCATCTCTCGTTACGAGAATCTCCTCAATCCAACCGCCCACGAGATTCGATGTCGGTACTCTGCAATGGGGATATCCTCCTTTAGTGGTTCATCAAAGGATTGCTTCCGCAAACACATTCAGCTATGAATAAATGAATACATTATTATATTTATTTGTAAACTGTTTACTTTCTGGGTGGAGATGTGTAGAAGAAGTTGTTGACCGTAGAGGTCTCAGCTCCGATTGAGGGAGTATGAGCTCGAATAAGGGGAGTGGAGGGAGAGGAGGGACGGGGTGGGCGAGGGGAGGGTGGAGGAGACGTTGAAGAGAGGGGAATGAGCACTGTAGTGGTCTGTAGGGGAGTTGTGTGCGACTGAAGAAGGCACGGATATTAAGAAAAATTCAACTATTCTTGGCCAACTTTACGGCTTTAGCTAACCCACACCAAGCGTAGGAATGCCCCAGTCAAATCATGCTTATCCCCTCACCTCTCCCTCAGTCGGTTCTCGGGGTGCTATCCGTACTGCCTCCAGGGCCTCCTTCAATAGGAATAAGTATTTAGTTTATCGGAGTTTCAGGGAAACGCGTTTATGAAAAGCGATGGAAAAAGAGTTTGGTAAACCTTGACAAAGTCCTTCATCTGACATTCGTCCAGATCTTCGTCATCGAAGAGAAGATCGTCAGACTGCAAGCACAGCAAGTGAATACGGTAACCTTTAGAATTGTATGGATTGAATCCCCGTTGAGTTATGTATATATTCACAGAAATTGTATATATTCACAGAAAGTCCCACACACGTAATTGTTCTCTGTACAAACAGAAATTGCCTAAACATTAACCTACTTTATAATAGAATCTTCGCCATTCTTATGTTATTCCTTTTGACCTAATTTATCAATCGTCTTCTGCTTCTCGTGGTGTGTCCCTTTCTGCCTTTTGGGAATAGTCAGACGCTGACTCACCGGAAGGACAAAGTTGAGGAAGAAGTCGCGCAGGTTGAGACGTCGGAAAAACGGCCTAGCCTGGAATTGAGAGGGATTACGGTAGGGGTAATCTAGCTAAGAAACGTGCGCTGCTCATTGATTTTCATTGTTAGAATCGAGGACAAAATATTCAAATATTTGGAAAAGTTCACGAACCATGGGACAGAAGGATCCGACCGAATTCTCCAAGCACAGTGCGTTCAGGTGCAGATATCTGAAACAGGTTCGCTTAAATTACTTTTCTGTTTTATTGTTAAATAATGTCGTTCGTAGTTTATTCCATGGTCCTTAGCATACATCTGTCCCCTCTATCTATTCTTAGCCTAGCTCTATACTATGCATGCTGCCTCACAAGAACACTACCCTTCACTTCTTCTCCCCCCCCCCCCCCCCCTTCTTTCTCCTCTTCTTATAGCCTCGGGCTGTCCCGGGGTCTCATGCTGGACAAGTCATCTCAGGTGTCTAAAGTACCCGTGTATCTCTCTCCTTCTCTCCTTTACCTCCTAACTCCCTCCCCTCCCCCCAGGTCACTCTCCCCATCTCTCCTTTCCCTCCTAGCACGGCTCGTCTTTCAACAGTAGAAAACAAGTGTTGTGATATCTGACATGTCTGTCCTTCGTCAAACGTCGGCCATTTAGTGCACACGTCTGTAGGCACGTCAAGATCAGTACTACACCACTACACTCTAGTCTGTTTCTCTTGGAACTATTCTGCCAATATCCAGAAACCGACCATGAATAAAATTGTGCGCATAACCTTCTACAGTAGCGCAGATAAAGTCTGGTAAGGAATTCGGACTTTGGTTGAGGAAAATGTTCCGTCAGCCGTGTAATTCTTATTTCGAGAAGAGCCAAGCGGTATGAAGAGAAACTAAACGAATTAGGACTGCGGTTACTGACGGAACGGTTTCATCAATAATAAAGGGAGGCTAGCAAATGGCCATTCTGCTAACCTGCATGTTTCCTTGGACGGTACAAGTTCGGGGTCGTCTTGGGTTCGGAGACGAACCGCCTCGTTCATGAACGAGGAACAGCGAATCTCGAGGAACGAACGGTATTTGAAAAGACATGAGAGGCCCGGCTCGAGATCTTAATATTTCTTATATTTACACTTTGAATAACTACATTTCGAGCTTAAAAACTATATAACAAATCCGAAAGTAGTAATGTAGCCTGCAGATCTTATAAATGCGGTTCTGTTGTAGTCTACCTTCGATGTACTTAATTCTATAAGCGCCAACATCACTGTAATTTGTCCTAGCGTACCCACTAAACAGTCAAAGTATAATTCGTGGTCGTGCATATCCAATTTCAGAATGAACTTCCCGACTAAATACTCCTCATGAAACATAACCTAGCCCGGCAAGTGCTGCTCATTTCGTCATGATCCTCGACGTACACGCAATGTAAACGACTCGCTCCTCTACTGCTCTTCCTCTTTTTGCCCTGAGGGAACAGCCCCGGTCACATGTTGAATGCAGTGGGAAGTAAACACTGCCGGAGGCAATGCTCTCTAACCTATGGAGAAGCAGAAGGGAAGGATCAAGGGTGCAGGCAAACTTGTCAACGATTATTCCTGGAGAGGTGCAGCGGATATGCCAGTATTTACCCTTGAACCCTGTTGACTTATGTTTTAGACTCATTATATAGATTCTTCGGGAAATTGTCAGACAATAGTAGTAAGGCGGTCCTGTATCGTTAGCTCCATCGATTCTAATATGATTTTGACGTAATAGTTCAAAATTATAACTTCCAAGGCTCATCATATCTACTCCGTATTATCGATCTTCACTTCTAATCTTCCGTATATGTTTCAGAAGTACTATATTATAATCCAGAAAAAGCGCCGAATATATTTTTGGCTTAGAACTTGTACAAAAAAAAAGAAAAAAACAAAAGATACGCATCCAAGTCTCTCGAATATACCCTGTATGGTCGGTTTGCACTTCGTCTTCACCTCCCTCATCAACTTTTCGTGCTCGACCGTCTTCGGACAGCCCTTCATACAGTAGAAGAAGTCGTGCATCTTCCTAAGAGATCAAAGATCACCTAGTAGAGATCAAAGATCAAGGTTCAAAGATCAAAGATCGATTCTCGTACCAGCAGACATCGCGCATCTTCTCCGCGGGCCGACCCTTGTCGATCAGACTGCGGGCTCTCTCGTGTGAGAATCTGTAGAGGGTATTTAGGAACCTTGACGCCTCGGGCATTTAGTCAACGGTAATGGACATGCTCATTGGATTAGAGCAATCTAAAGTTCCTTATCTAAATATGATGAAGTCATTTCAGTGCGATTCATTACTCCTTTCTCGGGTATTCTTCGTATTTCCTATTTCCGTGGAAAGCTATAAATGAGCCAACCCCATCCTGTCGAGAGATCGTTCGTGTATGCGCATACAGCGATCAGAACACGCATCTCTGACTGATTGTGAGTCCTGAAGCAGTCAGGGTTCACACTCTTCTCAATATGCTAATTTCTGGGTAATTTACAATTACAGGAACTAAATCACTTCGAATAGGTACGTATTCAAGAGGTTTATGAGCCTTTGGTATCGGAATAACTGACAAATTCGAGTTATTTATCCACCAATAAAGGCTAACCTTCTCCTCGGCCTCTATCGCCCAAGGCAAGAATGCCACGAGGAAGACTGTAAACCGCATCGCCTCTTACCGTAACCCTCGCATGTCTACTGTCGATACAGTATGTTCAGGAGGGATCCGGTAGGCTCGTTCCCTGAAGGATGTACTACAACCGACGATGAGTATAGAGAATGACGACAAAAATGAGAGAATTAGTCGAGAAGAGATTGAAAATTAGTTGATCGTGAGACAAAATTATAAGAAAAAGACCCGGATTCATGAACCCTAAGGGGGGACAGACATATGGGAAGGGATAATTGTGTGAATGGAGATGGAAAAGTGACAGTTAGCATCACATAGAATATGCATTGTAGGACGGATGGGGGAAGGTGGAAGTTGAGAAAAGGGTTGAGGGGAGGGGGAGGGGAGAGAGGTAAAGGGATGGAGGAAGGGAGAGGAGGATCAAGGAGGGAGCGGGGAAGAGATTGATCATGAACGTTGTGGAGCTAAGAACAGACGCCCCTCCTTCTCCCTCATTCCTTTCATCTGGGAATGCATCTTCAGTTATGTTTCAATTATGAGATATAAAGCCGTGGAATTTTCAAAAGTTGGTGGGTGGTTCTAATGTAGCACAAATACTTTAAAGATATAAGAAAACTGCAACGGTGGGGTAATAACGTGGATGGATAATAACTAAGATGAATCAATATTTGATTCATTCCGAAGCCTCTCACATGAATTTCCGCCGCTTTCATTTCTTTCGGACTCTTCATCAAAAGGAGACAAAGACGCCGAAGAATAAGAAATGGAGTGTGAAACATCTCGGGAGAGGGGAGCGAAGAGGGTAAGAAGGAGGGCAAGAATCGGGCTAATTTGGATGGGGCTGGACCTCTTCTATCTATAGCAATTCCATGGTCAATCGTATGCTCTATATCAGACATTCGCAAGGCGCTCTGGAAACCAAAAACAGCTGCAAAGTTAGCGAACGACTACAGAGTGATCTTTGAACCCCACACCCCACTCCCGGATTCGCACCCCTCTCATACCCCCGGTAGGGCCCTACCAACTCTGCTCCCCTATCTCCCCATCCCCAATCTCTCGTTCCATCCCCATGCCCCTCCTCCCCCTCATTCCCCCACTCTCTATCCTCTATCCCTCCTTCCACATATCCTGTCATGCCCTCATTCCCTTCTCTTCTCTTCAGTCGCAGTCTCATTCATCAGACGAACGGCAATCTCTCAAGAAACAGAGTCGCACGAGCAGAGAATAGAGAAGGAAAAGAGGGGAAGGGAGAGATTGCGAGGGAACAGAGAGAGAAGATAAAGGGGAGGAATAGAGTTAGGATAACGGGATGAGAAGGACTTGAGCACCACCACATCTCCCCGTGATTCTTCAGAGGAGTTAGGCGATAGATAAATGAAAAGAGATAAATATCAGTAAGTAAAGTTGCATTTTTCATATCCGGGTAAATAGATGAAATGGGTGCATGGACGATACTGAGTGAAAGACAAGTAGACGAATGAGCGGTCGGTCTGACAACTTGGCGAGGAGATGAGAAAGAAATGAGACGAGTATGAGAGAGTTGTCAACGGCAGGAGGGAATAAGATGAGGGGGAAGGGATACTTTGAGTTAAACTGAGCGAGATCGTGACACACCAACTTATTCTTAGCCTTCCCATGGTTTGCTAGAAAAGTGTTTCTTAACACTGTAGATTTTTCCCAAGAGATTAGATTAATTTCAACGTAGTGGGCGAGCTTTCATTTAGTGGACAGACGTAATCTGGAAGAGATGGTGACATAAAGAAAAGCAACTCTTAGCCCCGGGGGCAGGGAAACTGGGGGAAGCGGTGATTTACGAGAATGATTGCAGGGTTTGATGTGCAGGCAGAGGGAACAGAGAAGGGTCATTGAATGAGTCTACTAGAGATGATGAGGTTTACGAGTTTTCCCGTCAAGTCATACGGCTTTGACATTATGCTCAAGAGGTTAATTGATATAGAAGCTCCCGTAGTTAAGATACGTCAGTAAATATAATTTCGAACAACAAATATTAGGGGAGAGTCTGCAAAATGGAGAGAATTAGACGAATTTGGAACGAAAGAAACTGAAGGAATTTATCAGATCTTCTGGCAAAATTGCTAATGTAGATAAGTACTATAGACCGCACTTTGAGACAGTAGAGAGTGTGAAATACGAAGCGGTGCGAAAGGGGAGAAGAGGAAAGAACGAGGGAGACGTTCCCTTTTGAACAACTGTGAACGACTTCGGAGATTCTGTCATGTTTCGCGCCGGATATATAATTTAGCAGTTACAGCCCCCTGACACTAATCTAGACGGCACATATTGCTCTAAATGAGAGGATAATCTCCAAAGGTTTACTATGAAAAGAGTAGTGGGGGATTGCATGAAATGCAACTTCGCATCGAGAAGAAATGAAGTATAAACATGAGATGAAATGAGGAGGGCAGTTGAAGGAGTTTATTGGAATGAGGAGCAATGCGCGTTTGTTAGATGAAGTGTCCGAAGGAGAGACATAGTTTATGATATTGAAGGGAAGGCGCAAGATGCTGTATAGGAATCGCGAAGTGAGCTCGCCGTCATAGAAATTTTAGTGACTGGCGTTTTAGAACGGCTGTCTAAACTTGATCAACAATGTATTTCGTACTTTCCCCAAAATATACAAGAAAGAAAAACAAAAACGAGATCGAAATATTATTCATATTAAGTATTCTTTTCCCTGCGTGATGAAAAATAAAGAATGAATGAATGAATGAAATGAATTTTTAGAAAGTGAAATCTGTTGAATCCATAACTTGATTATACAACGCCCGAAGACTGAGTTATTCCTCAGGGAAAAGCGAGAAAAGTGTTGAGAGAAGGATAAGAGAGACCGGACACAACAACTTGGATGGACACTCCAGTAAATATCAACATACAAGACAAAGAGAGGGAGAGGGGGAGGAGAGGGAGAGAGGGGAGAGCGAGGGAATTGAGAGGTAAAGAGGAGGGAGAGGGATGATCGGGTGAAATGGAGACGTTGAGCATGTGCTAACACAAAAAGATCGGAATGAGTTGAGGAGGGGAAAGAGGGGAGGAATCGGGGTTGGAAAGTGGTTGGGAAGCGGTGAGATGAAGGGACTCGAATTATTCGATTTGAATAGAACAACTAAGTCCTTCTTCGTGTTATAGTATTGCAAAATAAACGAAAAAAAACTATTCTGTATCTCCTGGAACGCTAAAAAATTAATCAACCTTTACCGGACGTTTTAGCTGTTTCCAACTGGTTCGAAATATGCAGACTCACGTTGGCCAACAGAGATTTATATTATCTTTCCTGATGAATTCTCTCTTTCCCTCTCGAAATTTTATCCGTAAGTATGCCTCAGGGAACTAAAGACGGGAGGGTGATTATAAGTACAACGGGGTGATAAAACTATGCCGATTTCTGCAGCGAGACGCTTAACGACCGAACACTTCACGGGAAAATGCATGACGAGAGGGGATTCAGGGATCAGCTTCACTTGCACATCCATCACGGTAAGTCTCTAGATAAGCTCGCAATGAAGTCCCCCGCGTTTCTCATTTAAAATCACGACATGAAACGTAATCGGGCCGGGTTTCGAAGGCGGAACAATACCCGACTTATTGAAGAAGGCTAGAGTGAGTGCATTGAGGACCGAAGGAAGCGTTCCTTCCGGAAGGTATGACAATAATATTAAGAAAGATGGAAAGTATACCAAATGGGGTCAAAGCAACCCCCTGGAGTGATCGTATGAGTAGACCCTAGCCATTCCTCCCCTCCCCATTCCCTCTTCCAGAGTATAGATGGACCCGTCCCCTTTCTGCCTTCAGTCATCCCACTGAGTTTGACCACGGACTGACAGCGAACATCGAAGCAAGACAAGAGACTGACAAGAGGGATGAGGGGAAGAGGAAGAGGGCTGAGGAAGGACGAGAGAGTATAGTACAGCAACAAGTAATACAACTTATAGCTATTCAATATGGTAAGACTGACGTGGAATCCGGTAGACATTACTCGTTATTTAATCTGCCGTACGCTTGAGATTTGCAGAATCGTTGAAATAAGCGGCCAGAAGTGTATAATATCCATGATAATGTTATCATCATATGGTAAGTAGAAACACGTATGTAATATGACAAGGATCAATTTAAACCCGGCGTGAAACACACTCCCTCCGGGCTGTTGCCAGTTGCAGTATCTTCGAAGACGGAGAAGGGGAGACAAAAGAGGGCGACACGGCGTTGATAAATGGTCGGGGAGACTCATCCGACGAAGCTCCGCCCCCTTTCTAACGTCTTTGGAGGGCGAGGGGGTCTAACTATTCCCTCGGGGACAACAAGCAAAGCGTCATAATCGGGTGACCCGTTCCACAACAAGGGATGGCTTTACTACTGAATACCTACCGTAAGACTAGCCGGGAATTAGAACGTTCCCTGGATATTTAGAACCCTTTCCAATTCTGAGCGAACAGAACTGTCGGTTATTTCCATCAAACGTCTGGATTTTAAGAACGAAAACCAGAGAATGTCCCTGATGACGCTAATAAGCGGGTTCTGAAGCCTAACCCAGCCGGGTTTACGTCGGTCGATTAGCCTCTCCTCTTACAAATATCGTACACCTTGCGAGTTCATTCATCCTTCACTCATATGCAAATGGACAGCCGCGGGCTAGTCAAGCGTGCACAATAGGTTCACGACGAGGAATAAGGGGGAGTGGGGAGATAGGGGAAAGAGGAGGGGGGGGGGGACTGGGGAACGGGGACTAAATAGCGGTAAAGTGTAAATTAGTCCCAAACATATCGTCCTGTAATACTCATTCACTTTTACATGCATTGCAAGTATCCGACTGTTTCTTCATTGTACATAGTTAGCATCTTTAGTATTATACATACAAGTACGAAATGGGCACAACGTCCACCATAACCACTTAATCCTCATTTCATGAAAACGTACGTTTTGCCGTTTATTCCGCTGACCAATCTTGCACGAAAAGGTTTACTACAAAGGTTAGAGAGTAGGGGCGACATAAGATAATGGAGACGGAAGCTTATGATACACTTGGGTAGTATTCTGCATACAAAACGCACTTTCTACGAGTAATCACAATTATATGTTAGAGTTCACAGTGAACGATCGAACAGCGCTTGTTTTGAATGTAGAACAGTATTCGAGTCTTTACATGGATGATACGCAAACGAGTCCACTATTCGATCATCTACAGAGTGAGCATTACTCAACACGAACACGATTGAAACGATGTTTTCATCAATGAGTAAGGAAGTTGCATAATCGAGCATTAGTGTACAGGAACGATCGATAGAAGGTTACGGTAGGGGATTATTATTGCAGCTAGAGGAATTAGAGGGGATGGAGCGAGATTGTACTGTAGGGAGGATATCGTGGAGAGAAGGCAGACGATCTCTCGATCAGTCTCGAGCACTTAAAAGACGACCATTGTCAACACTAGTCTATTCAATTTCACGACGGTATCCAGACTAGAGAATCGCCAACGACTCATGTCAGTAAAAAATGATCTCCCCTCTCTCCAAAGGAATGAATTGACTGCGGAACATAGTGCTGTCCTCGAATGTCTGCAGTGCAGCCATCCTAACGTCTTTACTTTATGATTCTCTGGTGCAGGCACCCATCCTAACGTCCGATTGGACAACCGCGCCCATGTATGCTGCGGAACTCTAATCCAGACAGACTCTTCCCTATAGGTATACCTTCCCTCCTATGCCCTTCCCGCAGTGATCCGAATGGACTACAATTGCCAAGTGGACTAGCCCTCCCCTTGACCCGACTGACCCTTCCTCTCAGTAGTCTCCCCTGATCCTTCGAATGAACTGAATGTCGCGAGGCATGACCGTCTTGCGGTTCGCGTGAATCGCAGCCAATTGAGCATCTTCGAACAGCCGAACGAGGTACGACTCCGCCCCCTGAATCAGGCACAATCGTGGCGGTCTGTAGCATACTGTAGTGTACGCGTAGATCGGGATCGAGCAACTAAGTCGTGCTTCTTTTTCTACAATGATCAAACTAAGACTTGGAAAGACGTTATGCTCCGCCCCCTGAATCAAGACCTGAATGTGCGTTCCCTGAAGTAAGCTACCCAGCGATTACAACCGTACTCTACTATGTGCTTTTTTTTATTCCGGACAGGGACTTTAGGGAACGCACAGACCCTGTTATCTTACCACTATATTTGATCAATCGGTATACTGTAGAGATAAGTAGATAGAAGATTCGCATTATGCAAAGCCTAACAATACGGCATTGCCGTAAATTAATTCCTCTTCCGAACGAATAAATACACTACGGGATTCACCGATACGGTTAGCTCTAGAGCTCGCGAATCGATACCATTTAATCCAATTAAGCTGTTTTTCTGTGGTTATGTTTCACACCGTACTTATAAGGAAGGAATACTTCGATAATGTTGGCAGTGAAATATAAGCGACGAAAATCGGCTATCGGTATCGATCCGCAGGCTCTAGTTAGCTCTTCTATTAGTACCCGGAGAAATCGCGACAAGCATTAGACGCTAGGATAACATCTTTCCGACCCTAAATGTGGGAAGGGTAACTATTATGTGAAATTGCAATTACCAATCCGATTAGAAAGTTTTTCAATTGTTTTCACTTCCGTCCCTCCTAGAATAAACACAAACTAACCTCCTGAAGGGCTGCCACGGCTTCCACGTGAAACCTAATCGAGTAGGGTTGTTGACCCGTCCGAATACAGTTCGAATCGACGATCTTCTGCGCAGTCTGCAACAAGATATCGTTTAGAATCGCAGTTAAATTTACCGGTTCATGAATACATAGTCACTGGTTTCACTATAAAAAAGATACCATAAATAGAGGTAAAAGAAGACATTAGTGAAAGGCTTATTCCGACATTTTTCGACAGAAAGGCTCGAATCAGCAAAAAGGCTATCCCGTATTTGACAGGTTAATCAAGCTTCGCTCTCCGCATAACAAAATGCCTACAGAATACTCAACCCCTAAAAGCTAAAATAAAAAAAATAGTAACACTAAAATAGTGAGCACGGAAGAACTACCGTACCTCTCGGACGAGTCGCAAGAAGGGCGACTTGGGAATGAGGAGATGACCGGTCGCTTGCAACCGTCTGATCTCCTGCAAGTTAAGAGAATGCACACAAAGTAGGAATGAGCTTACAGACGGAACTTTCTCCTCAATAATATTCCTGAGTTTTAATCCCTACGAAAACAATAGATGAATGAATTAATCAATATAAATAAGACATTACAGTAATATCAAAATACTTGAAAAGATATGGTACGATTATGCAAATAACCAGACATCATACCCTGAGGGTCTTGACTCCGGGCTTGGCTGCCGGGCGGAATATCCGCTTCAGGTGGTTCGGAATCGGCCTCTTTGATGTCTTAGCGAGAGGTCGATTCTGTTGTTGAACGAGTACCTGTAGGGATACAGTTGCCGTACGATTCAATTAGGTACGATAAACGTTCCGATAGAAAACTTCTACAGAAATATGAATGCTCCTATTCAAGAAGTAAAGTTTTATTTGAATATTCCGCAAATTAATTGTACAGTGCTTCAACGGCTTTAGCATCAAAATGAGTTTCGAAGTCATGACGATAAAATATTGAGAATTTCACGCTGCTCCAGAAGCAAATAGGAAACGAGGATTAGGATAGGAGAATTATTTATTCCGGGAATGAGCAAAAAAGAGCTTTCCCTTAGCACTTTCAAGTCAAACGTCTTTCATCCTCATGAATACAGCTACTTCGGCCATTAAGATAGAATAAGGTCAAAAGGGCCATCATTAAGAGAACAAAAAGGAGTGCTAACCTTCTGCGCGAGACCCGAGTTGACGATCCGGGGTGTACCTCCTGAAATCTCCATTAGAACAACAAACAGCCACCAAGCCACCAAGCATCTAAGCGTTCCGATACTACTAATGAGGAATATGAACGCTCATATCCCACAAGTAACGTTTTTTGAATATTCCATCAAAATGAGTGCCCAAGCAAAGTATCATTAAAAGGAAAAAATAACAAGAATGCAATAATCAAGCAAATAAACTTGCCTGTTCGCGAGGTGATGGCGGATACAAGGGAAGAGGCCGATTGGGAGAGGGCGGCGATGCTCTTTGAAGGGGACGAGGGGGGATACGTGACGAGGGGATGTTGATGCACGGCTTGACTGTGGGGAGTACCCATCGACGACGCTGAGAGGAAAAAGGTTGTATAATGAAGGGAAACCAAGGAAAGAAGATCGCAGCTTCCTGCGCGAGTATTTTCCATGCCTTCCAGGCGCTCTCTTTGATGCTCGCTTATAGCATAGAATTGACAAATATGCAGGAAAAGCAGAAACGAAATGCATATAAATGTTTGCGTAAGGGAGCTAAACAAAGTGGAAGTGGTAGGCGAGAGCAGCGCAGTATGTAACCAAAAGAACCTACGTTTTCGAGATCGTAGATTCGGATTCTTCAACCGTGCCATGACCTGAACATTAAAATAAGCGAGGAATACAAACACCGACAAAATGCAACAAAAATACAAGCTTAAAAAGTCAGTTTGCGATAGCTTATCCCGAGGACCTAGCGTTCCCGCCATACGGTCGATTCAAAATTTTCCGCGCGAGAATTTTTCGAACAGAGGCTGGACTACAAAATGAGGAAGAGTGTGACTACCGTACTTTATTTTACTTTTTTACTTTACTTGAATAAACTGAAATTCAAAAAAATCATTTATCTATGTTTGCCTGTTTTGTTCACAAAGAATAAACAATAAACTGACGAATGAATGAATGAGTAAACCTTGAGGTGACCGGGTGCAGTCGTCGTGCCCGTACAAATGACAATCCATGGAAACAATGATGAAGCCTCTCATTCTCATTTTTACTAGTCATCTAGTCCCGTTTCTACGGAACTAAGGCCTCATTGAAGAAAAGAATAAAACTGGACTAACAAGGGTGGGATTATGCAAAAGCATGAACACAACATTGCTTTTCGCTTGGTCTGCATTGCCTCTCTAGCAGTTTCAGAATCTCTTTTCCTAAATATAATGTTTTCGTGCAACCTCTAATAATTGAAGCGTGAGATTAGCGGACATCATCCGCACCTGACTTATTGTTAGGAATTCGACAAATACGACCAATCCCTCCAACCGTAGATATTCCCTTCATGAAGGAGTGGCTAGTGAATGTTGTATCGCCGGGTCATCGGATTGTGTCTATGTACGGTTATTTAGGAATTCGATAAGCCTACCCTCTTTTAGGTACCCGATCCTTTGATAAGGTATGCCCTAGTCGGTATGTCTGCCTACACCCCCACCATCTCTGAGGGACAAGCAAATCGGCTTTTCGTTCGTTATTACGCCCAACTCTTGTGAGAGCAGTAAGTGTTTGACTAGATTGTGACCGGCGGTGTCTTCCCCATCCATACAAACAACAGCGATCTTTCGGTCACAGCCTTACCAGATACTTCTGTGATATTATCACAGCTATTATAACGTTCATCATCTTTTCCCCATATAAGTTGGGTCCGATCAGTTCGTAATGATCCAATTAGACACTGATCTGTATGCTTTCCAAGGTGTGTACTGCTCGGGCAAACATCACACCACGCATCAATATCTCCAACCCCCCCCCCCCCCGCCTTATCCAACCACTATTACTAACTGCGCTTCAAGATAACCTCGTTGGCTGAAGAGGCGTGGGTTAGATAAGCAGTCGCTTTTAAGAGAGCGATGTCGCTGTGATGGTCACTCATAGTTGTTCCCCCTGACAAGTGTTTATTTGCAGATCGTGAATCGCATAAAGGAAGAGTCCCCCCCTGTTCTCGGCCAATGGCTACCTCCTTCGTCTTCCTTCTTCTCATCTCTACCGTAACATTCAGCGTCGGTTAGTATCTTCGTTCAAGTCAATCTATCCACAATCTTCTTTCAGCAAGTCCATTACATCGACCGCGACGAACCTCTGGTTAGCTTTTTTTTCTTTTCTTTTTTTTCTCTGTTTCATGACCTCAACTGAGACGCAAATATTATTCGTTCCGTGCGTGACCTCGTTCCTACTTTGTCTGCAGTCTCTTCATATTCGTTCTCTCGTCGTAAATGTAGCCTATAGACAGCTGAAGGAAGTGTCCTCAACCGTACACTGTGCCCTCAGGCCATTTCAACCTGGACGATCTCAAGTCGTGCAATGGAAGGGGAGTTATGAGACGAGGGGCTTGCGAGTGCAATGAAGAGTATCTTGGAGACGACTGCGAGTACTGTAAGTGGCAGATTCGTGCAATTAACTGACCTATTTGCAATACATGGGTTGCTGTCGATTTCTTTCGCAACATTCTCTGTCACTCACTTTTTTGTCGCATCACTTCCTAAGATCACTTCCGGTAGTAAATATATAACGTGGTGAAAGGCTGCCGTATCCCTACTGTACCTCTACCGTACCCCATTCCAGACCAAAGCCGTCCCTGCTCCTCCACCGAAGACTGTCCTCGTGGTTCGTACTGTCACCGTAAGAACCTCGACTGTCTCTTCTCCTCGCATTGTATCGATAAGCATGGCTGGTGTATGCCCCTCGATCTGCCCTGATTGAACTACCGTATCCCTCCGAATACCGTACACCCCACATCCTGACCAACACCTTGCCCGATTGCTCTGAACGATACGAAAACTTGTGTAGGATTTACATGCTGTTTTCTTGCACGAGTCATGTAGTATCTTGAATATTTGCAGACTGCCCGATGAATAAATTGTACAAATTGTGCAACGGTTGATAAGTACACGTCTGTCAGTCTCACTAGAGTCTACGTGCAAAAAGCTAAATTCTCCGCAGGAAGTCATCCTTTATCACCCACGTGGAAGGGTACAAGCGTATTGTTCTTCAGTTTGTCACGTACATTACCGCTAAGACATCCTGTCCAAGCAACAGACAATCCAGAACAGACATTCGCTTTGCTGTTTGAATGACAAGTCGGAACACAACACGATATAGTTAATATTGCTGGAGAAATGACAAAAATAGGGTTTGAAAACCAAACCTTTTAATCGCATTACGAGACCGAGAGAGTGATCACGCGCATGTAAGAATGAAGACAGTCGGACGATAAATACGTAAATCGCGCTTGGTTTTCAAACCCTAGACAAAAACAAAAAGACAGGCAGATAGTAAATAAACTGTGTCGGATGACAATTTTCAATTCTGAGTTACTGCCTTTCGCTAAGCAGAGTATCTAGATTCACTGATAGATCGCTTTTCGCCAATAATAAATTCACCTGACAAAAATTTATCCCAGTCCCTCCAGCCGTGCATCTAATGTGGGGGAAAAGTTGATCAAATAAATGATCAATTATATAATTGCGATCCTTTTCTCGCCTTTTTTCTCTGACTCTTTTCATTCCTACACTCTTTTCAGCGGTCGTCTTTAATTGAGCTGTTAATTGCGACCTTTATTTCTCAAGTTTTTCTCGCCATTAATGATGAGGTGGTCGTAGAAAAACGAGAGAGTGTGTGCTTTGAAGAGAGAAAAAGGTTCCCCATGAAAGAGGTTCCTTTTCCCTCTCTCCTTCTTCACACAGAAAAATATGTATAAAGGATTACATGTATTTGGGGTAATGTATAGCTCGGAATACTACCCACGTATACATTGGACCCATCCCAATACATTCATTGTATTCTGTGGTATACAATAATGTTGTAAGTACGTTTTTTAACGGATTGAATGTATTCTATGTTATACATTTTTTTCTGTGTGTTGCATGTTCTCTCGTTGCTCTCTGACCTCCCGATTAATCTCGAGATATTTGCGAGATTCACTCGCGGATAGTATCAGATAGAAATTGGCTGGCAAGACATAACAAATCAATCGTAGGCTTTCTGAATACTTACAATTAGACTAATACTGCAAGCGCAAAACAACTTCCGCATCCCTGAAATGAGTTTAATTATTTCAATTTTGTTCTCGCTCACCTGATATTCGGAATTATCTATGGAATTATCTTGTTTATGCCCTGAGCATTTTTCGCGTATATGTTTTAGTGCTCATACCGCTTCGCTCTCCCGTCGGTAATAGGAATGAGTCAATCGTAAGTGTTGTACCGTTAAGCTAGTAAATTGTGGGCCGTGTTTGAAACACTTGAAACAAGGCCATATCTCGGCTGGGAAAGGTCGTAGAGAGTTCTGGTTGGAATTTTTGGAATCCTCAGGACGAGATCTATTAGTGTATCAAGTTTGGTAATGATTCATCAAGTTTAAAGACCTTTAAAACGTAAAAATGTGGCGTTGGAGAGGTTCGAACAGGGATAGCGAGAATTTCATTCAGTCAAGATAAATAAAAGCCGTTTTAACCGGTCTAGATTTGTCTAATCATTACCAAACTTGATACACAAGTAGATGTTGTCCTGAGAATTCCAAAAATTCCAACCAGAACTCTGTATGACCTTTCCCAGCCGAGATATGGCCTTGTTTCAAGTGTTTCAAACACGGCTCACAATTTACTAGCTTGACGGTAGGTCAAAGACAGCAGTTGACTTACATTTTTGAGAATGTTATTTATTCTTTCTCTGCTCTTGTTATTCTCGTTCCTCCCAAAATCCTTGCACACGCATGCATGACTCACGGTCTTTGTTTGTCTTCAACAATTAGCAATTGGCGCAGAAATCTGTGAGATAAGCTCAGCTGATAGGGAAGGGAAAAGGAAGACTCGCCTTGGCCACAGAACATGGAGACTCGAAACTAACACGCACCCCCCCACTATTTATCTCTTCCCTCTCCCTGCTCTTTACCTCCCTCCCTCGTACCTCTCTCCCTCCATTCCCTCCATACCGCTTTGTGTACTGGATGCCTACTGATAATATGATAATACCCCCATCCTACGGTCTATCTGTCCCTCACCTACACAATTCGGTATTCGAAGCCGCTTCGGAATGAAATGATAGTAAATGGAAGAGTGGAAGTGAGTCAGGAAGGAAAGAGGGAAACGAGAGAACCGGAGAGATAGCATTGTAGAGGGGCGAGCGAAAAACCTTCTGTCCTGTACTTCTGTCCTCATTCCAGAGAGTCACTCTAGGAGGGATAGCATTCCCTCTATTCCAGTACTATCAGACACGAGGCTAGGCTTGATCGTGTGGAAAGTATTTCAGCAATTTCGGCATTTCGGCGTTTATCTGACGGTCACGTTTCATGGAGACTTAGGTAGGAATCTGGAAATGGGAGAGGCATCCAAAGAAAGCTAAGACGTGCTAAGCCCGTGTTCAACATGCGAAGCATGATCAGAGCAACCATTGGTGAGCGGGAACAGCGGGAAAGGCTACATTTTCAGGGTTTCCAAAATTCTCACAAACGTGAGCTTTCTGGCCAAGATGTCGCCCTTCCAGATTAATCATTACTCGATAATTGTAACACGGGTATATTTTATACCAATTAATTAAAAATAACAGATTGACATATTATTGGTAGGGTGTATTTCATGGTATATTTATACACCAAAATGCGGATATACTTTCGCTCAGTGTGCATTTCGCGCAATCCACCGTTGACTCACAATGACTCGCAAAAGGCAAACCTCTAATCACTTCGTAATCGTGTTCCTCCAATGACTTCACTATCTCCCCTCTTTCCCTCCTTATCACCACACCTCGTCCCTTGCCAAGGGAGTATATAAGCCTCGTTCCCTCCCTTCTCCTTCTCATTTCCTCTTCCACCTCTCGCCATGAATTCACCTCTCATCATCGCTCTCCTCTTCTCCACTTTCCTTCTGGCTGATGGTAAGCCGGTGCTTGATCTTTGATCTTTGATCCCAGATCTTCACCTAATCTAATCGCTAGCCTTTTAGCCGCTCCCGCTCACACAGTTCGCGAGGCTGCTCTCGAAATCGGTAAGTCTCGCCTGCTTCCTGAAAGATCAAAGACCATCTCTTCCTAAGTAAATTTTGTAGACCAAACTATAGTCTAGTCATCTCGTTTCAGCCGAGTCCTTCGATCTGGGAGATCTAGACAGCTGCGAGGGTCGGGGTTTGATGAGTGGTGGTAGCTGCCAATGCTTCCCTCACTTCTCGGGAGATCACTGCGAGATCTGTAAGTAACTTTGAACATACTTATCATCAGATAGTTCAAGAATCAAGATATATTCAAGATTTCAAGATTTCAAGATGGTTCCTAGTATTCGTTCTTATCTAGCTTATCACCCCCGACACCTTCCCTCAAAGCCATCAATCCGACCGCACCTCATAACCTTATCTAGAGAAACCTTGCGCTAGACCGCACACCGTACTCCCCTTAGGATGGGGCAATCAATCAATACTCGTCGCCTACCGTAATCCGTGAATTCCAGTCGAGACGCACGCGTGCAGCCAGGATCAGCCATGTCCGAAGCACTCGTACTGCCTGACCAAGAGTATCGATTGTCTCATGACCTCTCACTGCAAAGACCGTCGTGGATGGTGTGTCCCCTTCGACCTACCGTAACCCTACCGTAGTCCTCGGTACTCTCGTACTCTCTGTACAATCCCTTCTACGGTTATTGTTGCCTACGGGTTGGAGCCGCTCACGTAATAAACATAATACCAAGTGGGCACACAATATGCGAAAGATGTGGTTTACCAGTTGTAAAATAAGGATGATAACACAGTTCGGACATCGATTGCGATACATTTCTCCCTTGTTCACGAGGTACTTATCTTTCGGAGCACGCACTACACCTCTTTTCGCTCAACCCAACTTTCAATGCGCTGTCAACGTGATGAAATGGCTCACTTTATTCAGTAAGATGACATTGTTAGCGAAAAAAATAGTAAAGTGATTGCTTACATGTAGGCGCCAGGCTATGATGCTATGCAGGAGATCCACTAATACTAGAAAACAGAGAGAGACAAACAAATAAGTCATCAAAAGGTGACAACAACATGATAATACATGCTCGAGGCTCACAAGTCAAAGATTCAGTGTACTGATAGGATAGGTTACTGAATTGTATGTAGGTAAAGTTACTGTAGGTGTAAAGAATCAAATGCTTCCAGGAGAACAATAGGCACAAATGCAATACTAAAAATATGGATAAGCTAGGGTTAAATAAGAACTTGGCTTTTAACAGTGTAGAATGGATGACAAGAACCGAAAGAGAGATAGAAAGTTGTTATACGGCCGTAGGATCGATAGTCTGGTCCTCTACCGCCTCCTCGACTACGGTATCTTCCACTACCGTATCCTCCACCACCGTCTCCCCTCCTACCTCCACGTGGTCCGTCTCTCCGTCCACTTCTACCGTATCCCCCACACCTCCCTCCACGTCCATCTACAAATGCACCCTTTTCAATGACAAAGAGCTGCGATTCTAAGATTCGAAAATGGGATTAAGATAGCTTGCTTATTATGTAAACGCTATTCAATTCATTCTCCTCTTCTATGAAGGTGATTCCCCACAGCGAAGCTATGTTTGCCTCGGCCCTTCATTACACCAATCCTTTCCTTATCTCGCCCAGCCTTTTAAACTATTCAACAAACCCTATCCATACGAACTGACTGACTCACAATCAGCATTTCAACTAAGTGCTTTCGAGATTATATCGAAATTAGCCCCGAAATAGGGAAAACAACTTCGTCACAGGATAGCTCATAATAAACGCGTAGGCTAGGAACACCGTTAATATATTATCGAAATCCTCAGAAATAGCAGTATCGACTATGTATCTTTTTCACGCACCCATAGAAGGCCCGTTGCGTGTTATCGTATTGAGTTAAACGTAGTTAAAGCCTCGTCCTCAATCCCAAATCTCCACCCCCCCCCCCCCTCTTCCTCCATCCTCCTCCCCTACTTACGGCAGCTCCCTCGGCCCCTTCCAGATCGTTCACATCGAAATCATTCGTCACGATTTCCACTCCAAAGTCCTGCAAAGAGATAATCTATCAGATAAAAAGTAAGAGACATGCTCACTATTGTCTAGTGTCTCTCGGCATTATAAGTACAATATGGACACCAGCCAAGAGTCAGAAAATGAGCCTAATAAACAATGAGCTATTTCTTCAGCTAAAGCACTATTAGCACCAAGTCTAATGAAAATGTCGATAAGTGGAGCTGGCATAGTGTATCAAGCCGCCTCCGTATCCCCAACTACCGTACTCCCCCCCCCCCCCGAAACAATAGCTCGTAATACTCACCCTCCGTATGTTCTCGAGAACCTTCCTCTCGTTCCTCTCCACAACCAGTCTCCACATATAGTCCAATATCTCGTCCTCTCCTCTACATCCTGTCTCGTGTTGGACGAAGTCCATGATTCGCTGACGACTGCAAATAAACATCACTTAAATCAGTTCCGGGAATATTGCATGGAGGTGTCAGTAGTTTATTTCTTTGAAACCATAAAGTCCAGAGAGTTTGCTTTAGGGATAGATGAGTGTGTAGCTGAACCTCGTGAGACAAAGATGCTACGGATGACTAACAATAAGACTGCGTCGTTCTCTTATCGCAATGGTTAATCAGCACAGGAACAGAAACTAATACCTGTCGCTCCGATTGGTCTTTCAACGACCACGGGGATCAGGTCACTCTTATTCCGGTATAAAGACCAAAGATCTTATTCCGAGTTCATACTACAAACTACACAATACTCACCGTCTGTGCTCCACGCGCGGCTGCTGTCTTCCCTGCACCGGCGACAGCATTCCTGAGCAGACAGATGACAGACTACACTCTAGCTGATCTTTGATGTCTAGTCTCTGATCTTTGATCTTTGCTCTACCTCGTCCTCGCTTGCCAGGTGCTCCTCCGGTGTACGGACTGGACGATATCTCCTCGGAATGGCCCACTTCAATCGACGTATCGGCGACGACGTCAATGTATGGTTCGCCCGACTCCTGCACATCATACGAATGTAGTGGATTAAAAGGATCCGTCGGAAAATCATTCCGAATATAAGGCGAGAAAGTGTGAAAAAGTGAGAGAGTTAGACTCATTTTGGAACTAAAGAAACTGATGGATCGGTTTATTCCACTATACTTTCAGAACGCTACAGTGGTTTGATCTGACTGCTACATTACCTCCACTTCTTGTATATTTAAACGAAACAAGCAACAACGGTGACGATTCGCAATCTAACAGTAAGATATGACGCAAAGTCCGCCTTACATCATAGTGATAGTCCTCGAAGCTGGCGTCCATCTTCCTTCGCTTGAGCAGAGCATCGGCCGCAGAAGAGAAGCGAGGAGGAGGCTGCAACGAGGATACTGTATTATTGTTATGTATAAGAGTAGATCACTACTCCCTTTTGTCTATTCCCTTGCACCTCCTCTCTACCCTCGCTAGTTGTATCTACCCTCCCGCGCTCCCGCGCACTTCGACGACCACCTCTGGATTGTATTCACTTCTGTCCTGTACCCTGTCTTATAAACCCTTCTCCCCCACTTGGCTTGTCTTACACACTCTACGGAGTTACCCCCTGGCCTATCCCTCCGGGGATCCTTCTCGACTCTATACTCTTCCCCATTCCCCTCTTCATCATCAAGACATAACAATTATTGACTATCGATTCCTGCTAATAGACCAGACTGGTCCATAGCCTGAGCTACCGTAACCAGACAGGCATACAGTACCCCTCCCCTCCCCTCTACTGTACCTTGTGCACTCCCAATCCGGGAGAACCGGTGCCGGGAAGAGGCGGAAGGGGCTCACGGGAGACGAGACGCTGACGGGGTTGCTGCAAGGGAGTAGTGGCTATCTATCTGTCGAGTGGGCAAGGCCAAACCAGTCATGAACACATTCCATTTTCACACTCTAGAGACAGGATAAAGCACTTGAAAAGGAGTATCTAATATCATCCTAGCCACTCACTTACACCGACTACTTGAAGCATAAGACATAACGAAGTACTGAACAAGCGCGTGGATTACTGCTAAGTAACTACAGTACCCTCCAAACTCTCACACACAACTTACCATATACCGCGGGACTTGCTGCCCCTCCTCATCGATTCCCCACATCTGCAAAGGTTGCATCATTATTGATTAAAGCAGAATCAACGACCCGCGACGACACAGTGCTCGCAAAGAACCCTAGCGTACTAGCCTACAGCAGTCAACAGTGTACCGTAACCCTCGACTCACATCGTATTCCTCCTTGAACCGTTGTCCTGGATACATCAACTGCTTAGAGCGAGGAGGACGCATCGATTTGGAGATGTTGTAGATCTACACATTGTTATTATGACTTGTAATTGAACAACCGCCGTTTTGCTCGAATAGAACAAGATTATCGTAATCTAACTAGACTACCGTAACCTTATCAGGCTACAGTAAGATCTCTAGGCTACCATAACCCTCTCAACTCACAGCTCTGGATGAGATACTGGGAGATCGCTCGGTCAGAGTATTCGCCACCTCTCCGGGCCTCTTGCTCAACAGTAACCTCTTGGCCTCGTCTCTCAGAGAAGGAGGCATACGGTAGAAGGGTTGGTGTACGGTAGACGAGTTACCGTGTGCCACCTGAATGATCTCCTCATCCCACGCTACTCCTTTCATGGGAAAGTCCTTCTTCTTCTTCTTCTTCTTCTTCTTCCAAACATAGAGAGATAGTGCTCGAAACAATTTGACATGAAGCTTGGTTTTAAAGTCTAGTAAAGACGTTCAATAAGTAGGACAACTACTCTTCTAGTTAGGCCGACCCAAAATCTCCCCGCCCTTCTTCCCAACCTGCTGCGGCACCGTTCCCTCCTCCGTATAACTGTAGATGATCATGACGTTCCCGATGATGTCGTTCTGCTGGTTGCAGCAGTAGATGATCTGCAATTCCATCGCTTAGCCTGGTCATATCATTCAAACTCATTCTGAATTGCTCCAAGCAACACCCATAATATACTGGCAGTACTCTGACCCTCTTCTTGAGTCGGGGACACCTCGGCAGAACGGCATAGTAGACAACAAGGAAGTAGGCAGTCTGCTCCCATCGCGTCCCTCCCACGTACCTACAAGGGAATCCGATCATCTGGGAGAGGGTGGATGCCCGATCGGCTAGACAAAGCGCTTGTAGGATTAACTACTTTCAGTTCTCAAAATATATAATATAAGGCATCATAATTTTTGTAACCGCGTTTCTTCGTGAAATTGCGATAAAATTATTATTATTATTATTATTATTATTATTATTATTATTATTATTATTATTATATTATTATTATTATTATTATCATCATCATAAGCAGAAAACAACTCACAACGTGTCCCATACTTCAAAGCTCAGACCCTTGCTCCCCTCCATTTCCTCCTTCTGACTAACCTGTACACTCCATCCCTCGACTTCTCCACAGGCAGCTTCCTCGACTTCGGTCGCGTCGCTTGCGGAAGACGAGCTTTAAAAGGTGGATATCTTTGGCAATGTGCACTAGTATTCCATCTACTTCAGCTCAAAACCATACGTGGACACCGACCCGAAGTATGGGTGGTAGGCCCATATTTGTTCGGAATTTTACTTTGGTAGGCCTATATTTCCTACAAAATATCAATTGGTAGGCTTGATTTCGTACACTGGCAGGCCCGTTTTTCAAAATATTGCGGGGAAGGTTGCCCGCGTATGCTCAAAACAGTGCCCCTTGTTTATTAGTCTGCTTTTCCGGTATTATCTCTTGCACTGACCGCGCCCATCGCCTATTTCATAAACGTACTCATTGGCCCGTTAACCCCCCCCGTAAACCTTATCTACCATCGCTTCCCCCCACCTCACCCATCCCCCTATGAATTCTTTATCGCAATTACGAACCACACCCTTGCATTGTCCAAAAAACTGGTGATGGTCATTTATTAGGGTGTCTGGTGCCGCTCTTTAGAGCACCGATCACACTATGAGTAGAGCCATCCCTTGCCTTTCTGCCTCCCCACCCTGAACCAAGCACGAGTCAATCAAAATACATACACTCAGTAAGGTACTCTCCGTAACGAACTAGCACAAAGATATCAAGGAGGGGTCAACGCGCGAAACTAGGGAACGAATATCGTTAGTAATTTTGCGCCTTATTTGCGTAGAGAATAGCGATTTCATAGAAAAGAAAGGTAAATTAAAAAAAAGAAAGCTAAAACTAACAGTCACTCCACGGCGCAAGTCCGTCACACGTGAGATTCCTCGCATCCATATCTTCGCCCGTTACGAAGAATACGAAATCACCCTTATCCGGGACGAGGGGAGGGAAGAGGGGAACCGATTGATTAACGAGGCCGTTCCGGATACTGTAAAGGATAAGGGGGTACTGTGCCTCATTTCTCTAAGACTTAGCTTTAAACTTATTTTACTATTCATCTCACCCAAAGTCTTGATGAGACGTACTAACGCAAACAGATCGTGCACCGGATAAATTTAGTAGAATGAGTCTTACAGAGTGCCAGCCTTGTTGACGCAGTAGTGCAGTTGGCGATTGCGGTCCATGAGGAAGGTTGTGTCGATGAGGGGAACGAAGACACACGAGTCACGGGAGGTGGAGGAGGCACCGAAGTCAAACTGAACCAATCAGCCATCTACACCCCTTCCCCCCTCCATCATATCTCTTGCTTATACCGTAATTATCTTCATAATTCTTCTTCTCTTCGCCTTGATACATTCGTTTGTGAAGTCACACAAATCTATTCTATCGCGTTTGAGGAGTCACCAGGTACTGGGGGGAGGGTAAGAAGAGGTACAAGAGGGGGAATATCTATGGATAAACCAACCGGACACTCGCGCTCCATGTCGTCGTCTTCCGTAGCATCATCTATCTAAAAGGACATTTGAAAAATGGCCTAAAATATACGCATCGGTACAGTACACCATACATGGGCTACTGTTGTCCTCAAATTTCCGCAGGCACCTTCACGTAATTAGAGGTAATCAAAAGCAGCCATCCCAACAAGCCTTTTACTTTATGGTTCTGGGATGCAGCCACCCATCCTAACGTCCGAGCGGACAATCGCGTCCATGTATGCAGTACACTCCCGACGAGATTGTGGATAGCGCGCAATTTCCTACCGTACTACATAATTGGCAAACACATATGGTGTACACTTCCTGACAATACGTTAAAATAAAAATAAAAGCAAAACATTGTACCTCATCGCGTCTGAATCGATTGGCCCTCCGTGCACTCCTCTCCGCTGGCTGGGGAGGGTCCCCCACATCTGTGTACTCGTAGATCACCATGATGTGACCGATCGGCGTATTCGACTTCATGTCCAGCACGTAGAAGACCTACAATAGTCAATAAATAGCTACTAAAATATGGGTGGCCAACGACACGACTATGACCTGAAACGGAGAATTCGATCGATAACCGGGCAGACACTTTTCCATCCATCTCTACCGTACCTTCTTGCACAGTCGGGGACATCGCGGCAGGACCGAGTGGAGTTGAACGAGGACGTACTCGGATCGACGCCAGTCCCCCGCTTGGATCACCGAGAACTCGGGTTTCGTTATATCTGTAATGAATGACACTATTACACCTCCGTAATTAAGCATGCGACTGTACAGAACATACATGCGCACCTTTACTGACAAATATTTCTAACTGAAGCCAAGCAAAGTTTTCGTTAGCCTATCAATTAGGCACCGTGCATAATGCCACCCGACGCATGGCACAGAAATTGCTTGGGACGCATCATACAGAAATATCCCTCTTCTTACCCTCCTTTCCCGGCTCCGACACAACTCGTTCCTTCCTCTCCAATGCATACTTCTTCACCTTCGTTCTCATCTGCTTCCCCACTTCCATTGGATCTGCGAATGATAGAATAGATTGACTATAGCACAAACAAATGAAGGCAAAACAATGGCATACCATTGGAGCTCCACGGCGACAGTCCGTCCTTGTTGATCTGTCGCGGGTCGACGTGTTCAGAGGAAGTGAAGAAGACGAAGATTCCCATCTACGAATGGTTGCAATGAGACTGGCCCGCGCCCATCGTCAGAGTTTACCGCAGAGTGTTAACAAAAGAAGACGTTTTCTTAGTAACCTAGCAACCGTGACTATAATGATCGCCTTTTTTTCGTAATTCAATCTTTCGCAAAACATCAAGGCGAACCCAACTCCATTTATTCCCCCCCCCCCCCCCC
>LS918080.1:90503-119738 GCA_900490955.1 Micoletzkya japonica
CCGCCTCGTCTTGCACACTATGTACCGTTCGCCCATTCCCGTCTGACGGATCGAACTCTCGAACTGAAACAACAACTTTCCTTGAGTAGAGGGGCTTTGTGAGGTGGGCAACGAATAGGTGACACTACGCGTCAATGCTGACTACAGTATGCGCTGTCTGACATGAAATCTCTGATCCACAGTTAGATGGATGGTATGATCTAACTAAAAAGGGGTTCCCTCACCACATCACCCGACACGTCGTCAGCCGCGAAACTCATCCACTCCTCCTCCTCCTCGGCGTCGATGTTCTCGTCCTCTTCGATCTCCGCCTCGTTCTCATCCCCTTCCCCTCCCTCCTCTTCCTCCTCCAAATCCACCTCCACCTCCTCCCCGATATTCATCACGTCCACGTCGTCCAGAGTATCGCCCTCCAACTGCAAATGCAACTACCGTAATCCTACCTCAGTCACTAAAGTAATCGATAAACTGGATCAGGAAGAGGATCATTTCTTTCGCACTATATCACACATTGCTTGCTATTTCGAAGAAACAAATAAACTTTAAATACCGTAACGAATGAGGGAGAAGACAAAAGAAATGGAACCTTGAGATCCTTGGAGAGCAGGTCGGAATCGTAGAATTTGATGGGGCGCCGCGTGTTCTGTCTGAACCCTCTCATCTTATGCTTCACGGATCATTCATAAAGGGTCCGCTAGACTCATTGCTCAATCACATGAACTCACCAGTGACATGGTAACTACGAAAACTACGACAACTAAGCCTGTCAACGAGCTATATACACCCCTTACATATTGATGCTAGTCTGCACAACTTTGCCGATAACTGCTCTGTCGAATCTACAGTAACCCGTCTCTCCTACCGTACCCCTTGTTGCTGTTGGTGAGTATTCCCGCATGTGAGGCGTTCGAGATGCTGGGAGGCTCTCCATCCGAAGTGTACTCGTAGAGAAAGAGGACGTAGCCCAGGATGGTCAGGTTGTTCCGCATCACGTAGTATAGCTTAACAAGGAGAGGGAGTATATGAGACAAGATTTTCACTTTGAGTTATATTCTCCATAACGCCAATGAACTCTCCTGTGTGAAGTGATAACTTGAGAATGCTGAATGCAGTGGCATACAGTATACGTACCCTCTTCCTGAGTCGCGGACACCTCGCCAGTGTAGTGCACGTCTCCATGAGGACAATGCTCGCAGAACGCCTGAATGACATCCGTCGAATAGGAGAAAACATTTTCTCTCCTATTTGACGTATGGTAATAGAAAATAGGCTTCGACAAGTTCTCATTCTAAGACCGAATTAGAGTAATTCAAGGCGATAATCAAAAAAATGCCCCTCACCAGTCTTTCCTCGACAGTACATAATGTCCAGTCTCATTCTGCTCCAGAGCCAATTTGCGGGTTTTCGGTCGGCAGCCTGAAGGGAAGAGGGTACGGTAAGAGGAAGGTTACGGTAACAGGTCGCGACTGTCGTTGCGAAGGTTCTCTGTGACGACAATAACGAGTAGGCGAGTCCTCACTCACTACTATTTTACCAGAGTGTACGATTTGCTTCCCCGGTGGGATATGCCTCAAGGTATGCATAAAACGGTAGTATTTTTTTCTTCTTTGCTCCGTAAGCATTGCCTTATAAAAGAAAGAAACTTACTAGCACTGGTCCATGGAGACAGGGCATCTGTGTTGAGGGATGACTGGTTTTGAACCTGGAAGCGGACCTCTTCATATGTCAACATAGGGTTGGAAATCCAAAGTGTATTATTCAGCGCTATCGCAAACTGAACTATCATATACCTGTGTTCCCGACATGAAGGCTGCAAAGCAACCGGTGGTCGTGAGAAGAGGCGGCAGTTGGGGCTTGTTCTTGTTGATTGCGAATGGAGGACTGGAAAATGCATAATATACTATCCATTCTCTTCCAGCTTCATCTACTATTAAGATTGTGCTTACAATTAGACCTTCACTACACTTTTATGCGACATCTCAAACAATTAAACGAGACTGAACTTCACAAGTTCCAGTACTAAATAAGCATCTGTGCCTTCACTCTTCCCCAATTTCACCCAACAAACGACGATACTTACATGGCGTTGTAATCGTTGATTAGGTACTTCAGAAGGAGATTCTTGTCGCTCGTCCAGTTGCCCTTCACTACACGGACGAAGTTGTCGGGAGCCCGCCACGCCGATTGGACAACATCGCCGACGAACTGCGAGGGGCAGGGTTACGGTATCCTACGGTATCTCCCCAGATGGAACTATGCATGTTTTAAATCGACGTTTATTATCCGCCACAATTATAGAGTATGTACGGCTATCGATAGAAGAAGTGCAATAAATAAAACGGAAAACCCGGTCCTCTGTCGGCCTACTCACCGGTCCGGTCTCCGGATCGAAGGTCTCGGCTGGGTCGTAATCCGTTCCCTCGATGTCGTCAAAGTCGTCGTCGTACAGTTCATTCGTGTCGAGAAGAGACATCGAGATACGGGGACGGTCCTGTGGGGGGAGAAGTAACCAGGGCATTACGGGTCAGCCTATCTCATTTATTTTTGTTTCTAAATTACTTCCCAGCACCATCAGCAACGCGAACCATCCCTTCGCCAACTTTAAGAATCATACTTGAAACATAACTGGTATTTTTCTCGTATTTCACGTCAATTAGGTCCTACAACTAGAAGAGCAGGGAAGACCGTGCCTACCGCGGATACGGGAACTCCCATGAGACTGCGGTTGCCCTCTTCGTCCGTGAACCGCACCATCTCCAGACGCTGACGCGCGTACGTACGCGTTGCGCCTGATAATAAAGGAGATATCGACAGTGACTTTGATAATTTTTAGGACAATCTCAGAAAACACACAATGCATGTTGTTCTTAGGAACGTAAATAGGCATGATAAAGCGTACCATGAGATATTATGGTCGGTACAGGTCCGGGTTCGATGTAGTCATAGATAGACATGGCCAATCCGAGAAGGGTACGGTCACGCAGAAGATAGTACACCTCAATGGGGAGTATTCGTTCTCACAGCCATTTCATTTCACCAGATATCTATGTAAGCCAACTGTAAGAACAGCCCGCATCCTATTTTTACCACAGTAGTAGAAGTACTACAGTCAGCATAAATCAATCGATAATCGACCGTACCCTCTTGCGAAGACGCGGCTGTCGCGGCAGGAGTGCCGAGTATTCGACGAGAACGTAGAGGGAATTGCGCCAATCCTCGCCCGAGATACAGTACTCCCCTCCTCAAAATGGTTACCAATATCATGCTCGCCCACCGACAGAGATTTCCTCAGGTTTCCCAAGATTCAAAAGATCGATAGTCAGAACGAAACAAGTATATTGTTAGTTTTTCCCAGTCTTATTCTTCCTCTCAAATATTGAGCTTTGCTTGCAACAACACTCACCTCTCATGTACACTCCCCACTTGCGAACTTTCGGTCGGGTCGGCGTCAGGTTCGCATGCGGTAACGGATCTGCAAGTTGTCATCGTCATCAAAAGATCAAAGATCAGACAGCATAAATCAAAGATCAAAGATCACAACTAACGCGACGAGCTCCACGGAGAGAGTCCGTCAGTCGTGAGGAACTTGGCATCCTCGATGTTTTTCGTCTCTACGAAGCACACATACGTGCCAATCTGAAGATATTATTGTCCTTCTAAATAATTAGTTGATTCTAATCATGATTTGTGGATATTTTAAAGGAACAAGCAAAAGAAAACATGCATTAGACGTAAGGGGCGGAAGGGCGGCGGGGTGCATGTTGACCCAGTCGTTGTTCTCCCTAAAAGGTACTCTTTGACACAACTGGATAAAATGAATGATAAGCGAAATGTAGAGGGTACGGTAACTTGTTGTTGTGTAAGCAAAGCAAACGAGCAAACTCACGCTCGTTCGGTGTCGTTGACGATGAGACTGAGGATGACCTCTCTCTTGAGGAGAGACTGCAGGGCTCCATCCCGCACCTTCAGGAACTTGTCCCCCAGTTCTGTCACGATCATGTCGTGCTCGTACTGCAACAGACAACTTCTCATCGCTTTCAAAAGTATTGTAGGCAAATTGCAGCCAGAATTAGGTCTACAACCTTGAAGCTAATGAAGGGGTTGTTGCGAAACTCACGAAATCCGTCAGAATATCCGGGTTGAACATGTATCGGTTGAAGGAGGGGGCCGAGGAGCCCATCGTAGGCACACTCTGTTGTCGTCCAGTTGAGATCGTCGAGTCTTCCTCTACCAATTCCTCGTCCAACTCCATGTCTCGACCTCCTTCCGCTCGCCTGCACATCAAAGCATCACTCAAACCAACACCCGAATGCTCGATATTAGATATGATACTCCAAGGGCAGATTTAAACCTAATGGATTTCTATTTCATAGGTTTAGCCAAACAAATGATAACCGAAGAACGGAGATTACGATAAGTACCGTACCCATCCGGCTACCGTAACTCACTTCTTTCCCTCCAACGATGGTCGTCCCCTCTGACGGGCCAGTGCAGCTGATAGTAGCGACCTGAATATTCATTATCCCAGGGTTTGGACAAGGATGAAAAGGATTGAATACCATGTTCTACATTATAACTGTGACAGTACTCCTAGAACCTCATGCAGCGGCTAAAGGAACTATGCACGTTTCTTTACCAAAGTGGTTTTATTCAGTACGAAGAGCAAAATCAAGATGGTTTCGATACCTGTGCGAACCCGAGTACGGCGCCCCTCCACACATTTCCAGATTGGGAGGAGCCTCCATCTCTTGCGGGGCGGTACCCTGCAATTCCATTATTTGAATCATACGTGGGCACCAACCCGAAGTATGGGTGGTAGGCCCAAATTTCGTCGGAATTTTACTTTGGTAGACCTATGTTTTCTACAAAATTTCAATTGGTAGGCTTGATTTCGTACACTGGTAGCACCATTTCTCAAAATATTGCGGGGAAGGTTACCCACGTATGATTTGAATAAATTGAGTAATTCAAATAAATAAAGCCAATCTACCCCGATTCCTCGCTGCTCGATGATCAGCTCCTCCTCTATGTCATCTTCCTGATCGAGAATCGGCTGGTCGATAGGAAGGGGTGCCTTGCGTCCCCTGGTGGAAGGAGATGTGAGGGTGGGTGCGGTAGATGGCTGGGGAGGATGGCCGGACTGGGACGGGGCTGGACTGCCCTTCGACTGAATACCGTACTCTTTTTGAATGTGTTTCACTTTTTTTACAAAAATGAACATTATTTTTGAAAAATTAAAGTACCTCATTCCGGTCGGCAAGTCGCGGTCGGCCACGCTTGGCTGGTGGAGCTGAATGCATGTATATTGAAAAATTTCTGTGTATTCATGAAAATAAAAGAAGTAAATAAAAGGAGTAAAATAAAAAAAGGAAAAAAAATATTAGTCAGCTCACAATCATGCGTGGGTGCAGCGACGACTTGCGGAGTCGGGCGCTTCTTCGCCCCAATTGACTTGACCTCATCTATGAGAGGAGTCGTAGTCCTTTTCGACGGTGACGGAGTGTTCAGGCCGCGTCTGAATACATGCTGTTTTCACGACATTGCCCCCGTTCACCCCGAAAATTGACCTATTGACTTTTACATTTCGCAACCACTCGTGAAGCTTCTTCGTGATTTTTCAACCCATCTTTGTATTTGTTTTGCAATTCCCCTTCAGCTTGAAAACAGCATTTGAAATGCAGCACACCCTCTGCTGTTCCCCCTTTTCCGAACCTGGTGCGTGGTGGGGGTGGTGCGGCGGTGTGTGGTGTAGTCCCCACCACGGCCGACGTCTTGTCTCCTCTTCCCTCCACTCCTCCTTCCGTCTGTGGTTTCTCCTCTTCATCCGTCCTTGCATAGATGCTCTTCACTCCAACGCGTCGTGATCGTTCCATCTTCGAGATTCGCGGTCAACAAACGCTTCAATACAAGGAACGCCGTTAATACCGACCGGGCCGCACGCGTGCCGCACACGCGTTGCGTGCGCGCTAAGTTCAAATTTTCAAATGGGTTAGAACATGATCTTGAAGATTTTGGTTAGTTTTGATCGAAAAAAAAGCTGTCCTCTCTATCTTAAAGACTTGGAAAAGTATTTCACTACATTGGTGAGCAATAACCTGAAGGACCTAGGTTGCAGGTCCTAACTTTTCCCAGCCGTGACTTCTCTCTCGGCTTGGCCAAAGAGGTTGTCCGCTTCCCCGTGCCGTACAAATGTACGAAAACAACATGTTTACTAAACTTTATTACACCGCCAATATACTTCAATTACCATATTTTAGACTGTCAATCGATATATAAGAATAGTACAATCGTACTTACAAGTGCAAATATATAGTGTAGTGTGTATGTGGGTGTGCAAATACAGGACATTAGCCAAAGCTCTCGAAAAGAAGAAACAAATGTGTGTAAAAAAGACTCACTTGAAAGGCTACGTCAAAATGTTCGTGTGAAATCGCAGATATATGGGAGCAGCTTGGAAAGGGGGAGTAAAAGAGGAGACGAGTAAGGAAGGGGTGGTGGTGGGCATCAAGCATGTGAGGCACTGGGATACCGACTTAATTATGATTCACGTTGCCATCTAATACAGAGAGTGTGCTTGCGATGCGGTCCATACGAAGAGAATGACGATTGGAAGGAAACATTAAGAAGAGGGGGAAAAGGGAAGAGGAAAACAAGGGCGAACACGTGAGTAGGCTATCACACAGTAGGGATTCAAGGAGAGATGATGAGGGGGAAAGGGGAGTGGGATGGTGGAGATGATACCACGACCTCACGGGATACTGTAGGCCACACCCCAAGGGGTACGGTAGCTTCTTGAGCCTACTCTCTTTCAGTCACATTGGGCAGCATAGTGCAAAACACTCGTGAATGAGAGTTGATTTGTTGATGTTACTGTACCACATTAGAGCTAGCCGAGAGTCGCGTGATATCGAGACTAATCAACAGTTGAACAAGAGAGAAGACGGGCAGGCAATACGATGAGACAACAAAGGGAGGGTGGGTGGAACAGGCGAGAGGGAGAGGGGGGATAGTGGTTCGTTCCCTCTAGTTGTTCGAACAACACTGCTTCTTCTGCGTACTCTCCGTTGCGGCGATATCGATACCAGAGGAGGGTAGGGGAACCACTCGGTCACCTGCAATACAGTCAGGAATCATTACTACTTGAGCTACACAAAGTATCCTTTACTCCCCTAGCATCATACAAGATCTTCGAAAGAAGGGGAATATCTAAAATAGCTTCAAATTAGACAGCATATTATTCCCTACGTGGTAAATATATGTTCGGTAAGGTAGCTCACGTATGCCTGATAATCCCATAACTCACCTCCGACGTGCTTGTTAGAGACCGATTTGTAGATCTCCGTGAGAATGTTAGTGAATGCCATTTCGACGTTTGTACTGTCCAGGGCAGAGGTCTCTGCAATTGATAATCTCATTGATAGACAACATTTTTCTTTGGAACGTATTCGATATTATAAGCACCAAGACAGCCTCTTCATACAAACATAAGCTTCTGCAATTCTGGAAAGCTATGACAAAGCATGACGCTACATTTCCACCATAATCATCGTTGCTTATCGCTAGTGAGTCACCCCTTTTTCCAAGCTACGCCTACGGAAACTGTGACAATATAGAAAGTTCGTCACAGTTTCCATAGGCGCAGCACTCTACAATAACATTAGCCAATAATTTGCATATACTAGGTAAGAAAAAATTACAGTAGCTGTTCTGAATACGACTTTCAAATAACGCTTTTTGTCTATCAAGAAAAAGGAATTCAAGAAATGACTAGTGAAGGAAAGGAAGAAAGCGCGCGTACCGATAAAGGAGAGCTGGTTCTTCTCCGCGTACAGCTTGGCCTCGTCGGTGGGCACGGCCCTCAGATGTCGCAGATCACTCTTGTTGCCCACGAGCATGATGACGATGTTCTGGTCCGCGTGGTCCCTCAACTCCTTCAGCCATCGTTCCACGTTCTCGTAGGTCACGTGCTTCGCTGCAACCACAACAACTGTCTTCGAGAAGGACACGAGTAACGTGAGCTGGCCAACCGCTCAGGACACCGACCGCAAGTATGGATGATGGGCCCAATTGTTTTTGAAATTTTACTTTCGTAGGCTTCATAATTTATGATTTCGTACTTTGGTAGGCAGTTTCTGAAAATATTGCTGGGAAGGTTGCCCATGTATGGGACACAACTTCGCCACCGTATTCACATAGGTCAAAATCGACGTAAGCTATTCCATGTCTAAACTAATCTGACCTAATGCTTACATCATAATCTTATCCATCAGGCTAGATCAACATACTACATAAGGGTATAGTTGGGAAGGGTTTGGTGGTATATTACTGCAGCGGTCCATCCATACATAACTACCGCCAAAAACAGTCCTGATTTTCGTCTGCAGTAGTCCGCCCAATAATTGCCCAAAACTCTGCAGTAAGCTACCCAACCACGGTACCTGCAACCGTGCCCATCTATGACTACGGGCAATCGAAGACAAGAACGACACCTCGTATAGTAGCATAATGAAAGTTCCGATACTTACCGATATCGTAGACTAGCAAAGCTCCAACGGCTCCACGGTAGTAAGCTGAGGTGATCGCCCTGTACCTCTCCTGACCGGCCGTGTCCCAGATTTGAGCCTTCACCGTCTTGCCTTCCACCTATAATTACAACGTACATATCTTCAATGTACCTTATATTACATATCAAGTCGAAAATCTAGCCTAGTTGTAAAGCCAGTTTACCTGAATACTCCTCGTGGCAAACTCGACTCCAATGGTTGACTTCGACTCCAGGTTGAATTCATTCCGCGTAAATCGCGAGAGAAGATTCGACTTTCCGACTCCCGAGTCTCCGATGAGCACAACTGCAATTGTGTATATCACCCTCCGCGCGCAGTTTACATTCGAGAGAGCCCGGTGATTTATTCGATCGATAGGAGTGAGTCAATGCTCTCCCCTCCTATTTTGGCTGTGTCCCAAATTAGTTCCCCTTTCCAAGACGAATCACCCGCTATGCGGAGGCATTCGCATGCAATCTGACACGCTCTCTTTTCAATCAGAACGCCCTGTGACCTGCCAACCCGCCAGACTCAATGAATAATAAACGAAGGGATATCGGAGGAAGTATCCTCAACATTAACTACTGTAGTACTACCCTTTGCCCTCATTACACACTAATGCGGTCATAAAAACGGGGACATATCCTTCCTGACAGCGTTAATCAGAAAACACTCATTTACATGCTAATAGCCTTGATCAATAAGCTTTCTCGGTGTGGAAACCTGAACAGAATCAACTATTGCGAAAGTTACGGGTCGATCGTACGCGAGTAAGATAGGATGAACGGGGGGTACGTTGGATGTCCTAACCGGCTATTGTCCACTCCCTTCTCTCTCTCCCTCCCTTTCCCTCTAGACCACTTGCTAATCGCGCAGTCTGCACATAGTGAGAGAGCACACGGGAACACGAGGTAGCACCGAGTCTCTTTCAACAGTCAGCCCTACACAATACCGTTTCATAACCCAAACTACACCACCCCTACACCAAAACACGCCTAAGAAGAGCAACATAACACGCTTATTACTCTACCCCAACAGTTATTGGCTTCTTACTTAAGAATACACGGACTAAAGCTGAACCAGATGGTGAATCGGCTAGCTCACCCTTGAAGAGGTAGTCGTATTCGTCGTCTCGCGAACCCATCTTTACTGAGGAGACAGGAGCTGAAGAGGAGAAATGAATCAAGCAGAGACGAACAACGGGAGTGATTCACGTGATAGATCGAACATGCTCAGCTACGATCAACACAAAAAGACGCTTTTACGTGGTCATAACAGATCATGGCTAAGGATGGTTATCGTAAGGGTATAGAGTAGGTACTGCTGGGGACGACTGGCAGCAAAACAAGGAACAGAAATCATTCAGCGGTCTACAATGATCAGAAAGGCTGAACCAACTCGGCACACCTTTCATACGAGACGCGACGCGACCGCGCTGCGTAGCTCGTTGTTATAGGAATGGGTGCTCCCGAACGGAATACCGTACATCCATGAGACTTTAGATGTATTTTACTTTGCTGAATTACTAAAACCGATCATAGGTTGGGTAGATTGGGATTCTTACACGTTTAATTGTTGCTACAGCGTTAAACCGTACTGTCAACTTGCGCTTCTGCTCCGTTTGATCCCAGACTGTTTCGCCGAATTCCTGTTTTCGCGAGGTTTTTATGTTCTAGAACCAATTTTATGCTTTCAGGGTATCCAACGCCATCGTAATGGTCGAGTAAGTTACTTTACGTATTGTTTATTGCATTTTGAGTCATATTCTTCATTAGCTTACCGAATGTGTTAAGGGCAAAGAAGCTGCCCCAAGTCCCGGAGACCATCCTGAAGAAGAGGAAGCAGAGGGCGGAACAGCGTGCCAAGGTTGTGCAGAACAAGGTCAAGCTCGCACACGTAAGTTACTTCAATTATTGGGTAGTTTTTAAGGACTACTAAAGAAAAAACGTGCTGCAAATGGGTTGTTTGCAGAAGCAGAAGGAGAAGCAGCAGAAGATCTTCAAGCGTGCCGAGAAGTACGTTCTTGAGCACAGACAGAAGAAGCGTGAGCAGCTTTCGCTCCGTCGTGAGGCCTCCAAGGTGCGGATAATCATTTACTGTCACGCTAAAAATATTTTACATTTTCGAACTTTTTTGCTGACGATTTTAGCATGCTAGGACTAGGTAGGTGTAACCAAACACATTGTGTTTCATGCCTCAAAATCATTCTGGTAAAGATTGTGAGTGCTTGAAATCCACCATTAGCACATTATGGTTGTTTACTTGTAGGTCGGAAACTTCTACGTGCCCGATGAGCCCAAGCTCGCTTTCGTCATCCGTATCCGTGGTATTAACCAGATGCACCCTCGTCCCAGGAAGGCGAGTTATTTTTGCGGAGCTTGACGTTTTTCATGCTGAAGCTATGGAAAGCATAGTTTTTTTTACTTTTGTTTCTTGGACAGTTTGTGACCGCGATAAAACTACGATTTCACTGGGAAAAATAACGTATTTGATTACGTTTTTGGTGATGTGTCGCCTCCTGGCGCAAATCGCCTTTCATTAGATAGTAACCCGTACCGCAGTGAAAAATCACCCCCCACCTACTACATTCTCGATTTACATGGCTACCATACCGCAAAAGGCAAATTACCCCCACCGCGAGATGAATTTGAAATATGGGTATTTATCCCCTTTTTCATGGCTCAAGTTGCTAGCCTAAAACAGCGATTAGCAAAAAGGCGTTACGTAAAAGTTTAAACCGTTGTGAGGTAAATAATATTATTTTATTATCAGCAGTTTTTCGGAAAATATCAGTTTCCTACATTTGTGATGTTGCTTTAGATGTGCCTAAAAATAATACACATTATTTTCCCGCTCGGGCTTGGTTTTTTAAAGTTTTACTTTTGTATTATCGGGGAACGGCATCACAAATATATCGATCTCCATAGTCGTCCATAGAACCCGACAAATATAATGAAATATAGCTTGTTTTAGGCTAAGTTAAGGGGAATAAAGCAAACTAGGTTTACTTTATTAAGGTTTCGCGCGTTTTTGGCCCAAAATTCAAATTTTTGAACGGTTGTGATAGCCTAAACTGGAATATTTCAGTCCGCGACAACAAACTTCCGTTTTTTATTATTAGGCTGGTTTGAGGACCCGGCTCAGTCACGAAGGGGCCGTGCTCAACAGCTTTTTGAACGTTCAGTTTCCTGTAATATTGTGCTCCTGTATTAGAGGTTGTATTCAATGAAGAAAATAGGAATACGCAATATGTTTATCATTAGTGTTAATTAAATATTTGCTTTCAGGTTCTCCAGCTGTTGAGGCTTCGTCAGATCAACAACGGAACTTTCCTCAAGCTCAACAAGGCCACCCTTCAGATGCTCCGTATTGTTGAACCGTGAGTTTATTGCATTGATCATTTAGTATTGTCTGTACAGAAGCGCATCGCACTCTGTGCTGTAGCATGTGCTACAATCCAATTTATCTTTGCGCTATAGTAATCCGTAGATTTCAAGCACACGACGAGTTAATCTTGCTGTGTGTATTTCACCCTACGGACAGACCTTTTCAGGTACGTCGCTTGGGGATACCCCAGTCTGAAGTCGGTCCACGACCTCATCTACAAGCGAGGATACGCCAAGGTCAACAACCAGCGCATCCCCATCACCAACAATGACATCGTCGAGCAGTCTCTTGGTAAGTTTTTCGCCTTGTTTTCCATTCCTTCTTCATAGCATGTGATCTTTTTCCAGTTTTGAGCACAATGCACTCTGTGCTTGTTCCAATCATGAACTCGTCCAATTTATCTTTGTGCCAAATAAACGCCGATGTTCAAGCGTACTCCCGTTTATGGTAGTTGCGTCTTTCAGTCTGCTCACACTCGCTGTTTCAGGAAAGGACGACATCATCTGTCTGGAGGATCTGGTGCACGAGATCTTCACGGTCGGACCGAACTTCAAGAAGGCGAACAACTTCCTGTGGCCCTTCAAGCTGAACAACCCCAATGGAGGATGGACGAAGAAGACGAACCACTACGTTGAGGGAGGAGACTTCGGAAACCGAGAAGGAAAGATCAACGCTCTCCTCGCCAAGATGATCTAAGGCGATGGTTTACTCTGCTTGTTATTGTTATGCCGGACGGAGTAAAACGTTACTATATACGCGCTGTGGAAAGTTTCTAACCCCTCATTGTTGTGTACATAAACATCTGGAACATGAGCTTGGTCACTTGGGGGGATCATAGTTCATGTTGGAAAGGGGGGGGGGGGGGAATAGGAGCCGATGAGCTGTACTTGAAACAGTAAACACAAGCAAAGGGATGGCAGTGAACTGTGGCTTGAGCTGCGGTATATTGACACACACGTTTTTGCTACTGGATTGGAGATGGGGTAGAGTGAGTCAGTGGAGTCGGGTGGCTCTTTGCCGTGCGGTGTATTTCTCTCCCTCCCCCCCTTGACTGGTCGATTACCCACTAGACTTCCTCCACTGTAACTCATCCGTCTCTTCCCTGTTCCACCCCCGTTAAGCATTGAATGGGGAGGAGAAGAGCGATGCATCGAGGGGACACGCCCTGTAATGAGCGATTGCCTGCTCGTTAGTCTCGTTGTCACTCGCAAGGTTTTCACTGGTCGAGAGTACTCTCTCCCCCTTTTCCCCTACTCTGTTCCATCTCATATCTCCTCTACCTGTAGTAGCTCCCATCTCCTCTTCGGCCTTCCCCATCTCACTCCTACACTCTGCCCTTCTCCCTCTCCCCCTCTCTCGAAGGTCATCCAATCACTCTCCGATATACAGTCGAGATCAATGCCCCTTCTATCTCTCCCCCTCACTCCTCTCCTCTCCCCTTCTTCACCTCTCGCTTCATATCCCCGTCAAGAGAGGGGGTAATGCGTGTATCCATTCACCCCCATCTCAACCTTGTATCACACCCTATCTTGTTCTCGACCCCTAGAGGCCTACCGTACTAGGGATCGGCAACTAGAGCATTTAGGTTTGTGTTGACGTTTGAAACATAACTGCTCATGCTTCGAATGCCCAATTCTACCGTAGTCTGAGAACTGTGAACCATGCTTTGTATCTAGATGTAAAGCTGGCTCATTGTCCGTCGGTCTGTCCCCTCGAGGTGTCTGTCTGTGCGCAACTCTTCTTCTCGTCTCAGTAGTATCAAGTCCGTTCGATATGCGTCTTTCCCCGTCTTCTCACTCCCCTTTCAATCAACTGTTCATTCGGCCATTCTTCCCCGCTCGTCTCTCACCAACTTATGTTAGTAATTGGAGAATCTCTGTCTTCTGGTTGAAGGGGTTCAGAGAGGGTAGAGGGTAGGGGGAGGGAGTTACGAGGGAGGGAGAGAGAGTTAGGAGGGACAGAGGAAGGGAGTTAGGAGAGACGGAGGGTGAGATGATGGGAGGTAACGTCTGGCCTTGACTCGAGTGCAGTAGTATGAGTGGACACGCCGTGATTCCTTTGGCAGATCTGTCTACCTAGCTGACTCGTGAGAGAGTACGGTAGGCGAGAGGGGGCAGAGACGCAGAGGAAGGCTGAGAGAGCGGGCGAACGGAAGAGAGCAGACGGTTAGAGGCGAGAGAGTGTGCGGGAGGGAGAGGGTGGTTGTTTGTCCTTTTCGCCCCTTAGACCCCTTAGGCCATCCGCCCTTTGCTCTGATCCGATTGACTTGAAGTACACTTCCCGTACTCCTCTATCGACTTGACTAGAGACTTCGGCTCTGAGATCAGGGAGAGATACGTATTAACTTTTCGCTTTCCTTTATCCTCTCAATAGGAAGTATGAGAACCATAGAAGCTACAGTACGCTGTTGAATGGTTGTGTTTCAAGCGCCCTGTATAAGTTGTGGGATTACTAGAGAGCTTATTACCACCAATTTCTTTCAAACAATTCCCAACTCGCCCAAGCAGACCCGAGTACTGTAGCGCCTACAGTACCCCTCTAGTAACTCCTGAAGACTGCTGTGCAGGGTAGTGTCCACTGTTTCACACCGTTCGCATAATTGGCGCGAGAAAGGGAGAGAGTGCATTGACTGTGATGGTGTGTAGTTTCTAGTAACCCTCCCCATTGCCTGTCCTGTCCCCTTCTCTGTGTCTCTCCTATCTCCACCTTCATGCGATCTCCTCTTCCCTCTTCTCACTCTAGATACCTTCTCTTCCCCCTTTCATCTCTCTCATCTCTCTTTCACCCTTCCAGCTCCAAACGCACAAATTACCTGCCTGTGCAAAGTGCGCAAAGCCGGCCTTCATCGCTGACAGTTTGGGCAGTAAGTTTGAGGGGACTCGGGTCGGTAGTCTCTTTGATCACCCTTCCATCTTTCCAAGTCATGCCTAGGGCAGTTGACCGTCAGAAACACTTTCATGGCATATCTGCGCGTTGCTTTGTTGTTACGCAAAGCATGATCTCTGGTCTTCAAGTATTCGACATTCTGCGCTGCACTAATCGGATTAATCGAGAACTGTTTCTGTCTGATTTGTGATACTACTCGCTGTATAGTCGGTTCGTTTCGAAAGCGTATCATTACTCTTCTTCAATCTCTCTGCACTCGGCCCGTTCCCCTCCCTCTCTGTCTCTTTCGTCGTATTTGTTTGCTTCGCAGATTACCTCAAATTTGCGGCCACGCGCACTCCAAGCTGTTAGTGGCGTGCGCGGCAAACTAGTTTTCGAACACTTCTCTAAAGAGGCAAAAAAATGCCACGAGCCGGGATCGAACCGGCGACCTTTAGATCTTCAGTCTAACGCTCTCCCAACTGAGCTATCATGGCGGACTGGTGCGTTTGGCTAGACGGCGTATTTGTAGGATGCCAGCTCCGCGGCTGCTTCGTCGTGATTGGCAGAAGGACCACGTGTACCTCGTACAGTTCCCTCGGGCGGGATGCATCCCTTCGGCCTCGCCTTTCTCCCTCAAACTAGAGAGCTGGCTCAGACTCGTCGACATTCCTTACAGTGTACGAGGCAACTCTTGGGCAAATATGCTTCGCAGTGTCTATATAGTAGTTTTCATGCCTTCTAAGCTTAAGTCATGATATATTCACCTGAATTCAAAGCATAATTGCAGAACGTGTCGAATAACTTCAAGACGAAGAGCGCCCGAGGGCAGATTCCGTTTATCGAATTGAACGGACGGCAGGTCGCGGACTCGAACGACTGCATTGAGCATCTCAAGCAGGAGTTCAAGAAGGTTTGCTAACCGAATATATCAAATATGTGTAAAAATTGTGTGCCTACCCCATGATAGTGCACTAGACAGCAGAAAAGCAGTGGGATGCGGATTTATCACGAATAGTGGACGCTGAAAGAGGGAGGAAGACAAACAGGGTAATAGCTAACGACTGGCATACAGTCGCCTCATAAATATATCGTTGCGGATGTAGGAGTTGATGAAAATGTATCAGTTTGAAAACTTAGACTCCTCACCATCGTTAAAAATAACTGCAAAAATTTGCATATAATTCGTTCAGGGATTCTTGAGATAATTCAAAAAGTGCTCGGTCTCTCCCCTACAGTAGGACGTTGAACTTGAAAACTTATATGAAACATTGGGAAAACCCTATGGCTCTCTAAATTAAAAACATTTCTGTCCCCAAAGCAGAAAATAAAACGAAATAAAGAGAAGATAAAGTGAAGAGGAGAACGAAAAAGCGAACCAACGGCACGCGAGTGACGAAGAAATGAGAGTGAGAATGAATGAGAGTGAGGGATGGGGGCCACCAGTGAGGAATGGGAAGATTCAAGAGCATGTCAAGCATCATGAGCTTCACTGGCTACCGTAATTCTGTTACGTCATTGTTTTCCTCGCAGGACCCGGAGGCGAACTTCACAGCCGACCAACTGGCTCACTACAAGGCGTACCACTCTCTGATCGAGGACAAGATCTTCTGGGCCATTCCCTACACGCGGGGAAGGGACAACAAGTGGTTCATGACGGATAAGGGATTCGGGAAGCACTTCCGAGGAGTCAAGCTTTTCTTATTCAAGAATCTCATCGCAGGCCAAATGGCCAAGAAGGTGCGACATTTTATACATATTAAGCGCTATAACGAATCATTATGCAGATTAGAAAAGATAATCATCTCATTTCAGATCAAGAGCAAAACGCAGGCTCAGGGAATTGGTCGTCTGAACCAGATTGAGATGGAAAATGTGACCAAGGAGGGATTCGACTCGCTCGAGGCTTTCCTGGGAAATAAGGCTTTCTTCTTCGGAAACTCGCCCACTACGGTAAGACTACGGTATGGGTACTGTAACATGGTTTATGCGCACAATAAGTTTTCTTTCTCTCTGGTGTTCTATTATGAAATTGCATAGCCATATACTCTCGAGTTGCAAGATTAATAGGGTAGTTTAGTACTTGCTAGATATGGAATGGATTAAATACCGTATTCCCTATAAGGTTACCGTATTCAGCTGGACGTTACTGCCTTCGGTCACATCATGCAATTCCTGTACACGCCCCAACTGTCCAACGAGCTCAAGAATCATCTGGAGCAGAAGTATGGGGGTGGGGGGGGGGGTTATGCACTTGGCTGACTGGAATAGGTTTCACGACGATCATAAAACCAAAAAAAGTAGACAAAAATTGATGCTCGCTCTAAATCATTTGTCACTTCGAGCTTTTCTCGAATTAAATACATGAAGCTTGATCAGCGAGCAGCTAATTTATCAGCAAATTGCAGCTGTCCCAACCTGACCCGAATGGTGAATCGGATCAAGACGGAGTATTGGCCGGACTGGGACGAAGCATGCGAGAAGCTTTCTCTCGATACACAGTGGAAGAAGACTACTCAGTGAAAGGAACGATTCAGTCGGAGACCCTACAAATAATCTACACATTTATATATTTTCACTGAACTCTGCTCTCTCGCTCTCTGGCCACGATCAAAAAGCGCCTCTTTCTTCACAGAGGAAGAAACCCATCGTCGATTCTCCGATCACATCAAAGCTATCTACTTTGCATAATCACGTCTAGATATTCTAATCTCCGCCTTTATCTAAGTCTCAGTTATCACATATTACCTTACTCTCTCCTTACGCATTTTCATTCCCTAATCTTTCCATGATTTTTGCTCGCTTTATGGGCTTCGATAAACGTCTTCGATATGCATAACTGTTGATTGGCTCCCGACAGGAAGAGTCCTGTTTACTACCTCGAGGATGCTGTAGGAGGAGAGCATCAGGATTACAGTAGTTTGAGGGGATGGAACACGCGTGGGACGACGATTCGGACGAAGGACCGATCGTCATTCAGGTGAGGGGGGGTACGGTAGGTCGGCTATCGCGAACTGAAATTCACAGAATCCTTATCCATTTTATGACTCATATAGTATTATTATCCTATCGCAATCCGAACCCTACAGTACCCTGTCCACCTACAGTACCCCTCTTGCAGCACGACCCCCTCCTCGCCCCCCTCCTCCACCTCGAGGAACGTCTTCTCCTCATCCAGTTCCCCCGGGCCCGTTGTGTCCCCTCCCTCTCGCCCTACTCCCTCAAAATGGAAACCTATCTCAGGGTCGCAGACCTACCGTATACCGTCAGTTCAGTTTGCGATTGGCTACCGTATGCCGAAGGTGGCGTGAGAGTGGCCCTCCATTCAGAACATCTCGAACAACTTCCACAAGTTCTCGCGAAAGGGTCAGATACCGTACATCGAATTGGACGGTCAACAGATTCCCGACACGAATTTCATCATTCGATTGCTGGCTAAGGAATTCGTCAATGTGCGTAGGACTAGATACTGTAGCATTTCGAAAATAAGTAAATAAGGAAAGCGGTTTTGAAAAAAATAGCACCTAGAGCAAATAAATATCAACTGCGTTCTCTATATCACTTACAATTAGTGATCGAGCTACCATAACCTTTGTACCGTACCTTTCAGAACTACCCTGACCGACACCTGACTACGGAGGAAGTTGCGCTGTCTAAGGCGTTTATGGCATTGATCGAAGGTCGGCTCGTTTGGTGAGTATGTTTGTAGATATACAAGTCCCGATCGGCACATAAACGCTCATTGCTTTACCTATTTATTATCCCTGTGAACCGGACGTCAACCTATAGTATCTACCGATAGTGGATCACTGCAGTCTATGTCGCAGCATTCCAAGCGTTCTAATAGCGAATAGCGGTTTTCGCCGTTAGGATCCGACCCTCTGGGGGAACCAATGAACGAAAATTCATGAATTTAAAAACTTAAGTTCCTCATAGTAAACTCAAGAAGGGCTGAAATTTTGGTGCAGATTGGTTTATCTACTCCTGAGAAAATTAAAAAAATAGTGGTCAATTCGCTGTTAGACACATTCTTCACCGGGCGGAATGCTGTGATGTGAAAGCGCTTAGGGTATTCTGCATCCTCATCGAAGTAATCTTTGCGTATCTCAGGGTTCTGGCCAACTCGCGTGCCCACAACAATTCGTGGCTGGCCTCAGATTCCGGTCTGGGAGGTCACTTCTCCGGCCTCAAATTCCGGCTCTTCCGTGCCTTCGGATTGCCCTTTTACCGGATGAAGGTATTTGCACGGTTATGGACAATCAATACATATAGATGATTAGCATATAGCCACTCATTGTTAGTAGATCTACTTCGTGTAAACTGTCGACGGACTAGACATTAACCAAACGACAGGCCCGTCGCAAGTGTTACCTGGAGGGAATCGGTCGACTGACTCAATTGGAGGTCGAGGCCCTAGCCAAGGCTGACCTCACTGCATTGTCCGTCTTCCTCGGGGCAAAGAAGTACTACTTTGGTGACAAGCCTACCACGGTAATATCTATCTCTCCTCTTTTCTATTCCCTTTCATTTTGCATTTGATACGACTGAAGGCACGAAATGAAGGATGAATGAAGGAAATGCTCTTCCGATCATCCCCACCTTCCCTTTTGCAGTTGGACTGTGCCTCGTTCGGTGTTCTGTGTCAGTTCCTCTTCACTCCAATCTGGCCCGACCCCATCAAACGGCATCTCAACGAGCAGTGTCGAAACCTCGTGGGACACGTGCAGCGAATGCGTGAACACTACTGGCCAGACTGGGAGGAGGTTCGATTATTTGATTAGAGTTAGTATAATTATCACACATAGTAAAGGTGAGCAAACAAAAAATATTTACAATAATGTAAAAGGAAAGAGATCTAAAGCTACCTAATGTAGGTGTATAGCTGTTTCGCCTCCTTTCGTCAGACAGCTATACACCCCCAAGAGGCGGAGGCTCCTCAGTGGCGACCTCTTGGGAGTAAAGTCTAGTACATAATGGGCTAATACGTAGAACAACAACAATAAACAATAGCATATTCAAATCACTATTTCTAGAATTATTTTATAGCAGAAATGCAGATATAGTGGAATTATCCCTATTACTAATCCATTTAGCATAGAGCTGAAAAGGGGAAGAAGTCTAAGAAGGTCTGATGTTTTTGAAAATAAATTTTTTAAAAAGGTAGTATAAGACTATGTTTCACGGGAGCTATTTAATGCTATTTATTTCGCGCTAGGGTCATATTACGTTACATATTACTTTTAATTTGCCAATTTTAAATCATAAGTTTTCAAGATAATGGATGTTTTTTCATTGCAGGCTACGAAGAACCTGGACCTAACTACGGACTGGAAGAAGGCGTCAATTATCAAGGAACGGTACTCTCTCGTTCCCTGCGATGTGTCCTCCTCAAATCTCGCTAATGGTGATAAGTAGGGTTACGGTATTCCCTTAGATGCTATTGATCGTCCTACCATTCCATTCTCCATGCGAAGACTAAATGGGAGTTTTCAGAAATTTGAGTTATCTTGGAAAATGGAATGCAGCGTTTCAGTAGTTGATTATTCTTGTTTGTTCTCAATACGGTAACTCCCCACTCATTCCTTGCCTCTCACAATCAATTGCGTTGCTTGCCATCTCATAGGTCGAGTATATCATAAGACTATTCCAGAACTATTCGAGATTATCAAATAAATATTTTCCTCAGCTTTCATCCATTATGCTAGATCGGTAATGACCGTGTCTGAATATTTGGACTTTGGTCTTCCTCTGTTGATCTTTGATCTTTGATCTTTGATCTTTGATCTTTTCGGGTTATGCCAACTCAGTCGTTGATCAAGCGAGATTGGCAGAAGCAGCACGTCTACTTGATTACCTATCCACGATGCAGGTTGGTTTGCATAACTTTTGATGAATTGAGCTTCATGAAAAAAACAATAAAGAAATATCAGCATTTCAGACTGATCCCTTCTCTGTCGCCCTATTCACTCAAGCTCGAGACATGGCTCCGAGTCAACGAGATACCGTATACGGTAAGTTTCCGTGCGAGACCCAGAATACTTCAAGTTCAGGCCATCTCCAACGACTTCAAGCGGTACTCCTCACGAGGACAGGTCCCGTTCGTTGAACTGAACGGAAGGGCGCTCTCGGATTCGAACATCATCATAGAGACGTTGAAACACGACTTCAAGGTATTCAGAAGGAATGCAAAAGCCTAAATTACCAATGCTGTTCTAACACAATCGTTGCAGAAGGACCCCGATACCTCCGTTCCCTCGAAGAAGGCACGAGAACGTGCCATCTTGGCTCTAGTCGAGGACGAGTTCACTCCGTGAGTTCATCAACAATTAAAGGGCCCCTCTGAGCACATTGCGATCCCTCAAGAGCGTATTTTAGGCATTCCATCAATTTTGTCCTCTTCAGAAGACATATGTCTCCATTCCTTCAATAAACTATGCCTACGAATCAGACCGCTCGCGCGCTACAGTTTTCGAAAATGACATTCGTATTCGCGCGGTCCCTGAAGAGCAATGTAACTTTGCATATAACTTCTCCCCTAATTTCAACAGCGGGGAATTGCGGGAAAAAGATGCAAATGTAGGATTGTAAGTTTTCGACACTGCTCTTTCAGATGAGAAGAAGAAACCAATGGGTTAAAAAGTGCCCAGAGGGGCCCTTTAACCTTGGTACGTGCAAAATTGCAAAGCATTTAGTGTTTATTAGAATTGATTTATTAGAATAGAATGGATAATGAATACCTACTCGTAATCGATTGGCAGTGTTCGAGATATAAGTAATGTGAAACATAATTGAGCAGTTGAACGGGCTGGAGTCTGTATTTAGCAAAGTGCATTATTGCATTGATCTCGTACTGGTTTGAGGGCCTTCACTGCATACCGCCAACAAGACTTGTCGTTTCCCTTCTCGGACGATGGATGGGGTCGACTGCTGGGACAGGGACTGAAGAAGAGACTGTTCAAGTGGTGGCACGAGAGGAAGATTAAGGCATACGTGGGTCACACTCTCATTCCTGAATAACCCATCACCCTAACGACGACTCGAAATGAACTGATAGTGGCTAAGTTCAATCAGCTTTCCCTTTCATACCCTCGCAATTTCTAATCTTTCCTCATTTCAGTACAAAAAGTACACATTGGCTCAAGGAATGGGAGTGCATGCTCCGGAGGAATTGGAGACTGTTCTCAAGGAGGACATCAATGCCATAGCCACACTCTTGGGAGATAAACCGTACTTTGGAGGAGACACACCCGCTACGGTAGGAATTAGTGTTGGGTACATTTTTCTCATGAAAAGCGAAAGTGACGTGTGAGATTCTGCTGGCAACGGTAGGCAGTGAAAAATTGTCAGATTACGGTAGATCATCATGTTACTGTAGACACAGAATCTTTGGCAGATCGACTGCGTCGTGTTCGGGCATCTCGCTGCTATTATCTACACACCGACACCGAATGGAGTGAGTATTCTAATCACAGGATATGTTTCACGTAGTCAATAAGTAAGGGATCAGTCCACGTTTGTAATCCGTTCGGGAACCGCTTTGGAAGATACAATTCAGATTGTGACCAAGTACCTCAAGGAGAATAAGCCGAATCTCGCAGAGTTTGCGGCAAGGATGAAGGAGAAGTAAGTCGTGCAACTTTCTTTTGTCATTTGTAATGTAGCATTGTGTTTTAAATTTCATTTGAACCAAATCCTTAATTCCATGGTCCGCAAGAAGGAAAAATTGCAAACTGTGAGTTGTTGTAGGTTCTGGCCTGACTGGGAGGATACCTGCAGGACGATGGACATGAACACCCATCACAAGACAAATTAAAGAGTCGAAATTATGATTTCAGATTATCTAAATTTAGCATTCCCATGAATATTGCTAATATACTGTATACTATCCCCATATCTTGCCTAATATTGTCCCTGATCTTGTCGCTTTTTCACTGTTGTGATACCCACCATATCGACGGTAAAGCGTTTCTCCGGGTAATCGATTGTTTTGTTTTCTTTCCGTTTCATCGGAGTACTTATCTCAACTAAAAATAGCGTCGACAATATCAATGAATGTCTTTACGAACAGCACTTTTATAGAGACCGTGAAACATATTCCGAGATGGTTATTGTAAACCCAGTGACTGTACTTTCAGAATGCCCGCTGTTCGCTTGATCAAGCCGGATTGGCAGAAGGACCACGTCTACTTCATCACCTACCCTCGGGCTAAGTTAGATTACTCCTTTTCCATACTTTTCAGTTTGAGCTTACAATCAGTATAAGATATTCTCGCAGGATCATCCCCCAAGTGTCTCCCTGGTCTCTCAAACTCGAAACATGGCTGCGCATCATGCAACTACCGTATACCGTATACTTTCGTGGATTTCTTAGTTTTAAGCGAATGTTTTAGTAAAGTTTAGAAAGATCCCTGTTTTAGGGAATCTCGAACGAGTTCAAGTACTGGTCTACGAAGGGTCAGGTTCCGTTTGTGGAGCTGAATGGAAGGCAGATCGCCGACTCGAATCACATTATTGACGTACTCAAGACTGAGTTCAAGGTTGGACGGGGAAAAGATAGCCTATGAATACAGCGAAGGCGATGATCCTTGAGCTACCGTAACCCAGGGAATCGTTGCAGAAGACGATCGACTCTTCAGATCCCCTGGAGAAGTCGCGAGTGACTGCGATTACAGCTCTCGTTGAGGACACGCTTACTCCGTGAGTGCTATTCAATGGGATAAGACGATTATTCAAAGCACCCAAAAATTAGCGATTTTTGCCTCGGTTTTTAAAAATTAAATTTCTCCTCAAAATCATACCAACGTCGCGTTCGCTATCTCTTATATTTATAATAGTGATGAAAAATATTCGGGATATTGAAAGTGTCTACTCAGTATTCATGCAGGGCCAACGGAGCGATAACCTTCCATAAGAAGAACATGGACTTTGTCGCGTCGGACGACTATTTCGGACGGTATCTCGGAACGGGGATCAAGAAGGCAATAGTGAGGATAATCATGAAGAGGAAGATGGCCGGCATCGTGAGTTGATTAGGTTTCATTGCGCCTTTATAAAGAGCGGAGATTCGACGGCGACGCTTCGAAATCCATTGCGACTGTTGATAGATCAATGCACATCTAATTAAACGCGAAATGTTTGAAGGTGAAAACGCGTGCTCTGGCTAGTGGTTATGGACTGCGAACCTCCGAAGAGCTGGACAAGATTGTGAAGGAATCGCTAGATGCACTTTCAACCTATCTCGGAGATCGACCCTTCTTCGGGGGAAGCCAGCCCGCTACTGTAAAGAATATATTCTTGTAGTTTGTATGTAATCTGACCTATCCGGAAAGTTGTAGTATGACCTAACAAATCATGTCATACTCTGCTCTTCAGGTGGACTGCACGGTGTTTGGACACATCGCGAGAATTGTATTCGTCACACCGAATGAGGTACTTCGTTGTTTCGTCTTTGTAGTTTGTAGCTTGGTCTTTAAATTTTAATAAACTATATCATCAGTTCGAGGCCTACCTTCGCGAGAAGCGTCCCAATCTCATCGCGTTCGCGGAGCGGATGAAAGACTCGTGAGTCCCACCACGATTTCCCTGAATCCTACCGTAATCCTGCCGCAATCCTACCGTAATCCTACCGTAATCCTACCGTAATCCTCAGATACTGGCCTGACTGGGAAGAGACGTGTTCGACGATGAACATGAATACGCATGTGAAGAAGTGAGCAACTCATCACCGAATCGTTACAATGGGAAACACAAACTCTTTAATTATCTACGTTTTATGCATGACTCTCCTGAATCCTACCGTTACCTCCTCAATTGTATGTTAATTTTTTACCTTAAATCATTCATTACTTACGCTTGCCCGAATAAAAGCTTTCATTCATGCAATACCCGTGTCTCCGGTAACCGTTTTATCGGTAATAACCGTACCTTTGTTTGCGCAATTTCTGGTTTTCCTTTTCTTGCATTTCCTAGATGCCCACTACAACACTCGTCAAGCGTGACTGGCAAAAGGACCACGTCTACCTCATCACCTATCCCCGGTGCAAGTACGTTTCACAATTAGCCTTAATATGCTTATCTTACGGATTCTTGTAATTATCTAGCTTGTGCAATATACTAACTGCAAAATATTCACTCCTGTACTAAGGGCGATTCCCCAGTTCTCTCCGTGGTCTCTCAAACTCGAGACGTGGCTGCGTATCATGCAGATCCCCTATACCGTAAGCCGCTTCTTACCTTGAAATTCAGCACGATATGCACCTAGCGAATCCATTCCCCAACCGGCTGGTGAAATATTCACTAGGTGCATCCCCAGAAACTTCTCTGAGTGTATTTATCTAGGCCAGCTTAGAGAAAAACAAAAAAGACTGTGTTGCAAATGAAAACGCAAACTGGTTCCTTATCAGTCCCTTCATTACTCATTCAGGGAATCTCTAACGAGTTCAAGAAGTTCTCGCAGAAGGGCCAAGTGCCCTTCATTGAACTCAACGGAAGACAAGTTGCGGATTCCAACCATATTGTAGAGGTGCTCAAAACCGAGTTCAAGGTGAGTCTTGGCTGAGGGAATAATGGGCTATTCCGAGAAAAGTCTACAAAATATCCATAGTATCGCTTTGACAGTTAACTGCGCGTTGTGTTCTAGACAGCATAGATACAGCCGTACAGTGTTGTACGAGATATGCATGTGAGTGTATTCTGCAGCGGCCGTATAGATTACGGTAGCATTCCCACCGTAACACAGGGAATCGTTGCAGAAGACTATCGATTCGTCCGATCCTCTGGAGAAGTCACGCGTCGCGGCCATCACGGCTCTTCTCGAGGACAAGCTAACTCCGTGAGTCAGATTCACGATCTATAATCTCTCCTTTCCCAACTTTAGCCTTTATTGGACCCTCAACCAATGTTTCGGTAAAACAGAAAAAACTGAAACGGATCGATTATCCCTGATTCAGGTCGCTGTTCGCGTTGAGACTCCACAAGAAGCAGCTACCGTACCTTCTGTCAGATGACATATTCGGAAGACATTTGGGAACGGGAATCAAGAAGACGATCACGAAGCTAATTATGGGACACAAGTTCGGGGGAATGGCAAGTTGTAGAATAGTAATGGGATAAATACGCCCAACAGTTGTGAATAAGGCTAGGAAAGCTGAACGTGCTCATTTCTAGTCTTCTTCAAAGCTGTGACATGCATCACCATGCCTATTCTAATTGAGGGATTCAAAGGGGATCTTGCAGGCGAAGAGAAGATGCACGGCCAATGGAACTATCCTGCGCACGGTGGATGAGCTGGATGCGACGGTCAAGGAGTCCCTCGACGTCCTCTCCACTTATCTCGGAGACCGACCCTTCTTCGGGGGAAGTCAGCCGGCTACAGTAAGTCCTATCTTTGGTTATGCAAATTAATCTGCATATTCCGTAGGCTCATTTGCATATTCCGGAAGTTAATTTGCGTATTCAGGTGGACTGCACGGTCTTCGGGCACATCGCGAACCTCATCTATCTGAAGAGCGATGTGAGTTGTTAAATTTAAATTTCATAGATGATGGAGGAATTTCGAAGAATTAAAATGTTTTAATCGTACATTGCAGTTCGAGCAGTATCTTCGTGAGAAGCGTCCGAATCTCGTCAATTTCATCGAACGCATGAAGGACTCGTTAGTTGCTCGTCCTTGTTGGATAGGAAAAATTGCTTTGAGTTGATCAATACTACCGTAACCCTAGGAAGCAACTACCTTCATCTTCAGGTACTGGCCTGACTGGGAAGAGACGTGTTCGTCCATGGACCTCAACACACACCAGAAGAAGTAAAGCCCAAGAGATGGCCGAATCCGCGTTGACTATGTTTCACTTATACTAGATATGTAAAACTTTCGTGCGCTCTGCTTGGTGAGTGGTGGCGCATAGTAGACTCAATATTATACCTCACAATACAACGGCACTTCTCACACTTAAACTTGCCGTGCTTTGGATTCTCTACTTCTTATATTCCCAATTCAATTGTGATAACACGCACGTTCCACCGTAGATTTCATTGTCCGTAGCGATAAAAAAATTTGGCAACCATGATTGGCATCAGTAACTCTAGCAAACGGGATTCTTCCCCATGAAATAGAAATTGGCCGATTTTCTCGGTGAACTTTCTTGCCTATCCGGCAAGGACCATTGATTGTCAAAGTACCGAAAGTAGTCCTCCGACGCTTCGCCAGAATTGTCTACGGTAGCAGGGGAACGAGCTTTCCTGAGAGATTAGAGATCAGAGATCAGAGATCAGAGATCAGAGACCAAATAACATTTGAGAGTCTTACCATACAAGCTTGTACTGGAGCAAGAAGGAAAGAGTAAGAGGAAACAGGGCTGGAACTCCCACTATTTCTTGAAAGATTTGTCTCGTTACGAGTGATGGGTCGGAGGTAAGCTGCAAATTATCACTCTTAGAAGCACAGTTAATAGGATTGTTTTGAAACATTGAATAAAGCTAGGGTCATTGATTGTATTCATCTCTCGTTCAATATGGGCTACTGACGAACTCGAGTAATCGACTGTCTTACCATAGGATACAAAGCATGGGCAATGACGGCGGAAGTGGCGAGAATGGACTGTGAGTACTCAATGGGAAGCAGGATACGGAGAACACGACGATTCTCGTTCAACTCAAAAATAACTCTTTATATTGCATCTTCATGTCGGTATTTGCCAGAGACATTTCAGTGAAGAACTCAAAACTGGAAGATTACCTGGTAACGCATGGAAATTGAGGCATTGTCTGGTGGCTTTCGATAGTAGTTGATGAGGAGATCGAATTGAGTTGTGAGCAGTCCCAGGCATTCAATGCCCAGCATGATCTTAGCTCCTACCTTAAATGAACATGGAAGTGATTTTCAAGTGAAGCTTATATGAAATATCTTTAATATAAAACCAAAAGGAAAAATAATAAAAATTAACAGTATGAAAAAAAAGAAATGATTTTTAGAAATATCGTTCAACGACGGTCGTATTGGATTTAGCAGACAGGCGCCAAACCAAACGGAATCATTATACTGAACGCCCAAAAAATAAATTTGACGGGACCTTCTTGAAATTTTCTACTAATTATTTTTATATTTCTTATTATTTCAAAAGGTGAAATCAGAAATTTCTTCATGATTTGGTGAACTTTTATTATCGCTTTTCACTCCCTTTAAGACAAACTTTCGTAATTATAAAAATTTCATAAGAATGTCATTGTTTTGCTTTCGAAATCGTAATGGAATTAGCATAATTCAAAGATCTATAAATCATCCTTGTTTGCGCAGCGAAAACCGGCCATTAAACCGTAGACTGTGATTTGTTTTACCTGATATTGTACGGCGTTTTCGCGCGTTTTCAGCCCCGTAACCGCGACTTTCCGGAAAATATCCATTCCCGGAAGAAGAAAGCCGAATTCAATGGCGAATCCTACGATTGCCTATAATGAATTATACTGTGGATTGAACATCTAAAGTTCGCGAAGTTTGTATGTACCTAGGTAGTTTGATGTTGTCCATAGAAGGAGACTACGGTATCTCATTTTTTTGTTTCGTATTCAGGCATGATCGTAGTCAATAATACGGCCTTTTCTTTGGGGCAGATGCGTGCGAGAACGCATTACGACCATTGGGGATAGCGCATATTTCGGATGAGAGAATAGTTAGGCAAAGATAAGATAAGGTCATTTTGATGACCATGACCGATCCATGGCCTTATTCGTGGTGTTATACGTTTTATAGAAAATGTTCAGTCTGTCGGAAGGAGGTGGAAATCTCCATCCTTCAAGATTGCATCTATACTTAATCCCGTTTCGCCTTGCCGATGATATATAAATATGTAAAAAAACATATACAATACCGGAAGGACGGCGCAGACGAATCCGATCCTCCGGCTTTTCGACCGTTCGAAGAGTTCGGGATGAACGACGGAGTACAGTCTGGCGTAATAGTTGGTAAATAAAGACGGAAAACCAAGAGAAATGTTAGGTAAACTTCTACTTCATCTGTGCTCTTACATTAGAATAGTGAGAAGACGAAGCACTTTGGCAGAACGATAGGAAGGGTCGCCTACCGTTCAATGGAGAGCACGAAGAGACCGAGGGTCTCAGTCATGATGCAGGCTTGGGCCGTTCCTCGAGTCACGAGTACGTGCCAGTACGGAATGAGGGGACACTCACTCACCGCGAAGAATCTATTACATGTCATTTAGAAGAACTTACTTATCATTGATAGAGTATTATATTAGGTTGGTGCATAAGTCTTGCAATACTTTTTGAAAGGTGATTATCTCAATTCCTTCCGTTCAAAACTAAAACTTATCTATACCAACCGCACAACAAATGTTCCTAGTATGCAGAACATATATAGGATTGCATGCTTTCTGCTTACTAGAAATTTACTGAGCTTTTCGATTCAAGCCCGGTTATAGGGTACATG
>LS918080.1:151257-171124 GCA_900490955.1 Micoletzkya japonica
AAGCCAAAAATATCAAAAAGCGAAACTGTAGTTTGAATTTAATATTTGCGATTTTGCGAATGGTCCCGCATGGAAAACGATTAATCTTAACTGTAAAATGTAGCGCTTCTCTATCATACCCCAAAGCATCATCTATGAACCATCACAATATCATACACATTTTATAAATCACGCTTTGTTTTTTTCAGACTATAGTATTAGCTTTTTGACACAGCAGAATGCTGTGATGATATACATTCTTCGTGATACTGAGTTAGATAGCTCTGAAATTAAAACAAACTAATACTAAGCAAGCATAACACACAACAAGTGAAGACGAGAGTAGGACTGAAATGGTGTGGGGACGCGGACCTTAGGTCAACTTGACAAAGAGATACAGTACGCGAACATTCTTTGCAAGAGTCCCTCGCTCTCGCGTCCCCGAAAATGTACCTAACTCGAGGTCATGAAAATATACCAGCATGTTGGTATAGTCCCCAATACCCTCCAAATTATACCAACGTTTTGGTATATAGCTGCGAGGTGTCCAATTTATGCAAGGTATAATTTGCCGGCAAAATATTACCAGGTATATTTTCGCTCAGTGTATTTCGCTGATGTAATGGTCGAACGCCTTACTTGAATAAGTTATTAAAATTGACAATAATTTGAAATGATCTTATAATTTAATATTTTTATTAATTTATTTTTCTTTATTTATTATTAGATCGCAGCTCCGATGGCAGCCTCCCTTCTACCGTGTTTTCTCATAGCAGTGTCCATCGCATTCGGAACCACTACTCCGGGATCATTCAACTTCAAAAGTATCTATAGGTTTTGGTAGATAAGAAAACTACGAATCCAAAAGTCGCGTTGAGAGAATTGCATCACCGGTGGTTATCAAATGAAAAAATGAGAAAACTGAAAAAATGAACATTTCGTTCAGCCCCATCGCATTACGCAATTCTCCTATTCTGCATTCACTCTCCTCTCAATATGATCTGCATGGTATTGTACGTGGCACCGTTCAGGTGCGCTCTTCGTCTCATAGTTGATCTTTGATCTTTGATCTTGAAGATTTGATCTCTGATCTCTTTCAGGCTCTACGTGCACCTGCAAGCTTCGGTTGTAGAGACGAGCCACGTGCGGATATCCACAGCGAGTAGGAATACATCGGGGGTGTGAAAGATATTTACAGGAATGAATTGAACAAGTTTAAGAGGAATAGATTGAATAAATTAAGTTGAAAAGGAATAAATTACTAGTTTCTATTTCGTTATCTCATGACTTCTCTGAAGGTCTCAATGTCCTCATATTATTTTATTCGCAAAACGTATTTCTAAAATTTTTCGAAGTCTCTGTTCCAGGATCAGCTGCCATCAGACAATACTATATTTCTCCATTTTGCAATACGTGTCCTCCAAATGCCCCCAATGCATCCCTCCCCTTAGTTCCCATTCGAAGTGCACTCCCCCTCCTCTCTTGCATGTTGTCTTCATCAAAGACCTCTCTTCTCTCTATATTCCCTCTCCCTCTCCTCTCCCTCTTCTCCCCCTCTCAAGACCCTTGTCTTGTCTACTGCTTACATGCGTCGTGCATTTACTCGCCTTCCTATGCCTTCCCTCCAAAACGTCTCTTCGCCTCTTTCGCTCCCCCCCCCCTCCACCATAAGCCTCTGCTCATCTTGATGGCTGTCCATTCTAATCTAATCCTTCTGATCCCTCCTTCCTCCAACTTGTCAAAATGCACCCAAATACTCCATTCTAATTCCATTTGGCTCGAAACCCTCTTCTTCGCAGTCCTCCCTCCCCCTCCTCCCTTCCGTATTTCTCTGCACCATTTTGCCATTCCCTTCATTCCATCGGTTCCCTTTCTCTCGTCAATAATGCAATCTCGGTAGTTGGATTAGGACCCGCAGGAAACTCTGAAAATGAGAAGAATGAGGTCTACCCTTGTAAGAGAGACAATGGGGTCATTCCATTTCGCTTTTCTGTTTACATATATATGTCGTTGTATTGCGCATGAAGCTCATAAATGAAAAAAAATCCGCTATCCCCGTGGTTAACGGTAAATTAGATGTATGCCCTTTTATATGATGGGTGAAACATAATTGAAGCTCTTCATCAGAATGCAATATGTGAAGCGGAAATTGGGACCCTTTAAACCTACTTTTTCGCTTCTTGCTTCGCCTTTTATTCAATTCCTGGACAGCCTATGTAAAGTTCGGACAATCTTCTATCTCCATTGTCTAACGAGGAGGAAGTAAATAAAGGGTAAGATAGCCTCCGGACCCTAGCCCCCTCTTAGTGCCAGCGACCCATTCGCATCTCGGATTTCTCCTTAAGTCAGCACCTTCCCGTCTCTCTTTTACCTCTTTCCTTCCCCCCTCCGCTCTCCATCCTCTTTATCTTTTGATTGACTTATGGCCTCGGGGTGCTCACTTAATGGCAAGCATGTGTGGTCTCTCTCCCTCATATCTTCTCCGTTCATGACTTCTCTGCTAGCGAACACTTAGGCTGAGTAGGTAGTCGAATTGTGTAATGGAGAGAGGCTTGATCGGGGGGGATCGATAGACGAAGTGATGAGAGGTGAGGGGATGAGAGGAATGAGTGAGGGGAGGACAACTGCCGATTGCAGTAGAGACCTCACGGACCTCACTTTTAGAGAGCATACTAGTCTTTTTATGAATTAAAAGGTAGTACATACTGATATAGTAAACTAATTACCATTTTATGCGCAGCTTGAAACGCAATTTTAGCGGTTTTGCGTATGAACTAGTGTATGAAATATGTTTGACGAGCACTATAAATGCCTACAGAGTAGGTAGGAACGGTCCTTCGTATTCACAATTTGGGTATTAGTACTGTAATCTTTATCTTATTTCTTGCACCCTTTGGTAGTTTACGGATGTCTTAATGTTTAATCCCTTGCCCCAACCTTCACTACAGCTCTCTTCTCCCTCCCTTGTTGTACCTGTGCCCCTCTGTTATTTCCTGTCCTTCTCCCCTCCCCTTCCCTTATTCCTCCCCCTCCAACCCAATCAGGAGTCTTCGTCGCTGTCGATCGAATGTGACCAAATGCGACGTCTTCCCCATGCACAGACACACTCTCACTCCATCGGTAAGACTCTTCTCGGACAAGCTCTTTTACGGAGTACAAGAAAATGCGCTCGTCAATAATATTTTGCCGATCCGGGATTGAGTAGATACTGTTCGTGATTTCCTATTCTTCTCGTAGCCGAATGTGTAATTATAGGGGAAATTTTACTTGTCAGTTTGAAGATACTTCTACTAAAATTTGTTCAAGCTGTTCATCTCACAAAAAATTTAGCCATATTATATTCCAAACTTGAAATATATACCACCTTGCCTATTCTTTCTTTCAAAATGTTTACTTTCAGTTCCACCTCTGGACTCTGTTACTCCTTCCCCTCACCGTGCACTCTACAGTATTCCGTTAGTATTCTTTCTTGCATATCCAACCAAATCATTAATGATTGAATGTTCCGTCAGTAAACTCATTCCTATCTATGACGAGAGCGCGAAACCGTAGGAAACTTCAAACAAAACAACTTTACCGATGGAACTTTGCATGGTTGAAGACGAGAGAGCGAAGCGGTATGAAAAAAGCGCAGACCAAATAGGAATGAATTTACTGACGGAACCTTGTCGCCAATAATAGATTTCTACCCAAACAAGTTAAAAGGTGTACTCGACCTTGCCTATCTCTCTAGATACATACAAATGGTTTACGGGGGACGACCCAATAGGATAAGTAGATTCGCCTCCATTGCATTCCACCTCAGAGGGGTCTTTCTTCATTCCTACCTGGATGGGGAACTCATAGACTACTCTTTTTTCGTTAATCGTCGAGTATGTCTTCCATATACTAGGCCTGTCGAAAATGCAACTTTCTTTATGTTTCATGCATTACTAGGTACTAGGTGTGAGATATTTATGAAAAGTTTTTGCAGCTCTAACATACATATACCATATACCCGTAATTCCGCGCGAGACCCACCCCAAAAGGAGCACTTCAAGAGTAGCCCGATTTTGATGTTCGTAGTCGCAACTGCAATAAGTGTCTCTCCCCTCTCCCTCTCCCCCAACCCTCCCTCTTATAATCTCCCCAACTCCCTCCATAAGACTCCTCATCAATCCCTTTTGTCTCGCTCTTCCCTTTCCCTTCCGGGCATTGCTTCCTTGAGTAGAGTCTCGTAACCTCCTCATACCCTTCCATTCTTCTTTTCGCAATCTTTGGAAGATTCTTTTATAGCGTTCATGTCAAGAGCTTTAAGCGGAATATGCTATTGGAGAAAACATTACTGATACATACCTGAGGTGAAACATAAAAGAGTTGGGAAAATATTTAGAAAAGGAGTACTTTCTTCCATAATTTTCGCAGGAAGGTGATCGCATAGTGTCGAAACCTCCCTTCCCGTCCTCCACTCTCTCCACATCTCCCATACCCTCCCTTCGTCTATCTCTCCCCCCAATCACCTCATCTTTCATATTCGCTTGTTTGCTCACAGGAAAGCGCGCTCTTCTCCACAGCTACCCTCCTTCTGGTCTCTCCATCTCTCTCCCTCTTACCTCTCCCCCTCCTGTATCCCCCTCGCATCAGTCTGCCTCCCTTCCGACCATCTCATACAATCACTACCGGACTGTCTCCCATGCCCTAGTATCCATCTACCGTACTCTTACCGTATCCCTCACCTACCGTAATCCAATCGCTCCCCTCGAGACCTAAGCGATGGAACGAGCGCGAACCCTGGAGAGGGTAGTGGAGACGAGAATTGACATGCTCGACTTTGAGAAGGCCGATGAGGTTAGTTTGAATTGGCGCCAACATATAATTTAGGCGCCAAATTCAAAAATTCAAAAATATGCATAGTGTTCGAAGAGATGATGACCCGTATCTGAGGTTCGGATCCCTAGGGATCGAGCTTGTTGTCTTGTTCGCGCTTACACCATGATGACTCTCTTTTTCGCCGTAAGAAGGCTTATTTCCTGAATCGCGTATCAGTATTTTTGCGCCTAATAGAATGTATAGACAGCTTTTATATCTTAAAGGGACATGGAACCGATTTTCAAGTGAAGCTTATATGAAATATCTTGTCGAAATTAGCATAAAAACAAAGGGAAAAACGATAAAAAAATAATAGTATTCGAGATATGAGTCTTTGAAATTTCGTTCTACGACGGTCGTACTGGATTTAGCAGACAGGGGCCATACCAAATGGAATCATTACACTGTACTGCCGTCCCCCCTCCTTTAAAGCTAGAAAACAACAACTGACAATGAGATGCATCTGAATAATTAGGTAGATTGAATGGTTGACTAGGCTCATCATGGGAAATATTGGACGAAATATTTTTCACGATACATGTATAAGAGATTCATTTGCTCTACGTTTAAGGGTTGCGGAGTATCGATTTCATAAATTATTTTGATCCCAAGCCCGCCGTCGCATCTCATAGGCATAGTGCCGAATCTGATCTGTGATCTCTCTCTCGGCTGAACTTTGATCTCTCCCTCCGAGTTGATCTTTGATCTTTGTCCCCTGTAGGTCCGTGAGGACTGTCCGTTCTGTCGATCCCTTGACTGTGACATCATCTTCGCCCTGCTCTTCACTCTCGTCATCGCCTGTCTTCTCGTCCTCATCATGGTATTCTGGCTCAAAGGAGTTCTGCAGTACGAAGAGTGAGAATCATTTCTATTATCATATTTTATTTTGGCTTTCCCAAAATTTTATCTGGTTCGTCTTCCATAGAGTCACACAAGGTAAGTACTGAGTTCGTAAAACTTGTGGACTAGGAATTGTTATGTTTCATGAGTGATATTTATGGTAGACAATGATAGTACGGTAATCGTAATTGCCCAACTATGTGTGTTCTACAAAAACCACAACTCCACATGAAACCAAAGGTGAGCTCATCAACTAGACTCTCTTCATTCAGCGTACTCTCTCGTGTCCGTCTCTATTTCTCTGGTCTCTCTCCCTTTCGCGTGGTCTCTCTCGCTATTTGTAGAGAATGAGTGTTAATCACTGGGCAGGAGAGGATCGCTTTCCGCTTAGACAAATAGGACGAGGGGGGGGGGGGTTAATAAGAAGGAGGAAGAAGGGGATGAGAGGGGGGAGGTAGGGGTGATATCGATACAGTTACAGACAGCGAAAGAAGGGAAGCGGGGTGTTTTATAGGTGGCTAAGAACATGAAGAGGCAAGGCAGACGAAACAGAGAACAGTGAATTCTAAATGCTCAATATTGATTCCTCGAGCTCTCTGAACTCTTCCATCTTGAGAACAGAACACTTGTCGCCTGGTAATCATTTGTCACTAGAAGTACCTCTCTCTAACCGGCCTTCCGCTGAGTAGTTCGCATAAGAAGTCTAAAGGCCCCCATATTGCTCACTGCCATCCCCTGAGTGATACCCACTGACACTTTCACTATGCTCTTACAGCTGTTGGGTCTCACCACGATTCCCCGGGTTACTGTATCTACGAAATTATGCGATAGGCAAGGTCGAGTCACCACTACCGAAGGACTTGGTCGATCAAATTTTTGTCGTTTTGCTGTAAATTGAGAACGGAGTCCTTCTATAAATAGCATACCGTAACCCCCCTGGACTACCGTAACCCTCGCAGAGTGCGATCACGTATTCGATGAGTCGACTAAGCAGGGAGAATTCTCCTTCCCCGTCCTACCCCGAACCCCCTCTTCTGGGGAGAGTAAAGGGGAGGATGAGGGGGGAGGGGAAACGACCATCTTGCCTCCCATACAGGCTAGGAACATGCAGGTTTGGCGGTGGATCAAGTGTTCTTTGATCTTTGAACTTTGAACTTTGGAGTTTGATCTTTGATCTCTGGTTCGTTTCAGTGTGTATACACGTTTGTCGCGGGACAAGGGCAACGCGTAAAGCTCGACTTTGAGCAGTTTCAACTTGCGGGTACCTCGGAGAAGTGAGTGGAGCACAGCATTCTGCCCGGTGAAGAATGTGTCTAATAGCGAATTGATCAGTGTTTTTGAATTTACTCAGCAATGGCAGAACAAAAGTGCGTCAAATTATCAGAGCATCTTGATCTCATAGTGACGAGTTTAAGTATTTAAATTCATAATTTTCCATTAACTGGTTCGCCCACAGGATCGGATCTTATGCGCGAAAACCGCTATTCGCTAATCGAACGCTAGGAATGCTGTGGGAGGGGATACGGGATCTTAAAAAGCTTACGGTGTAGTTCTTATATAGCCAATAAACTAGACTCTAATTTCGAGTTTGCGAGAGCTCTAAGCGGCATCCCATGAGAATATTATGATCTCTGATCTTTGATCTTTGCAGTTGCGAGGCTGAATACGTGGATATCTATTCGGAATTAGAACGGGCAGACGAGAATCTTCTCTTCGCACCTCTCGGGGGCCGGTATTGCGGCTCCGTATCACCTCATGTTAGAATTAGGTGAGTGAGTGCGTGTGATCTTTGATCTCGCGACCCCTTTGATCTCGCCGCCTCCAGTCTAGTCTCGTTGCAGTTTGTATCGTGTTCTTGTGCTAGTCTTTCACTCGCGGGTAGGCGACGCCTCAGTACCGTCGCTTCGTTTCAAGGGCAAATTCTCGTTGATCGATGAATGTTCGTCCTTTATCATTATTATTATATATTATTAATAAGATAAAATCATATATTGTTAAAGATTAGCCTAATTAGCATATTTCCAGCACACTACATTCCTGGTCTTCCCTATCCTCCCAATGCCAAGTGCAGCTATCGCATTGAGTCCTCTCAAAAGTAAGCAATCGTTTACCGAAATCCTGAGGGAAAAAACAATAACCACTCATCGTCTCAGAAAACGCGGCACCATCTTCTCACCGACATATCCGGGATCGTATCCCAAGGTGAGCCTTGGCATAAAATCTGTATCAGTTGTGTTTCACCGATATTATATAAGAAACTGTTGCGTAATACCTCGTTATAAGCACTGTACGTATTGCCATTACAAGAAATCGAAACAGAACGACTTGAAAATGCGCCGATGGAGCAGTTCTAACGGAATATTTTACCTTTAGAACTTCCACTGCGCCTACCATCTCAAGGGCAAGAAAGATCAGCGCATCCGCCTCATGTTCCGCGACTTTGACATCTACTTTGGCGGAGAACAGTCAGTTTGCGATTCGGGGATACGGTAGGATTACGGTATTCCAGTTGCCCTTATGACTCGGTTACTCTCTTCGATGGAGCCGATACTAGTGCGCCAATTATCAAGAAGGTTAATTTGCAGCTTATTTCATCTTATTCCACAAATAATCAACAAAATATTTAATATTTATAAAATAAATATGTCTAGGTGTGCGGTTTGCAACAGCGAATGGAACAGTTCTCCGTGGGTTCAGACCTTCTCATTCACTTCAATACGACTGACCCACCAAAGGCCGATCCAAGGGGGTAAGGGGGTATCTCGCTACGTTGACTCGCGTCTCCGGTAGTATAGTGGTTAGTATCCGCGCCTGTCACGTGCGAGACCCGGGTTCAATTCCCGGCCGGAGAGAATATTTTGCTCCTTTTAGGTACGTAATTGAGTACGAGTTCTCTTCGCGCTTCGTCGATGTCGGAGCTCTTCTGAACGGGGAGCAGGGCGTTACGCATATGAGGGGAAGTGAATGTGACGTAAGAGTGGAGAGCAATCGGGAGACCACTCACTACATCTACTCTCCCGGGGTGAGTAGAGTCTAGTTTGATCTTTGATCTCTCACTTGAATGTAGTTTGATCTTTGGTCTTCAGTACCCCAACATGTACCCGCCGAATACGACGTGCACGTACATCTTGGACGGTCTACAAGGGGATCAGAACCTGGAGAAGGTTATCCTGTCCTTTGAGGAGTTTGGAGTGCCATCCACTGCCGAGTCCAAGTACGTTATTGAGAATCTATTTTACTGCTCATTCATATATACATAAATTTACGTATCGCACAGGTAGAACGACTGGCTTATCATCAAGTCTCAAAATATATAGGCGCCGTGAAACATAACCCCATTCACTTCCAATCCGATCACCTCCAAAGTTCACCTCCAATTTCAGAGCCTACGTGCCGGTGGCTGATATCTACTCAGAAGAGATCACGTGTCCCAATGCCTACCTTGGAATCGCGTCCACCGAGAACAATATGAAGGTTGGTCTTGAGGGAACCATTGCTTAGTTCTGGAGACTCCCATACTCACTGAGGATAGATAGTACACAATTCTGGAGATCCTGAGGGGGTAGCTGAACAGCGAAGAATGAGTTTGTTCAGGCAACGCTATCGTCCACGGACGAAAGCAACTTTGACGCGACGTTGTGCGATCGTATTGACAAAAGTACGTAAATTCGATATTTACATTGGATATGGCCAAGGACGCTTATTGTTTGTCTAGGTTTAGCCATATAACGGAGCATCTGTAACGGCAAACTTTGTAAATCGGTAAAAGAACAATGACACTTTCCCCTCTCTCTCAATCAATTCCTTCATCCGTAGACAGGGGATTCCAAACGGGCACGTGGTCGCAGCGTGTCGAGGCATTTCCGCTTCACAGTTTTAAGACGAGCCGGGTTATCTCGATCTCTCTTCTTTGCACGCTCTCTCTGGGCATGAAGGCCTCAATGCGACCTGTTCATGCACAACGGAATATCGTACAGCGACGATATTTCGGATCGGATGGCACATTACACTCAGCGAAATTTCACTAGCCCGCTAGGGAATAATTCCCTAGCACGCGCTACCACCGCGAAAATTCCCTAAAAATTGAGCCTCTCCCTACGGTTCTTAGGGAATTAGTCCCTAGCCTGCTAGTGAATTTTCGCGGTGGTGGCGTGTGCTAGTGAAATTTCGCTCTGTGTATGGCACATGTTTTGCCATCTCAGGTTCAAACGTCAGTTTTGAGGGCTATAACATTCGATTCACCATGTCATTTTACCTACTATCGATCGAATTAGCGATTCTCAATCATTACTTTATCGTTTTATCGATGTTTGAAAACATGCATTTCGAGCAAATGCCTGCCTAGATGCCTGGGTAGTCCGTAGATCACTGGCTGGAGAAGGACCCCTGAACAGCACTATGCACATTTTCAAGACCCATATGTGTTAGGTCCCTCAAATCTGGCGTTTAACCCTCAGATGGCAAAACATGTGCCAGAATGTGCCATAATGTGCATTCCGATCCGAAATATCCTCGCTGTATGACATAGTTGCAAATAACAATTATTTTGATCAGGGGAGAAAATTCTTACGATATCTTGCAATTCATCCAGAAGAATGGAAAAATCCGGACTGTAGGAAAAGGATGGGAAATGTATAAACAACGTATATGCAATTGCATCTTTAAAGATTAATGTGGGACTTTCAATTCAAAACTTAGTTTGAACTATTGCGAAACCGTCCAAGTAGGGCTTCATTCTTCGTACACATCCCACCAAGTTCAACCTTCTCCTCTGTCCGAAGACAGAGGAACCAAAACGGCACCGCACGTCCATTGACCTACGGCCTAGGGCTTACGCACCCAACTCCGTCCTCATAATTCCGTCCTACGCGAACTTCCGAGTACCCGTGCTGCCATTTGACCGCACTTGAAAGTGCGGCATAGACGAGCCGGGTTTACCGAGCCATCTCTCTTCTCTGCGCTCTCTCTTGTTCGCGCGATCTCTCTCTCTCTCTCTCGATGCTCTACCTTGAGAGTTTACAATATTCCGGAAAGCGCATTACGGTAATCTAAGGTACAAAGTTATAGGTGAATTGTAAAATAATGTGCGACTATTATAGAGATGTTCCGTCAGTCGTCTCATTTCTATTTCCAATGAGAGAGAAGCGGTTATGAAGAAGTGCAAAGTAGGAATGAGTTTATTGACGGAACGTTTTCGTCAATAATATTTTTACTGTGATATTTGTAGCCTCTCCTTCTGCCGGTCCGTATGTCTCGGAGGGTCCGAGGATGGTCCTTCAATTCGGAACGACGGACAAGTTGGTGAACGATGGAAAGAGACCTCTCGGCTTCAAGGGACGAATCGATTTCAAGACTGGTTAGATCATCGAGAGCAACCATTAAATAGGAGGGGAACAACACATTTGAGTACAGACTCTGTTGAACAGCAACAATTTACTAAGTCCTGTCAATTAGCTATTCCGGATAAAATATGTCGGTAGAATGACAAGACACAGTGATTCGATGCGTACAATAAGCCGAAATGGCACTTTTTCATATCTCGAGATGGAAGCAAAATTTCAAAAATCCCCAACGTACAGATCTTTATTATAATCTAAAATGCTGAAAACTCACAAAACTTTGCGCAGAAATCCTAAGTTCGCCTAAATTAATGTTCCTTTATAAAGGCTTAAAATGCCACTCTGACTCGTTACGGTGTCCATAACTCCATTCAAAATAAAAATTTTCAAAATCCCAAATGTAGAAAACCTTCATAATTGTAAAAGCAACACATTCACAGCGTTCATATAGAGAAAAAGTTTTGATTGGCTGAAATTAACTCATATAATTCCCTTAATGTCGCTACGTACTGCGGATCGAATCACTGTGCAAGAATAAACCCCTGATGAATGAAATCTTCAGATTTCGGTATTCCCGGTGCCCCGGTCGGTGACTCGAACGTGTGCGCCTTTCGCTTTGAAGGCAGCAAAATCGGATTCTTCAATTCGCCTCGTTATCCGGCTAATGTACTTATGGCATTGAAAACATTTTGAGGGAAATTAATAATTATATGAATGTGATACTCACATTTATGTCCTTCACTAAAGGTTGGATGGTAATTTGTACATGCAAGGAAAGTAGTCTTAGTCTTGACTCTTCAGCTGACCTCATTGAACCCACTTACAGTACCCCCTCGACACCAACTGCACTTATGACATCATCGGAGAGCCGGGCGAGCACATTCTCATACACTTTGAGCAGTTTGCGCTCTTCTCAGAGGATGACAAGTGAGTGGATTACGGTATACCATCTATAGATTACGTTGTTTTAGGGTTTTTCAAGAATGTTCTGTAGATTACCGTAATCTAACAATGAATTTGCAGTTGCCGTGATTGGCTCGAGATCTACGATGTGTTTGATGAGGGAAACGAGACCACTCGATTGCAGGGTGAGTTGGGTTTCAGTAGGGGTATATATGGGAAGGGGATGGGTCCACCTCGATACCATTTGGTTGCGTAAAACAATAAACATAACACGAAAAGTTATTTGTGCGGGATCTAGTTAGTGGAAGTTATGACGAAACAGGATAGTAATATAACAAGAACATTGCTTCAAGCCATATCTACCTAGATTATGATTACTATCTTCGTGTAGTACCAATATAGATACACTTGTCAACCTTCTCAATTTAGTGACAGGGCATAAAGAGAGTGCAGACAACATAGGAATGAGTTAACTTTCGGAACTATTTGTCACTAATATGAGCAAGTCCCTCTTAGCCCGATACTGTGCCTCGACCTTCCCCGGTCCGCGAGTCTCCTCCTTCGGCGCGTACAAGATGCGGGTCATCTTCTCGTCTGATGCCTCGGGCACCGGGAATGGCTTCAAGGCCCTGTATGAGATACGACCCGCCCCCAAGGAGGACGTTCCCAGTCAGGGTCAGTGGTAGAGGGGATTACGGTATAGCGGATGGTTATGATGCATGGTCAACTGAGCCTATGGTTGGTGATCCTGTATTACGTAACCGTCAAAGTGAAATCGAATGGAATGCTCTTGTCAGCAGAAGACGTACACTTGCGGTGATAAATATTATATACTCACATTTATTGTAGACAATTTTCGGTAGTAAGAATAATGACTTATAGAAGGAGCTCTGCGTGATCCGAAACACTGTGGCCGACAGATCTTCTCGGCTCCCGGCGCGACCGAGGGGTGGATTAGGTAAATAGCTGATCTTTGATCTTTGACCTTCTAAGTTTGAACTTTGACCTTTGCAGTTCGCCAAACTACCCCGTCAAATACAACAAGGACGTGCACTGCGACTGGCAGATCACCGCCAGAGAAGGCTACCAGGTTGGCTTGTCTTTCATACGTACTATTTATTTCCGGCTTTTATCGTACAACGATCCTTCCAAGTTAGAGAGTGAGAAATGAACAAATGTTCGAATACCGATTGGGCCATTTCCGATGTTCCGAATGATTTTTTGGAACATCAAGAGGATGTTCGAATTTTCAAAGGAGAACAATGTTCATTCCTCACTCTCTATTCTTAGTATGTGTGCCCTTGGCACTCCAATTTACTATGAGTTATACAGTTACCAAAGTTTCATATCAGTGAATGAACTTGCAGATCCTGTTGACCCTTGTCAAAATGGAGATCGAGGGAGAGATCAAGGCTGGTGCGAATAACTGCCAGAAGGTGCGGCATTCTAGTTATGAAAGAACGGTATAAATTAATCGTTCCCTGAATCTCTTAATTGTTTGGGAATGAAGCGTTGCGACGAAGAAGCTTGGCAGGCTGTCATCCGAGTGGTCAACGAAGCGGGAGAACAGAACGAGATCTGTGGGACTGACCAGTCTGTGTTTAGACCCCTACTCACGAAGAACGGAACACTGAGAGTTAGGTGGGTCTCCGGATTATTTGAAGTAAAGACATAAATTAATCGATAATCAAATCATATTTTTAGTTTCCTGACCTCTCCGGATAAGGTGAACGGCCTGAAGGGATTCAACTTTTCGTGGACGGAGGCGAGACAAGTGGAAGGTGAGAAGGGCGTGGGTTATGTTTTAAGGCAAATATATAAGAACAGTAAACAGATGAGGGTCATTGTATGGTTGTGATTGTTTTGCTCCGTTGCGTGTTGAGTCATTGAACTGAAAGAGGCAAAACTTGCACGATCGTGAGATAAAAGTTAATAGAAATGCGACACGTAGTGGTCTCATTGCAGAGATGGGAGAGTGCTCCACGGACAGCGAGTACCTCTGTACGTACTCGAAGCTATGCATCGCTGCTCATCTCAGGTAAGGATCAAGATCAAATTTCAATTCTCAGCTAAACGAGATCATGTTCAGCACTAAATTAGTGCTTGAGCTCATTGATTAGAGAATGAGATTACAACCAGTCATAAGTATTTTCAGATGCAACGGAGATCTGAACTGTGGAGAGGGGGACGACACCGACGAGACGCACTGTTAGAGCTGAGATTACTTGAGACCGATCAGATTGGGAGATATAGTAGAGAAAAAGGGAAGATATAATCGTTCCGGGCGTATCCGGTCTCTCTAGCATCATCATACCAGCTCCCAATATATCTCATGTCAAAGTCTTGGTTATGGTGATCTCAAAAAGTGTTCATTCTCTGATATAGCTGTTTCTGGGTTGGCATGGTATTGCTTCAAAGTGCGAAAAATCTGCTAAACAGCGCAACTCGTAAAATCGAATTATGCGTTCCGATTTTCGCCACTATAGCAACATTCACAAACAAAAACAAAACGACTTAAACTACTACTGAAAGGGTGCAGCCCACGCTCTCATCAACTACTTTTGTCTTACACTAAACAATCCTAACCGCTTACTAACAAAACTGACCTTAAAGGATCCCACAACCCACTTTTTGGCAACATATTGTCACGGCGACTGTCACGTGATAGAGCATCTCGCAATGTATAACCTTTCTATTTTGAACTTTTCACCAAAGTGCTTCCCTGAGGCGTTATTTGCCGAGAAAGTTGGTATTCTAATTGGCCTCTAATTATCCCCTCCCCCTACGATCTAAACCCCAATTGGAATACCAACTTTCTCAGCGAATAACGCCTCAAGGAGGTACTTTGGTGAAAAGTTCAAAATAGAAATGTTGTACATTGCGAGATGCGCTATCACGTGACAGTCGCCAAATATGTTGCCAAAAAGTGGGCTGTGGGATCCTTTAAATAAAGGCCATTCGGAACCGTAATCTATTCCAATTCTTCTCCGATCTTATAAGAAAAAAATGTGCTCCTCACCCCATGCGACCTAAAAGTAGTTCCGAATGATCCCCCAAGCTAACCCCTACCGTACCCCTCAGCTTCTCCCCCCTTCGCTTGTGTGATACCCCTTCAGGCGGCTTCTCCTCGTCCCTTCCCCTCTCCTCCTCCTCCCCTCCCTCTCTCCTTCCCTCCTTCGTCATCCTCCTCTTCTCCCTTCATCGACTACTTCATCTACATCGAATAACCCCGTGACGTCATCGCTTATGTCTGTCTGTACACTATTTGTCCGTTTGTCCTTTTCACCCTTTTCTTTTCTTTATTTTTTGATTTGCATAAACTATTTTCCTGACTAACGCTTCACACCGACCTTGTGGCAGTCCATTTCACTCCGCTTTTCATGTCCTTTCACAGTTAAGTTTCAGACCACCTATCTAACATGCAATGTCTGCGTCCCTACAATATTCTTAACGTTGCGTACACAAAAGATGCATTTAAAAGACAAGCTGCAGTTTACTTTTCGTGCTATAGCATTATCTTGGTATCAGATGATCCAGGATTACGGTAGACATGGTTACGGTAGCTTCTTGCCCTCAGGCGGGAAGACGGAGTCGGGAACGGATGCGACTATTGTGTTCGCGGTCGTTTTCTCCGGCTGTATCTTCCTATTCATATGCGCCTTCTTCTGCTATCTCTTCAAGAAGAAATTGGAGAGAAAGAAGAGGAAGAAGAAGAGAAGGGACAGGGCAGGTGAGCAGGCAACTTTCCAACCAAGTTACAGGATCGAACTGCTTGTGAACGTTTCATTAATTAACATATGTGAAACATAACCCAGCACAACAAAGCTGGCGTATAGCCTCTCTCTTACAGAGTGAGCGTGCACTCTCGCTACTAGAGTAATCCAAGGCTAAGCTTCTCCCTACCTGCCCTGAGGGTCACTCTCCGATCCCTCAGGGGCATTCTCCAATCCCCCATGAACAATTGCAGTACTCACGGGCAGTGGACGGGCACGCACCCGACAACCCTACAGGGGAGCCAGCCACAAGGCCGGGGCTAAGCCTTCTGCTGAATCTGTGTGAGTACGGTAGGGGTACTGTAGGGGTACGGTAGGGGTACGGTAAGGTGTACCGTAAGGGTACTGCAGCATTGATATTGTAGGAATACTTACGGAGACCGTAGCATAACACATTACAGTACGGTAGGAGAACTGTAGGAATGTGTTGGTTACGCTTACATTGGCCTAATCAGCGCTGCCACGTCTTTTACTGCAGTATCCTTACCGTAACCCTTCCTACAGTACCCTTCCCCCTACAGTATCCTTCCCGACGACGCGACCTCTCGCTTTGTCCACCACGACGCCACGGGCATTCTACCGCCCATGAAACTTCGCACGATTGGAAACACGCAGACCTTCTATGGATAAGACTAGACTGTAGTATACTCATTTCATCATCGACGATTACTGTAACTATACCATTGCTTATGTAAATGTTGCCCGTATCTTCTATTTTGCTGTCGTATCATATATTCGTTTGCTCACTATCGATCCATTCCGTATTACAGATCAGGACGACGACTTTCTATAGCCCTTTTTGCTATTTATCGACTATGTGATAAACAATTTAGCATGAGGTAGTGGGGGAAAAGAAGTGAACAAATGAAAGGATGAGGAGATGAGGAGAGAACAAGGGGGTAGCAGAGAATAGAGAGGGGGGAATGTCTCGGAGGGTGAGTCTTACACTACGGAGATGCCTGCCTCCCACGTTAGAAGTGAGAGAGGCAGACGAGAGAGCGTGTGAAAGCCAGAGACGCAGAGAAAGAGGGAGGGGGTAGAGCTGTCTCTAGTAGAGAAGTGCCATCGATCCCTTTATCCCCCGAGGCACGATCTACTCTCTATCTCTATCACTCTCTCTCTTCTTCCCTTTAACCATCTTCCGACCTGTTTTTTTCATCCATCAGCTAGTTGACCGCTTCCGCTTGTTGCGATAACTAGGGTATATGTTTTGCTATGATATAGATGGGGCTGTAAGATCGCTTGCTTCTATAATACTATCCTTAAATACTGTTACTGAAACATATCCGAGCACTTCTAGCCATTTCTGTCATGGTGCTTGATGTTATTCTCCATTCCCTTCCCTTCCCCTCATCACCACTCATCGTCTCACATTTCCATGTCCTCTTCTTCTTCTTTCTTTCATGATTTTTCTATTCTCCATTTCGTGAGCAATAGCAAAACGGCGTGATGAGCCATTCCGTGTGAGTAAACCACGCGTGTACATACAATGCCCCCCTCCCTTTTCCTCATTTGGAGGCGGTTCTCCCCGCTTCTATTTGCTTGCAAAGTACCACCCCCCCACCAACTCTCTCGACTCTGGTTTACCCCTTCCCCCTACCTACCTACACCCCCGTCTGCACCCCTATCCCCCTATGTCGCTGTATTTCTCGCTGGACGAGTGGGTAGTGTCGACGTGCGATCAGATGACTGTGGGTACTCCGACGTATCAATTCGGGGGAGGGGAAAGGCCCGCTTCGACGACGTCCGCACAGTGGAGAAGTGGACCGGTCGATGGACGGTCGAGCAGTCGGGCTAGTCATGGTGAGGGGAACTAGGGTGGAGGGTGGGTAGAATGGTTAGGTGGAAGTGATAGGTTGGAATATGTTTCAAGACGAATTTATAAGGGATGGAAGCCTTGCGCGGAGATTTTGTCATGATATGAGAATGGGAATTAAGACGTAATTTATCGAATCGGAAGTAGTGTCTGCAGATCCGACGTCCGAATGGCGCGGAAGCAGTGGGTATCGGGCACCCGAATTTAGAGACGATCTGTCCCCGACCTCGGGAGAACGTGAGTGTCTATTCACTATGGAACGGAGAGAAGAAGAGCTATCGCGAACTGAACAATCTAGCGCTTATTCTTAGTGGATGTGTTTGCGTAGACGTCGAATCTGAGCTAAACGCGAGAGATCAGAGAGGGGATAGCACTGATTGAGAGTGTCCGAGTCGCTTAGTCACCCTCAGCGTCTTTTTCCGTCTTTTATCACACTTAGCTCTTTGATATCATGCAGAGTTGAACAGATTTAAAATTTATAATTTTAATTTTTGAAACATTAAATAATTTGTTGTAGATGCGCAAGCCGTGAACGAGACCCTTCACGCGTCTGTAGAAGCAGTGGACAAGACTACCGAGTTGATTCGAAGGAAGAAGGAACAGATGGTACGTTTGTAGAATTACTATCTCTATCTATAACCCCTGAGGATATAATTGACAACGCATCTTGTTATGTACTTGCCTTTTGGTCTTTGTCCCTGGAATGACAAGTCGCCTAAGGGTCAAGGGTGAATGGCTGACTAGGTTGGGGAGGTCTTCTTTTCCCTTCTCCCGTCCCTTTTCACAATTTCCTCTTGCAGAAGATGGAGCGTCGCCAGTTCCAGACGGAAATGGAGGTAATTCGAGGGGTTTTCCTGTTTTGAAAGAAGAAGTTGGTACCATTAGGGTGGTAATAATTTCGTCTTGATAGCATCCAGATATCCTTAATGAAAAATAGAGATACTTGGGAAAAGTGAAACATTTTTGAACTGTAGATGATATTGCAGGTGACGGGTCGAATGTCGATCGCTGATGGAGATGAGTGGTTGAATGCCCGTCTCAAGTCGGTGTCCCAAGATGACCTCAAGAATGAACTCGGAAAGCTCAAGGAAGACCAACGTGCGTCTTTTGCTCCCCTTCATTTGTCATTACTTAGATTCGTAAAGAAAATATCTTCTTGGACTGGACTATAAGTCTGCACTAGTCAAGACTCCATTTGCTGAATCTCTAGCCGACTAGGCTTAAGCATAGGGCCAAGGCTAAAGCAGACTAAGTTATGAGTAAAAGCTGCACCCAAGAATAGCAAAAGAGTAAGAATAGCAGAGAGAGTGAGAGCTTAGGCAACTAATAACTGAAAAGCCTGCATTCCTTGAACACGAGAACGGTTGAACACATTTATTTTTCTCGGTAAACGCATTCCTACTTTGTACTATCTTCACACCACTTCGCTAATCCTCCACCAACAGCATAGTTAAATATACACTGAGCGAAAATATACCAACTATTTGGTATACAAATATACCATGAAACCCATCATGCATATTTTATACCAAACTGTTGGTATCAGAATATACCAACGGCCACCCCCCCTCTCGCCCTCTCGCCCGCGAAAATATACCAATGAAAGCTCAACGAAAAACGAAATCAACGCTGTCCTTCCCAGCCGGCCCTCCCCATCAAGCAGTCCGCCTTGCCTTCCTTTCTTGCGCTGCATTCACATGAACTTTACTTTATCTTGCATTTCAATAGTCGGTAACAGCATATGAAATAAAACAATATCGAAGAGTTAAAAAGAGGCTACTAGCCGACATTCGTGAAATCAATTTCGAACCACACAACTAGCTTATTACATATAATCGAATACAGAACAAAATGGATAAACTGCTAGCAAAATAAAACTTGTTGGTAGTTCCTTATTCTTCGTGGATGCGATCTGGCCTTATTCGAATAATCCATGTTGAAATCCTTCGTTTTTTTCATTGTTGGAACGCTTCGAGTAGTCCAAAGACTGATAGATAACGAATGAAACAATCACAAGTAGTAACCACTCCGAACCTGCACAATAACTTTCATACTACTTAAAAAGAAGAAAAAAAACTTACAGCTTTATGCATATTCTCCAAATAATTCGGCCTTTTGCATTTAGATCGTAGCGACGTCTCCGTAGAACGCCTGTAGAATGTCAAGAATTTATTAAAAAGTAAACATCTAAAACGGAAATTATCTCACCTCAGAATAATCTTGCGACTTCCATCGGTCAACAGACTGTTTCCATATAGGACACAATTCCAACTGTTCTTGAGTCTTCGCGCATATTTCTCCTCTCTTTCATAGTGTTGTCCCCTGAAACGAAAAGAATTTGAAAATGCAACAACAAACACTTAGAAAGA
>LS918080.1:172595-200725 GCA_900490955.1 Micoletzkya japonica
ATTACTCGTGAGAGTCCCTCATTCACGCTGCTTCCAAAATATGTCAGTGCAGACGCGACGAAAATATACCAACCTGTTGGTATATTTCCGTTCGCTTCCAAATAAGACCAACCATTTGGTATATATCTGCGGCGAAGCGATAATATACCTTGTATATTTATCTGCCCAACATATGCGAAGTATATTTTCGCTCAGTGTACCTATACCGTAGAGCATTCGGGTCTTTTCGATGCCTGTGTTTCACCCGTCATTCATAACCGCAACGCGTCCCGTCACCAAAAGCAGTGAAACATACTGGTCAAAAAGATGCGAATGGGATGCTCTACACCCATATTCCGCCTACCGTATCCCTAAGATGGTCAATTCAGGCCAGCACGCGGTCACAGATACTTTGGCTGCGCTCGTCTACGACGTCAATGCGACGGCTGAGGTGAGATTGATCAAGAACACTCAGAGAAATTTCTGGGGAATATTTCCCCACGATTTGCACTTCGGGAATAATTCACCAGCCGGCTGGGGAAATTTCGACTTTTTGGGCAGATGTTCGACGAACACCTCTTGTTTTAACCCTAGTTCTAATAAAGGGAGCAAGCTGCTTTTAAATGTATAAATATAGCACGTTGCCTGCAGGTACTCCGTCGTGGTTCTCTCGGAAGGGACAAAGACAAGAAGAAGCGGGTCGTGGGAGAGGTGAGGGTGAAGGGGAAAACGAAGGATGAAGAGACAATGGGGAGGGAGGTCGGAAGTGAGGCTGCGATGAAGGCACATGGGCTCTACCAAAGTTCAAACACTAGACCGAAATGCTGGCCTTATATTTCAAATGGACGAAGCCTAAATTCAGGAGGTGGAGTACAAGCTTCGGTTGACACCCGGTCCTGATGATGACTTCCCACCCCCTAGGGCGCATGAACGTGAGTTGGGAGGGAGTTAGGAGGTAAAGATGATGGTTAGGAGGGAATTGAGAAGTAGAGGGGAAGGAGAGGGAGGCAAGGCGGTAAGGGTTCCCTTACAGCTCCTCCCGATGAGAACGTCACGGTCGATCACATGTCACGGGATTACGGAGTGGAGATGACCGAGAGTCAGACGTTAGTTCGCTTACCATTCATCAACCCACGCTCTCGATGCTTTTGGAGTATATGCTGTAGTCAAGTTGTTATTACTTTTCTGGCTTTTTTATGTACAATATTTTTTATGTACAATATTTCTAGGAAATATCATTCTAATCGCTCTTGACATCATGTCTGCAAAACTAAATTTTGTAGATAAGAGCTTGATAGGCAGTCATTGGGCGATAGATTCTGAAGGGCAATGAGCATTACCAGATAATGACTGTTTATTAAAATTTCTGCGCCTGTTAACAATGCCGAACATTGGCGAGATGTACAACCATGCTTACTCACTCGTTGAAACATATCCATGGTCCAATTACAGTAACAGCCTTCGTCGCCGTCGGGCACGTTCAGAAACCCCACGACGCTTGCTCAACATTGAGGTCCGGAGGGTTTCCCGCCCTTTTCAAATTCAAATTCCCCTCCTCAAAACGATGACCCCTTATACAGGGTTCGCAACCGCCCGCTCCGCTCGTCATCTGTGCCTACTGTAACGAGGAAATCGATGGACCCGTCCTGACTGCTCTGGCCCCGAATTCGGAGAGGGCACAGAAGTTCCACACCTACCACTTCATGTGCACCTACTGCCAGAAGGTACGGGTTACGGTAGCTCAGTTCGCGATTCCTTTAATGGCTAGGAAGCCCTAGTCGCTCGGAAGTGACAATGGACCGTCGCAAATCATGCTTATCTCTATAGTCAGTATTCTCTTCTGCAGTGATAGCGATCGCACGTGGTTCGTTATCGCGAACTGAGCAGGATTATGGCTGGGATTAGTCATTGTTCCGGTGACGGGCAGTGGTCAGGAATAGATATTTAGTACGGATTGCAGACCGAGATAGATCGCGCTTGAAATAGCTTCTAATGAAGACTAAAGGAACATTTTACTTTGCATACATCATACTTCATATTTTGTAGAGAACAAATGATATTTTCAGGCGCAGCTCATGCAATATTTCGCTTAGTCTCCGAACATTAGACGGTGTCGTATATCTGTATTTCCAGGCTCTGAACATGCACGGAACCTACAGAGAGCACGATAAGAAGCCCTACTGTCATGACTGTTTCTACCGTCTATACAACGGCCTTCAGTATCAGCCGGACGAGCATCAATCCGGCATTGAGAAGCTCATCTGAGAGGGCTATTTCCCGGAATCGGTCTCACCGTTCCCCCGTTCACTATTATTATGCAATTTTCGTAGATTCGCCAGCTATGCCCGTTCTGCTCAATACCGTTTTTCAGAAGATAAGGAGAAAATTCAAAAAGCGTTAAACTGTCAGGAAACCGCCGTCGTCCCTTGCCTTTCATTCAGTTTTCATGTACACAACGATCGATAAATGCTCTCATATTTCTACCTTTGTAATTCTTTTACGGATACATTGTATTTATCTTCAACGCCAACGCCATGTACTCCACACTCCCATTACCGTATCTTTATGTACAGTAATCATGACAACCAATCAATGATCGTCTTCCGAGCCAATCAATAATTATTCAATAAGCCAATCAATAATCAGATCTATCCCCTCAAGGAGCAGTGCACGTCACTGCTCCGGCAGTGGTCGTGGCGATGAAGTCACAGTAGGCAGTCATACGCGAGTAGACTCCTGCAACGATTGATTATCGATTGGTTTGGGAAGGCGGGAATTCAAACAAGCACTGACCCGCTTCGCCCTTCTCGGCACAGCCCTTTCCGAAGGACACGATACCGTACTGGAACCAAGAACCGGAAGAGGACTGGACCACCATGGGTCCACCAGAATCACCCTGAGGCAAGAGGTGTTGTCTACCCACAAGACCTATCCTATTCTGTATGCCATACCGTAATCTACAGTAATCTCCTCCCTACAGTAATCCATCTACCGTACTACCTGGCAGGAGTCGATTCCCTCAGCCCCGGCACAGATCATGACGTCTTCCTCGATGTCTCGATACTCCTTCTCGCACGTCGCGAAGTCCACGAAAGGCACTTGGACCTGGCGAAGTTGCTTCGAGATGGAACCGCCCTCTGAAGGGACAAACTGGGAGTGGCATTGCATTTGGAGTTGGACTACGCCACCGACAAAGATAGTTCACTAAAATCAACTTGATCTTTTGCTTATATATTAGCTGCGAAACATAATTCATCTGACAGCAAACTCAAAGTATGACCCGTTTTTCAGGTAGATTAGGAGACTATATTGTCGATCCTCCCATTCAAATTTGCGTTCCGACGATAATGACTCCGACTTCCATTGGTTATTTGCACTTTTGGCTGTGCACTTATGCTAAATAACGCAAGTCCAATCAAGAATGCGCGGAACTAAAGTTTGAATACGAGGACCGACAATACGTCTATCTGTTGCATTGTATTCCACTAATTCTATGTACTGACAAGTAGATAACCATACCCGAGGTGGTTCCCCATCCGGTGACCCACGCCTTGTTGGGAGGAACGATGACGGAGTCATCGGTCGTGGGCAGACATACGGGTTGGATGTGGTCGCCGAAGGTGATCGGGGTGGCCAGCTGGAAGAGGAGGGGGAACTGCATATCATGGAACTGCTTGGGAATACTCTTCGAGGATATTTATTAGCTATGGGTATGCCGGAATTATGCACGAGAAGTTGTGCTTCTACGTAATAGCTTAAGCCACGCGGATGTATGTTTCATGGGTTTGATATAAACTGCTCTAAATACACTGAGTCGATTTACAACATCTCGCATTATAAAAATTAAATAGTTGAGGAATTTTTACTTTAGCTGAGTCCTCCAGGTCTGTCAAGAGACTAAAGATCAAAGATCAAGAGTAGCAAACCTCAATGAGAGCAATGTCATGAGCGGGAATGCGGGGATTGTAGTCGGGATGGAGGTGGATGGCCTTCACCTTCACCACTTGCTCGCCCGTCTCCGTGCTGAACTTTGATCTTTGATCTTTGTTCTTTGATCTTTAGTCTCTCGACGGACCTGGAGGACTCATCGAAGACTCCCGCCTTGACCTCGTAGTGGTCCGCGTTCATGTTGTCGTAGACACAGTGACCTCAAGGACTACGGTAGCTAAGGGTTACGGTAGCCAACTAGAGTGTAGTCTACCTGCAGTAATGACCCAGTTGTTGTCGATGACGGATCCTCCGCACTCGAGGCTGCAGCCACCGAACCAGCCTGAATGCATATTGTGGTAAAATAGGAAAAGGGTTATCAACGGAACGTTTTAATCTATTCCGATATTTACAAAGGATTACGAGTAGCCGATCCGCAAAGAATGGATTACTGTATCTTACCTACGGCACACCATTCGACCTGCCAGGGCCAGGAGTAAGCCGTAGCTACCGTACCCCCCACGATCAGGTTCTCGGGAGAACTGACGAGGTTGGGGGCGATCGGGGTCTGACCGCACCTGAAGGGATAGTGTAGCTTGAGGGGAATAGGAACACGGTATGGTTTAAAACATTGCATAGACTTTTTATCATTACACACTAGGTAACAGCATAATGGTTCTAGGATTACGTAGGTTACGGTATCTAGGGACTTACGTAGCGGCAAGGGCTGTGCCCACAATGGTCAAGATGAGAACGGAAGTTCGCATCTGGAAAGGGAGGAAAATAGAAGGAGATGACAAATGAAGAGATAAGAATGACAAATGAAGAGATAAGAAGATGGAATAGAGAGGGTGGACGAGGGCCTTATATGAAGGGAGATAAGCAGCTTTGACGAGACATCATCACAGGCAGAAGATAAGAAGAATGGACAGAAGAAGGGGGATAATCTCACGCCTTTGTCCCCTACAAACTAGGGAAGCGTAGTATAGCGCGGAAACGGTACTTTTATCATGAAAGAAACGAATAATCACAATAATAAATAACTTGAATTGAGTGTTACTGTAAAAATCACATATCTGACACAATTGCCATTTGTCCGTTCGTTTCGTGTGAGTACGGTAGAATCACGTGAAGCCACGGTAGCAAAAGATCAGAGCGCTGCGTAAAAGCCTGGATAATGGCTGTTGCCTGAAAATATTGACGTAAAATTCAACACGTTGTTGTTCGTATCTATGGGGTCCCACCACGAAGTCCCTGAGAATTATTTGTTAGGGGTGTTGAACATTGCGATTTCCCAGCACGAAAACCATGATTGTTCTTGTGTTACGATGCTAAATTACATCACTGTCAGTACCTTGAAGCCAGTTCAGCCCCGACTACCAACTACCCTTTACCTCCTCGATTTCATTAGTTTTTCGTGCTATTGCTGGCCTTTTCAGATCATGAGCAAACGTTCGCGATTGAAGAAGGAGCGGCAGGTGGATGAGGAGGAAGAGGACTGCATGCAGTTGGTACGTTCACTTTTATGAAAGCGACAGTCAACATGGCCAAAGATCGTTGATGATTACTTCAGGACGCGAAGACAGTGAACGATGGCTTCATCGCGGAGATGGCGGCTGAGGTCATCCAGGTATGAGTTGCGTTTAATAATCAGCTTTGCTAATCGCAATTCACAAAAGCATGGGTCATTATGCTGCTAATATTTTGTATAGTGTCCATGAGAGTAACATGTGACGTTCATACTCGCTAATTTCATCCTATTTTTGTTATGCAGATTGCGTCAGCGGCTCCTTCCAGTGCTCCTCCACGGCTTCAGCACGCGTCTCCTCTTCGAAAGGTTTTCATTTAACTTCATCATCGCATCTTATGAAATTTCACGAATGTAGTCATGGTTTAGTCTGTTAAGCTGTGTACTAGGAAGACAATAGGTATCTCTGTGCATTCTCTTCTTTATTATTGTTTACGTAGCTATCGTTTCAACGAAGCATCCACGTATTTCCTTCGTCCTCCACCCCCGGAGGACAGGGACAACGTCCTTCAAACGTGTGACAGATTCTGTAACTTATTGTACTTTCCGTGTGTTAGAGCCACAGAGACGAGTGCATGTTCTTCTCCGTCTTGCATATTCGTAGACAGACGGGCGTCTGTTCTTGGAGGCCGTTCCCTCTTTATGTATGTGACACATCTTTCCCTCTAGTCGTTCAATTTATCAGATGTACCATGTGCAACGGAATGTTTCACATGCGCTGTGAGACACTCGTGTGTAGATCCGACTATGAGGATCGGATACAGAAGCGAGCAAGAGGAGAACGCGAATCTTGCTTTGAGTGCAGGTTAGGAAGAAATGTGAGAGTAAGTATATAGGTACTGTGTAGGAAGCGGAAAAGTTCTCGTCTGGAAGTCATATCTCGTGTTCTTGCGAAGTATCGAGAGAAACTGGAAAAGTACGGGACAGAGAAGAGGAAGCTCGAGGCTGAATTGGAGGATCTGCAGAAGACGATGCCGAAGGAGGGAGTGCGACAGCAGAATTTGAAGGACATTTTCCTCAACAATCTCAAGGTCAACCATGCCCGGTAGTTATAGCCCTCGTTTATTTTGATGAGTGGTTTAATCAGCTGGTACGGCGGGTATGTCTGAGGGGACTGCAACGGCTTGATGCTGGATGGAGGACCGGATCTCCTTGTTTCTGTATTGGATGATGGAGGAGATGATTCCGACGAATACAAGAGGAGAAAGCAGATGAAGAGCATTATTCACTGCTTCATGAAGGTATTCCGTGCATCCTTCCAATAACGCAATCATGTTAGGCTGTTGCATCGCTCATTCTGTTGTGTCGTGTTGGATCATACTGTACGAAGGAGGAGAGGGACGATCAAGCGAAGAAGGTGGGACCTCGTTCTTATTATCTTCTACAATACTGTTTGCAGCTGGAGACGGCGTACTCGACGTATGCATCCTGTGCCAAGTTTCTTCTTCCGGATAAGAAGATGTCTTCCAAGGCTCACGTCGTGAGCCATCTACTCGACTTCGTCCGGGAACACGGGATGTTCGGGCAAGTGTTCGAGGAGGCCATAGAACACGTGCATCCGGTGTTCCTGGCGGAGTACGAGCGGTATCGTATGATACCCGATGGCAAGCGACGTCTCCTTCTCGCTTTGGAGAACCATTCCCTCAGGGTAGCAGCTGAGGATAGTCGCCTTTAGACCTTCTCGTTCTGGTAGTCATTGTTGGTTCGTTGTTTCTTGTAGAAGCGACAGGGCGTATGCATCTATACCACGAGGATAAGACAGAGCGAATTGCTATAGCATATTCTATGGGAGAGTGGGATAGATAAATACGCCTTGTTTAGCTTGGCTAGCATTTGTTGGTTTCTTGTGTGCTACTCGTAAATCCACCGCTTTGGAAAGCTATATGCGTGTATTCTTATCAATATGGAAAGATTTGGAGAGTAATACGAGATATTTCGTATATTCACAATTACTAATTTGAGTATTCGAATATGTTTGGTAAACAGTTCTCGTGTTGAACAAGCCAGTACAGGTGGAAATATCACAGACAAAACCCTGCGTAAAAAAACATCTTCGTAGGGCTTAAAATACTCAAAAGAAAACAAAAATAAAAAATACTAAAGTAATGAGAAAAAATAGCCAGATTACGGTATCACAGTAACTTACGTTGTTTAGCAGGGGGCGGGATTAGCTAGCCATTCGCGCAGCGCTCTGATCTCTTGCTACCGTGTGAAGCCAAAATTTTGGCCAAAAAAATTCAAATTTTTTGCGGAGTTCTTGTGTCGACATTAGTCTTTAGATTTCGTTATTCGATGAATTGTATAGCCTATATTTATGGTTAGAACTAGGAAAAACCAGCAGATATCCCCTATTGCGACTCTTTTCGCTAGTCACTCCAAGGTTTACGAAGGTGTTCGCAGTCAATTCTCTTTCGATTTCAAGATATTCTCGTTGTAGGGTATGACGGCGGATGATGGCCAGGGCACGGCTCGATTGAGGGATCTGGACAAGCTCATCTCCGAGCCGTGGTACTGGCCTGGGGCGAGCAAGGCCGAGATATCCAAGGTTTGCTTATTTATTGGCTTCGTTTGCAGTCCACAACCTTTTATTCGCTTATTTTTTTCTTCTTCATAAACGTTATTTTAAGGCGATAGATGGCAAGCCCGACGGGACATTCGTGGTGCGCGACGCGTCTTCGCCTGGGGATTTCACGCTCACCGTTCGGTTAGTCATCCTTTTCGCTTCGATAACATTTCGGTAGTTGCAGCAACTTTCAAGTTGTCTACATTTAGTGATGTATTCATTTAATGTAAAGTAGTCTTTCTTGATTTCAGTGCCCGAGGCGAGACGAAGCTGGTGAAGGTGAATGTGGTGAACGGCCTGTGTGGCTTCAACGTGCAATCCTTAGAATTCGACTCCCTGCAATCTCTGATAGAATGCCATCGACGACTGTCACTTAGGGTAGGCTTTGCTTTTATGGAAGAATGATAATACTAAGAAGAAGACTTCGCAAATTTATTTATTTATCGATTACGTTTTTTCGACCTTCCTTAAGACCATAGATGGGCAGGGTTTGCTGGTAGTTTATTGCAGTGGCTCTCCCATATACAAGTATTGAAAAACGTAGACAGGATATTCTTGTGCAGCAATCTACCCAATGCTTAGAAAAGTTGTGCAGTAGGTTAGCCAACGACGGTACGTACAACCGTGCCCACCTATGCTTAAGACCCTAAGACCTCAAGACCTTTGTTGAAGAAGTAGGAAGTAAAGGGCGAATTGCAGACATACAATGCCAACCTCGACACGATGCTGCTTTCTCCGCTGCGCGACTCCAGGCGGTACATGCTTTCCCGGTTTATTTGGTCTTTCGAGAGATTAAAAAACAGGTATCGTACTAGTAGCTACATATGAGATGAGGCTGAATGGACAAGAATAACATAATAGTAATAAACGAAATGTAATAGAAAATCAAGAAAAAAAGATCTGTTTACTGTAGATTCTGTGCAGGCGTCAATCGGGTGACGAAGAGTTCGATCGATACTTGGCTGTCGAACGGTTTCGAACCCTCAAATGCGCCTTTATGAGGGCTACAAAGTGAGTCAAGGCTTACTTATTAACTATTCTCTTGAATTGTGCCGAAACATCTCTTATTTATTGTTATTTCAGTTTGAAAAGGAGTTGCTCGAGTTATAATAGATCAGTTCGTTAGAGTTAGCTTCACCCTAGACTGAGTGACACAAAGGTGACCATTTGAGGATCTACGACTTGCACCACGGAGAGCAAATTCGTGCGGATGACCTGCTCAAAGTGCAGCAGAGTGCGGTATGAAAGCTTTTATTTGCAGGCTTTTTTTAAAGCTTAAAAATGTGATGTATCGGGACAGCCTTGCATCTCTCATTATATTTGCGTTGTGAAGCATACAATCAACGGGTGTTTAATTTTTCTGCAGCAGAAATTATTATATCCTCCTTACAGTTTTTGTTAATCGGTAGATGTGTAACTCCGGTATTCCCCACCAGAATGGAACCAAGTAGATTGCATGTTTAAAATCTTATTCATATTCATGTTCACTTTTAGCTTGCCGACGTGAACAAGAAGGCACGAATGCTGCAGGATATTCTGAACACGCAAAGGGTACGGTAATCATCTTCCTGGGGTACTGTAGGGCAGGTTCTATAAGAAAAGAATGCGGAGATGTTTGCCTACAAATATATCTTCCTAATAAATCCCTCGCAGGACCTTGTCACAGAATTCGTTCCAGACGACCGACGGACAACCGTTTTCAACAGCAATTCTGAGGTGATTGCATTCTATCGATTGATCATTGTTTTTTTCAGTTTAGTTTTACGCTCTTTATCAAGATCAGCAGGGCAGGGACCAGGTGTTGGGGGTCACTGGATCTGAATTGTTTAATGCTTAATCATTGTTTAATGCGGGCTATTTTTTTATTATATTTCGAGAAATATTATAAAAAAGATGAAATTGGAATCTTGGCAGGTTCTCCGATCACTCATCTCTGCCGTCCGTGCGGAGTCTTCGGCAATCGAACAGCAAATGGCACGACTCGTCGACTTTATGAGACAACACGCGATCGATCTGCAGCATGAAACGGTTAGGGGCCCCTAATACCGGCATTATTACAAGGGAAGTGGGATGATTATAACAGAAGGAATAAGAAGCATTCGTTTTTACTGCAGATGTATTGCCGGTACAGCCTTTAACCGTCAAAGGGTAGTTGTGCTCAAGTGCTATTAGATACCGTAATCTAAACTATGGTTGCAGGAGACGCTGCAACAACTATCAGGGCAATTGGAGAAGCAAGTGGCAGAGATGAGGGGAGGGAGGGAAGGCAAGGGAACTACTGCTCTGTTTACCGAGGAGAAACTACAGGAACTATCGGAACAGGTGTGTGTTTTTTGATCTTCGTAGTTAGGCCATTGATCTTTGTAGGTTGATCTTTGATCTTTGAACCTTTGCAGGTCGAACACATGCGCCAGTTGCACGAGAGCATCAACGTGTCGCGAATACTGTACGAACTGCCGCTACAATGGGATCCCGCGAGGTGGGGGGTACTGTAGGAGGGTACGGTAGGGGGAGGGATCTCAAGATTTAATCAAAAGACTTGTTAACCGATGAACTTTGTGCTATACAATCCGATGCATTCGGAGCTTTTTCTTCATAGCATTCCTAACAATAAGTGAAAGCAGAGTCATGAAGCTACTTACAATTAGTTATTCGTATTCGTATTTACATTTTAAAGGAAGTAGGAAGCGATAAATAATTTTTTTGCAATAAAACTTTTATTTTACCTTTAGGAAGCATAAAAATTAACATTTAAAAAATGAAAAGCATTCAGAGTGTAAAATTTATTTTCTTTCGCTCCGAGGACGGTAGTACAGTGTAATGATTCCGTTTGGCTTCGCCCCTATCACAACGTTTTGCTGCGTAGAATAGATTCGTATGCAAATTAAGAGAGAGGAGGCGAGAGAGCATGGAAATTGGAGAGACGCAGAGACATTCGAAATTTCGGAACGCGGACTAGTAAAATGTCGTGCCTATCTGGCCTAGGCCCCTAGGCGTTGTACCCCCGGCCCCTATAAAATCCAGTACGACCGTCGTAGAACGAAACTTCGAAAAATCATTTCTCGAATAATATTAATTTTAATGATTTTTCCTTTTGGTTTTATACTAATTTCGACAAAATTTTCCATATAAGCTTCACTTGAAAATGGGTTCCATGTCCCTTTAAGATTTCTCGTGAACGATCCTTCGAAAGAGGCAGCGGCCGTATTGATTGAAGCAGCGAGAATACGGTTGATAGAGGAATGGAAGCATTCGGAGGAAAAGAGGAAGAGGAGGTACTGTAGGATCTGGAGAGGACATATATATCACTTTTTTTTAACGTGCCTTCTTAGCATGCTGTTTTATCGGTTTTCAAACAATTTCGCCTTTTATGTGCAGCTTTTACTCTTATTTTTAAGGACAACTTTTCTAAGCATAAGTTACTGTGTTTAGCGGTGACCAGTCAGCCTCGGTGCCTCCTTCACTAGACGGTCTCTTCCTCATACGACCCTCTTCTAGTCAGAAGGGACGATTGGTGGGTGGTTGATATATGTTTCACGTTCTCTATTTATAGGGGTTTACAAAACTTTTTTTTGATTTTATGTAGTTTTTGGGTTCCCGTGAACGTGCCTTGTTGCCTCCCATTTTCTTTTTTTTCTATCGTTGGCAAAACGCCAAGATAGGCTCAGACGAAGTTTTCCCGGAGGTAACCGGAAAGAGCCGCACGACGCTCTACCATATTTCTACCGTAATTTATGTGAAGGTATGAATATCTATTGTCAGGTTCTGTCCGTTCTAATGTCCGGTCGCGTCTCGCATTGTCTCATCGAAGAAGCGGAGCATGGATGGGGATTCGAGAACGGGGGACTCTACTTCGTGTCCATCGGAGACTTTGTCAGGTGCCTCTCTTGTCGTTAACTTGATTTTAAGAACGAATCAGTTTATACAATAAGTGCGTGCCCCCTTTTAGGGTAAACGACCAGCTTGAGACTTCGATTACTGTAGCTTTTGTTGATTACCGTAATCTCAGGTACTACTCTCACAATTCGCTCGAAGAGCACAACAAGCACATTCGAACGCAGCTCACGGAGCCGGTTCTACCGTAATCCGATGGCTCAGTTTGCAATTCGCTGAAAGAGTAGGTTGTTGGAGTGTTTTGGCTATTATTTTCCATACCTAAAATTACTCCCATTGTTGGTTAGATTACCTATTTGTTGTCTTTGATAGGCATAATTGAATTTTGCGTGCTGCTTCTAGTTCTTCAGCTAGCTTTATCGAATTCCGGCTACGCTTAATAATTCACAATATTTCGGTTCGGCAATCTCCATTCTTTTCCGCTTTTCTTGCCTATTATCAGATGTGCACCATGTCTGGACTTGTACATGTAATCGTATAATATATAAGCAGGATTTTTATTGAGTTTCTTTCATACCGTACTCCCTCTGAGATACCGTAATCGTTAATACTTCAGTTGTATCATTCCCCCCTTGATCATTGTGAGCCCCTATCCCTCCGAACATTTCCCTTCATCTCATAGTTTCCCTCCTTTCATATAGACTATTTTCATTCCAGCCCTACGGTGCTCAGATTTTGTGCAAGATTTTTAGATATTTTTCTTCATTTAAATTGCCCTAAAGCTGCAGCAAATAGCTCCAAGAGAGCTATTTGCTGCACCTTTAGGTTCACTGCAATGCATTAAACGTTTAAGGATTGATTTATTTTTGAAACTATTTACATCCCTAATTCATACCCGTTGTTGTTCTTCCATGCTAACCCCCCTTCTCTTCCCCAATTTCTCCTTCTTTGTTGTCTGTTTTACTACTTGTTGATTGTGGCATAAAGCGTTTTACTTTCCTCCCCATCCTTTTGTGATCCCCGAGAGTTCGCGACTCTTCTCATATCGGTTTGTCCATGGTTTTCTGATTAACCCCCCCCCCCCTCACTGTCTGCTCTCTCCTCTGTTCTCTCACCGGTCGTCTCTTTCTCTGCCCTCTCCTCGATTACCGTACTCTCTCGTTTGTCTGTCTGCCTGACCCTCACTGATCACCGTAATCCATTGTCTGTGTGTGTGGAGTGTGCGCGCCCCTTAACAAAGAGAGGGAATGAGATAGGAGTGCGCACCTTTTTCCTAAGAACATTTATGCGTGCGATTGACTGATTGATAGCATCAATTTCGCGAAAGATTCAACCGAGCAGGGCGAAAGCGAGGCTAGCAGAGAAGGTAGTAGGAATATGGACTTCGAGGACAAAGTTAGTTGGGCGTGGTTGGTTGTAGGATCATGTTCTTACGTAGCTGTACTGATGCTATTCACTTTCACTATTCGTCTCTTGCCTTGTTCCACTCTTTTCTCTAACTGCTTCTTTTATTCTGATCATCGATGGGTGCACGTGCTCAATGCTTCTCTTGTCATTGATCGCATGTGTTTCATGTCCATCTTGTTGCCAATATGGTTCATGCGTTTTGCTGTTTTTCTATGTTTTCGGTAATTAGCAATTAGATCTATTAGTTGCAGAGACAAGACTTCGCGGTGGAACGGCGGAGCTACGCGCGGAACGGAATAATAAGAAGAATCGAAGAGGGAACGAGGGAAGAGCTGACTCAGCGAAGGTGGCACGCCTGAGGTATGCTTCATGCTCTTTTCTGCTTCATAAAAATTCCCCTATTTCGCTTTTCTGTCTATAAATCACCAACATGAAGTGATGTAGTGAAAACAGGGGAGGGCCACCGTTTACTATGAAATTACCCGCACCGCTGTACTAAATTCTCGATTTACATGGCTACCCTACCGCATCTGGAAAATGTCCCCTACCGCGAAAATAATTTCAAGTATGAGTATTTATTCCCTGAGTGAAAAAATAGGCGAGTTCAATACTGTAAGAAGCGAGACTGAAAGATCATCTTCTCAGGAGTTCTGTAGAACAAATGCAAGATTCCGTAGACAATATCGAGAGATGGAAATGAATTCCCGTGATATCTTTGAGTTGTCTAGTGCTTGTTTTGGCTCCATTCGCTGTTTGATTTTTTGCATAATGCTATTGCGTAGTAACCCAGCGTGCTGTCAACGAATGACGTGCCCTTTTCACGAGTTTTCAGTGTTGTCTTTTCCTAGAAAATCAAATATTGAATAATTCTTGATAATAATATTCCTTCGCTATTGTGCATCTATGTTATCCATCGATGTGGATACATTTCATCATATCATTTTCATGACAAACAAGCAAAGTGGACATTGAATACAGATGTTTTTCCACGGAAAGAGCTCGGATGCTTTTTCAGTTTGCGATAGTTCAATCACGCGGCTAGCCATACGCCTATACTGTGAATTGCAGAAGGCAACTACGCGCTTTCCAATAGTAGCGTTTTCTAGAAACATTCATTTTATAACTATGCTTCCTTTTGGAAGCATATTAGCCGTAGTATTTCTATTATACTTTTGCTCAGTGTAGACTTTGTCTTACAATGTTAGTACAGGATCTAGGGAATGCCTAGATTCACTAGTCCATCATCATTTCCTTGTGTGAACGTTCAATTGCAGATTTACAAGAGACGTTGACAACGGCAGAGCGAAGGGAAAGTCTGAAGCTTATGAGAGGAGCGATGGCGACGATGTGGAGGAGAATGAGGGAGAGTGTGATGGGAGGAGGGGGAGGGAGCAGGGAACGATTGGTGGACGAGGATGAGGTGAGCGGTTTACGGTAGGGTTACGGTAGACTTGTGTATGATAGTTCTTTTGATGTCTGTGCTTCATCAATCATGCACAACCGCGACTGGTCTACTGGTCTAAAGCAATGAAATATACCGCAAAAGTGCTCGCATGCACATCTCTTGTTTGCAGGTTATTGCATTTTCCCTTACTCTGCCTATATACAACACGCCTTTAATGAGCAATAGCTCCCTTTACATAGCGCATGACTATTCTGGGAAACGGTGCTGATATAGGAGAAGAATAGAGACAGTGGAAAAGAAAAAGAGTAGAGAGCAAAGAGTCAAATGACCATCCCTGCTCTGCCTATGCTGTCTCTGGATCCGTCTTGTCTCTCTCCGGAGAATAGCATTCCGCGACCGAAGGTTGTCTTCACTATGCAGTAGGGTTAACTTTTTGCACATCTGACTTTTTTTTTAAATAACTCTAAAAATTGGCATTTATGACAAAGCAAGTGAAGCGTAATGATATGGAAAATTAAGATTAAAAATTTTATAACAAAACATTGGTGGCCATTTTAAACTGATTACGGTAGTTTTCGAATTGCAGTCGGTCCCGACACGATCGTTATCGACGGATTACACAGAGCTCATGGGCGGGACGGTCCCGTGTCCATCGTGCAAGGGAACGGGAAGGATACCCAAGGGTACGGTAACTGTTGGAGGAGTACTGTAGGTACCATAGTCGGGCGGTATACAGCGTACAATTCTGGAAAATATCGCGGCTATCAATAGAAATATACCTGAGTTTTTGCAAGTTGAAAGGAGTGCTTAATTTAGTTATTCAATGGACATACGGTACCCTGATTACAGAGATGGAGGAGACGTTGGTCGCTCTGATTCCGGTCAACGACGATCGATTGAAGCCCAAGCACACGTGGAGATGGGTCCTCATCGTCGTCATCGCCTGTCTTGCCATCGCTTCGGGTAAGTATTCACCACGAGATTACAGATAACATGATCGCGTCCTACCATTCCAAATTACCGAACGCCTTGATTCTTGAAATTAGCACGGAAAAGGGTTGCTGCTATTTGTGTAAGAGGTTCATTCAGTGATTCGTGAAAGCAAGCTTTAGGACACGCGTGGCAAATGTATAATTGTCAAGTAGTTCTTCTGTCTCGGGTAGATGATTGATTTTTCTGTAAACCAAGCAAGGTGGTACGGATCTATGTCGAAATTATATCCCATCTTTGTAGCAAGTCTGAAACAGGTTTACGACGGGTTTGTGCTTGTTTTCGTCGATAGAGAGCAGCATGCTACTAGACTAATTATATTCATATTCTTTTCTATTTATTTTCTATCATACATGAGCAGGATGTGCGTTTTAAATAGTTTTGCGGTTCTGCAGTGGCCCTCCCCTGTTAGGGAGCATACAGCGGCAACCCATCCAGGGTGGATGTACCATGCGTATTCACTGTAAGCCTTGGAGAGTACTCCCTGTGTTCATAAGTATTCCCCATTAAGCCCTCGCAAGTGCTCCCTCCAGTGTTCATGAGTATTCCCCTCCCAATCATTCCCTCAGGCGTTATCTTCATGCTGGTTCCGCGTGCAGTGGAACTGCAGTCCCGTCGTCCTTCCATCGACAGAGTCCATATCATCGAAACCTCGAAGGAGGGCGAACCCTCTCGACTCAAGTTCCACTTTATGGTCAGTCCGCATCCGTGTAGTCTCCTCATTTGGTCGCAAGGATTAGCTTGGTAGGCTATAGTCCGCAGCAATAGACGGGAGCTGCCCATGCGTGACTGGCTGGTCAGTCAGTCGCCATGGGGATCGACCAGAACGGAGGTAGTAGGCCCGCAAAACACATTGGAGCTTCACGAGTCGAATGTTGGTCCATTACATGCAATTACAGAACTACGTCAACATCTCAAACGCGAATTACTACGCGGTTGAAGTGCAGAATACGACTGCGATGATCACGAGCAAGTTCCAGCCATGGAGCACTGAGGTACGGTAGGAATTGTTGTAGGGTACGGTAGGAATTGTTGTAGGGTACGGTAGGAATTGTTGGAAGGTAGGGTAGAAGTGCAGAGTGTAAGTAAACTATGCTTTTGCTCTACGGATAGGGTAGAATTGTCCGGACAGTACTGTAAATTAGTATGGTCATACTGCAAGGCTCTACTTATGTACTGTTGAACTGCTTGCCGGGCAAACATAGATAGATTACAGTATACCGCAATTCTCGGTGCTCTATAGGACCGTCATATCTTTGCAGGAAATAGGCTCGGGCGCGAATGCTACCGTAATCAACGTTTCGCCCCTGAATCAGGGTCGAATGACGCCAATCGGTTTCAATTCGACCGTCGAACTCACGAAATACGTTGCGTATGTCTCCTTTGCTCTTGGTTATCCGCATTCGGGCATTTTAATAAACCTTTACATAGTTGTTTGTTCGATTCTCTGGAAGTACCGTACTCTATCATTCGCCGTCATTGCAGTGAGTACTGTACCGCGCCGTTCTCTCGACTCACTTCGTTGTACGTAAACATGCAATTCGACATCTCCGTCTCCCTCATCTACTTCAATCACAGAGAACAGGTAGGTTATTATTTTTGAAGCCTACTCGAAGTTCCGTTTATTATTCTCCCCACGAATTGCATGGCGTTGTAGCATTATAGTCATGACTATGGTCTTATAGATAGTATGAAACGTAAATCAGCACTTTCCGTTTGATTTTTGCTAAACTGCGTATTAGATTAGTAAAGATTGAACGAGTTTGCATGGTCTCTAAGTGAAATAGGTAAAAAGATAATTATAGCAAACCATTCGTTCAGATAACCCTCTCAACCATCCAACAAGTGTGCTGTGTACCCACCGGAAACTGCACCACCCCCTATTAATACATCCGTCGATGTAGCCTTGTACTGTACAGTATCCCTCCCAACTCTGACTACGGTAGCTTTGCGTCTGACGTCTTGTGACTAGACGCAAGACGCAAGACGCCCCTCTGTGCCTTTACTCACCACAAATGGTTCGATCGATAACTGGTTACCCCTCCTCTTCCCCTATTGTACTGCTCATCCTGCGTTAGTCCTAGCATAGTGATCGTTTCTCCCCTTACCTGTCTGTCATTTGGTTGTGATTCGTCGTCTACCGTATTCCAACCACACCACATCATATTGTCTAGTCACTTTGTACTTTTCCATCCTGTTTAATCTGTTGTAACTATGTTGCTTCCACGAAGACAGTGCTAGCCACAGAGATCTGAATGCTTCGTTGTTTCATATTTCACAAATTGTTTGCTACATATATTCTTGTAATATTGAGAAATAAAGCCTGTATTATTCTAAAAGTCCACAGAAAATCAACTGAGACGAGTGTTCGTGTTCACTTCGGATACCTTGGTTAGTGTAGTATCACGATAAAAATGACCGGATTAAGGGCTGCACTCTCAATCAAAGAAGACACGATGAGCGACTTTGATCGATTCTACGTTGACGTAAGTTCAGATATTAAAAGCATTCGGTTAGTAGGTTTATCTCCTGGACGATCAAAGCCATAATAGAGGTACTGTATTTTACTATAGCTTCTGAAAGATTATAGGTTCATCCTTAGTAATCTCGGGTATATTGGCCCTCTGAAGATGGTGCGTTTTGCAGTTGAAAGAGACGGAGGCGGAGATCTCAACGATGACGGCGGAACAGCAACTGGAGAGACTCCTTCGACCGGGCTCCACCTACCTCAATCTCAATCCATTCGAGGTTGCTTTATAGACGCTTTGGCAATATTATCCTTCGTCATCGCACCAGTAGAGTGTCATTGAATGTGCTTTCATCTTCAGATTATGAGCTAGATGGGTAACCGAAAATCACTGGATCTTTGAGGGATTAGATTGTATGCTGTAGATGCGCGAGCTTTGACTTAAAAGAATAAAAGAAAAAAGCGAAGTGTTTGTCGTCGTGTCGAAATGCATGCGTTGACGTTGAGGTGCTTCAACTTCTGCCCGACGTGGACATGGAAGAGGCGAAGAAGAAGTACAGGAAACTCTCGTTGTTGGTGCATCCTGACAAGAACCAGGACGAGAAGGAACGGGCACAGAAGGCTTTCGATAGTGAGATTTTACGAGTTTTTACTACTAAAGTGGGATTAGTCTAATTGTGTGGCGGATAAGCTTCTAGAGCTCCGCTAATCTCTACCTCAATCAGCTGATGGGATTGGATGGAATAAATGAAACGTTGACTCTCTTCATTATCTTCAATCGCATTGCCTTTTGCGGGCGCTCCTTTCCAACCCATATTTTCTTCTTGGATAATGAGGTTAGAACTTTGTCGACGGCCTATTATTCCCTCCCTTCCCTCGCATTTCCGGCCAACAAGCTCATCCTGCGGAAAAGAATGAATAGGCGATAGACGTTGTTTTGAGTTTGGTGTTTGAAAAGAACATGCGATTGAATTTCTAACACCTTTCTGATTATGGGTTAGAAGAGGGAGGACAATCAGCGGTTAAAACAATTAATGGGTTACCGGAACTCTATAAGTTTCTAGTGCTAAAGAGTGCTGAATAGCACAAGAATGTTTCACTTTCTTAATCTACTTTGGGGCCTAGCCAACAATGAACGAATCGTCATGGGGCTACGGTAGGTCTAGAAAATGTAAGGGAGGGATGAAAACTAGCCATGGAAGAAACTTTAGCGGTATGTTTAGGGTTACTGTAGGGTTACCGTATCCTAGATGGTGTCTTGCTGTAACGAGTTGTTTGCAGTTGTGAAGAAGGCGATTGAGATGTTGGAGGATCCGGTGGAGTATGCCAAGGCGAAGGACTGTTATAAGGAAGCGGAGGCCAGACTGGCCGTTATCGTAAGTCGCCTCCATTTGTGTTGCCGTTCCAGTGAAAGAACCAGTGAAAGATCAAAGCCTTTCCAGTGTGTATAAAGAATAGATAGCAAAATTTGTTCACGATTATGTTTCACTCTGCATATAAAAGCTTGGAATTGGAAGATATATCGCTGGAGTTGATGAATTTTTTATAAGAATGTAAATATATGCTATTGCCATGAATATATACTGGAACTATTGTGATTATTGTATATAGATGGGTGAGAAGCGAAGAAAGGCCAAGAAAGACGGAGGGGATGGGGCGATTGAGGAGGACGACGAGAAGGTGTACAGGAAGGTACGGATCTATAGGTTTCAATGACAACACGATTTTACCTGTTTGTTAATCTAATACATTTACTCGGCAACAGTAGCTTTCAAGACCAGCTTGTCAGTTCCATTTGTCCTAGGGATAAGTAAGCAGTAGTGTAGGAAAAATGGCAGGGAAAAGTGCAAGTATGGTGCATCGATCAGGCGAAATAGCGAGAGCGAATGAAGAGGAGCAGACAGCAGATTATGCATACTTGCACTTTTCCTTACCATTTTGCCAACACTAGTAAGCAGAGCTTTCCATTCGGGTCCCTTTTGATGAGTATGTTTCACGATGCATTGATAATGAACCTGCCATGCAATTGATCGATCCATGCTTTCCATTCAGTCTCTCTGGGCCATCGTCACTAAAGTATTCGCGGACCGAGAGAAGAAGCGGAAGATGTTGGAAGAGCGTGCCAACGAGGAGAGGTAGAGATTCATTCTTTCATTAGTTCAGCTAAGCTTTCTTTTTCTTTAATCATCTTCCCCTTTAACTTTTGTAATGGAATATATTATAAATAAGACGATTAGTGTCTTTATCTTTAGGGCTAGGTCGATCGCTGTTTCACGCAAGGTACAAAACAGATATTCAATGCTATTTAATATTAATATAACGACAAACCCTCAATATTAAAGAAAAAATGAAAAAAAAACCTTTTGAGACGACGTGTAGCAGAAGAGGCTCAGGAGGCTGCGGAAAAGTCCAAGTTGGCCGAGGAGTTTGCGAAGAACTATGAGGTACGGGGATCAACCACGATATTTATGCACTTCATAGCTTATAAAAATATCCAAAACGCTCTTGTTTGGTGGTTGCGGTGTTACTGATTGTTTGGGTTTCGATATTCACACTGGGTTACGGTATTTTTGGCAGAAGTATCGGCTTACGTTGTATTCGTTGCAGGAGTCTCGCGACGAACGACGCGGATCGTGGCGTAATTTCCAGGTTCGATCTTTTCTTAGCCATATACTTGTTTGTTTTGAAGTTGTTCTTGCTTAGTGGAGCATTATTGCACATGTGGCGTTTCGGATTGCCAGATAAAAGGGGGAGGGGTGGAGGAGAGATTGATGGAAAACAGATGGGCGTTAGATGAGAAACGAATTTGAGATGAAAAAGAAGAAGAAGGAAGAGAAGGGAACGACTATGAAGGGCGTTGCGTTCAAGCCTCCCAAGATCAAGTTGGAGACCAGGTGGGCATGAGCTTTCAAAACAAGAGCATGTGGTAAACTGTCTCGAGTTTCGCGCATAGATATTTGAATGGTAGCTGAAAGTGCAATCTGCGCGCTTTTGGAATTGTTGACTTTTTGGACAACGTTATTTTTCTGTAGACGTTTTCGTTCGAGAAGGCAAAGGTGTCTAAGAAAAGTGAACGTTCGCATGCGCTCATTAGTTTAAATTCCCGATCCTGATCTCATTCTGATCTTCGTCCTTTGCAGCAAACTCCCCTCGGGAAAGAAGTTTTGATGATGGCAATCGAACCGTAAATATTCACCTTCCTAATCCTTCCGTGTTTTCCGTTCTGTCTAAGTTATAATACCCCATTCGTTGATCTCGTAGATCCCCATTTGTCTCCCCTTCGACTGGTGTAAATACGATGTGTTTATCGGATCAATGAAATCGCGGCAACAACTGGAAATGAGACTGGGAAAATGATGTAGACACGCGGTAGAATAACATAAGTGAATTGGGCATCTTTTTGTTCGAAACGAGTACTCGAAAAGGATGGAGATAGCGGTGGTCAGGATACAATGAGTTCAGCTGTTATCTCATTTTGAGATCTGATAGGTACAGTTAAATTAGACTATGCTGACCATCGCTAGCTTTGCTACGGGTTCGAAGATTACAACAGTAAAGCATGACGGATAGCTACAGCTGTCAAACCGAGCGTTTTCGTGAGTCATCAGAGTGAGTCAGAGTGAGTCAAATAATCATCAAAATGCTCGGATTTGACAATCTTTCAGTCTACCGACTGGCTCTTCACTGGTTTGATCGCTCGAAAGTAGTAGTACCGGTGAATAATAAGAACACTAATTGTAAGCAACATTGATCCGGCATAGCTCTCGACTAGAGGAACAGCATGCACTAACTAACAAAGCAACAATGAGAGGTTCACGTTAGACGGACGGTTCCTGCTTTGTCATGGGGGAGCGGTGACCTCGTAAGTGGGGGGTAATGGAGGAAAACGAATGGGGGGAGGCCCGTACTCGGTAGGGGTACGGTACAGGGAGAGACCAGCTAAGACGGGGGGTAATAGCACGACGGTGGAGACTAGAACAGGGCTGAGATGAGCACGGATAGCAAGAGGCAGGTGATATGCATGAGGAGGAGGGCAACACGACTAGAGGGGAACAGAGCAAGAACTAAACTACAAACTACAACAAGAATCGGACGACGGCCGTCGACTGGCTCAGGCATCCGTTGCGCCCATGAGGTCGACTAGCGAGCCGGGAAGGCTCAAATATACTCTTATCTACATCGGATCTGGTACTCGGCGGTAGTAGTGTAACAAATGCAACTATCCCAAATACAGTGAAACCCGGAGGAAGTAAATATCAATGTAGTACAAGTATCCAAAAGCCAAACTCACATCATGCGCAATCCCGTCATGGATCCGTTTCGCCTCATGATGTTCTTCTCGTCGGAGTGAAGATCGGGCACGGAATCCTCCGAGATTCGAGATGACGACGAAATCTGCGAGGAGGAAATGGGTACGAGCAATCAGGGAGAGTAACAACGAAGGAGGAGTTAAGCTGGCGCACACGGGCTATAATTCGTCTATCTACTCGATTAGTAAGCGTAAGGAAGAAAGCAAACATGCACTCACTCGGAACCAAACCTTGGGAATGAGCATCTGGGCCGATTCGGACGGAGGAATGGCACCGCAGATGGACACACCGGGCTTGAGGTCGGGAACCGCGTCGAAGACAACGCACGCTACGAAGGTCGACTTGACTGCAATGAGGAGATGTGGATTCGAGTGTGAGTTAATCATGGAATGGAATGGAATGGATGAAGCACTGACGGTTCCATCGGTAGAGACACGACGGCAGATGCTCGGGATAGATGAAGATGAAGTAGAAGATGAAGCCGAACGAGCAGATGGCGATGCCTGAGGGCTGGTTGGACGGGGACTGGGAGGAGAAGGCTTACCGAGGGCTGTCACGTAGAACTCCTGGAAGATCGGGATGACGACGAGTGCGATGGTGATGGCCAGGAAGAGATAAATGCTGAAATGGCGATGTGGGGAATGGATCATCGAGAGATTACGTACATCGAAAGCGGCATGCGAATGGCTTCAGGATGGACGGGGATGTGGTGGTATCGGATGATGATGAGAGCGACGAGTGTGAAGATACGCTGGGCCCAGAATCCGAACATGACGTAGCCAATGAGGGCATCCAGGTCACCAACGAAGGAGATCGCAAAGGCAAGCACCGTCTAGAAGAAGAAGTTCAAAGAAAGTTATATTTATGGAATGATGCTTTGACCGACTTCACTCATTGTGGAAATGGAGGATTATATCGAGAAGAGCAAAGAAGCAGCTACAGTACCTGGGCGAAGATGGCCACTCGAGGACTCTCGTTCTCCTTGTTGACACACGAAAAGCACGCGGGAAGGTGGCCCTGTCGCGCGGCAGCGTACATGTACCTATAAGAAGGCGACGGTTCAGCTGATGCTTACCCTCTTCTTTCCCCTCCTCTAACCCTTCACTGTTGCCACTCTTCTCTCGGTGATGCACGTAGCCACTAAAAAGTGGCGCCTACCTGCTGCCGCAGAAGAGATTGCTGTTGAGGGAACCGATGAGTAGGATGCCAACGAGGAAGGGAATGCACGAGGCGAACGAACCGAGTGTCGCTTGGGAGAAGAGCTGAAACACGAGAACTTGGGCTTATTGGTCTCTCCCAATGAGATAAGTGAACTTGACACGGATCTTCCGTATGTTATAAGTAAATAAACTACGTAAGCGGAGGAAGGACTGACAGCAGCGACGGCATTGCTCGACTTGATGGTCTCGACGTCGAGCACGACGAAGTAGGCGACGTTGATGGACACATACACCGCACTGACGATGAAGATGCCCGAGAGAAGGGCCAGGGGCATGTTCCTGAATATACCATACTTAATATATCGAATCAGTGTCCTGTATATTAGAAATACGTATTCCTTGCCCGATACTGATCAATGGCCATATACTCATTATATACCTTCTGGGATTGGCGATCTCTCCTGCTCCCATGTTGAGCACGTCCCATCCCGAGTAGGCCCACAACCCTCCGTAGGTGCCCATGATGAGGTCTCCGATGCGGTAGCTCGAGCCTTGCATCGGCGCAGACAAATTGGCATACCAGCCTGCAATCGGACGAGTGACCATGAATATTAATGAGCGTTCTCGCGGGTGGAAGCTGACAGCTGAGTTGTCGTACCTTTGACGAAGAGGAAGTAGAAGCCCGTAAAGATGATGAGCAGGCAGGACAGGAGCTGAAAGGAACTTCATGAATCGTGGCAAGGTTAGTTGACGTTAATTATCTTGTAATCGAGTCAGAGAATGGCAGAAAGAAACTAATCAAGACAGCATCTGGGCCTTGAGACGGTTTTAATGTCTTTCGTTAAGACGAGAATAGGTAAAGAACCTTAGCCGCTGTAGCAACGATCTGGAAGCGAGCTGCGAACTTGGATAGAGAGAAGAAGTTCATCCATGTGACGAGGACTAAAGGAAACCGATAATGGAAAAGCTGGATAAGGCTTACGGAGCAACGAGAATCCAAACAACTTCTGTGCCGTGGGTGCGATCTCGTCGTCGATGTCGTAATACTGTAAGGAGGATCTTCGGTTGAGGATATGAGACAGGAAATCCGATCCTCGTTCACTTTGTGTGAACTCCGGGATCAACCTTCGGTCTCGTCTCACCTGTCGCAGACCCTCAATGAGGTACTGGCCGAAGGTCTCGGCGATGATGGCGATCGTAGCCGGATAAGTCATCAGCACACTCACCCACATGAAGGAGAAGGCTGAACGAAGTCTCTCTGGTATTTCGTCATCTCTGCCCTTCCAATTGAAGCTGCATTGAGTAGTGGCTATTTCGATTCGCCGAAGCGAACGACTCAGCCCTTTGCCCTCTCCCCCATAAGACCACAAGATTAGCGGGTGCATGGCTGTTCGCTGTGCTCTGTCCTCTATGTCTTATGCCTTTTCCCATTTCCTCTCTTTCCTCTTCGCTCTCATTGCTTTCCGCCATCATTCAGAAAGAAGGCAACAGTTGTTCGCCCGTTTCTACCTAACGAATACGCATTGTCGAGTGTGACGAATGCAGCAGGAAGGTGAATGACAGAGTGTGAAAGACGTCGTACCTATCGAGTACCACTTGACATAGCAGATGTACGCGAAGTCGCAACCCGGATCCCGGATCGAAGTGCCGAGTTCAATGTAGCACAGAGCACCTGCGATAGGATATTGCTTGAGGCAACATAATGAGATTGGAGCGACTTCTCAAGAGGAAGTGTGCTTGCTGTGTGGAGTAAGTCGTGATATACTGGAAATCAGAAGAGTTTCTATGAAGTGTGCCTACCAAGAATGGCGATGAGCGCGCAGCCGATCCATACAATGAGTGACAGCCCGACGGAGTCTGTGTATCTGTAAAGCGGACTGATCTCTGGCCAGAGATCCGAGACTATCGTGACGCCGGCTGTTATTTCTATCGAATGGACGGGTATTCAATTACCCGATCACCAGACGTAAATATGCTTGAGGGTTCAACACCTGGTTTCTGTATTTTACGGACGAAATAATGAAGAATGTGCATATACGAACTAGCTAAAAGTGTACCTGAGAATGGATGCGGGTGTGATGAAGATTCCGGATCCGATGATGTTGCCCACTACGTAGGACGTCGCGCCAAGATATCCCATCTTGTGCGAGTCCTCCATTCTGGAAAGTAATGTTTATGACCGGAAAAAGGAGAAAAGAGACTGGAGGCGGAAGTGTACAGGCGACAATAGTAATGGACGGACACGGAAGCAACCTTCAATGAATAGAAGTGATAAAGGAAACTACGCGAAGGCTACTGATGAACGAATTGTTTGCGAGAGATGGTGAGCTACACGAGTCCATAGTCGACCACAAGCCAGCAATTACTCGCTTCTCTCGCGACAACGTGACGATGTATAATAGAAGGAGGAGGAAACGGGGAGTGCGAGAGAGTTAGTGCGAGTTTAGTCCACAGAAACTACGATGAGGAAAAGCAAGAGAGGAGGAGGGACTGATGCTGAACGGATTACGAAGTGGGCCATATCGGAAGTGAAGTGGACGAATTGAGTGGACGAAGGAACAACGATTATGGTGTGTAGACCCCCCCCCCCCCAAGAGTGGACGTGTTCTTACGAAGAAGGGCGTGAAATTGAATGAAAGAGAACAAGGAAGAGGCGACGGATGGGCAATCTGAGCAAGCCGGATGAAGGCTCACCGCTCGCATGGGGCTTCGCGATTGAGGAGATGAGGAAATTGGAACGAGAGGGTCTACGTGGAGATTGGACGACACCCGGTGATGGACGATGAGATTGGGTTGGGAGAAGGGAGAAGTAAGACAGGATAGAGGAGAGAGAAGGGGAATGCTCGTCCTCGTGCTGTGACTCGATGAACACCTGATGCATGAGGTGGAGGTAAGAGGCAAGGAGGACTATTGCTTACGAGATCGCAGAAATCTGCGATGATGAGACTCACTCGAGTTCTATATCATGGTTGAAGCTAACAAGAGGACGGAGACAGAGCTCTAAGAAGCTTTCGAGTAACTAACACGGCGTTCCACTTACGAGGCTCGATTAAAGTAATGAGTTCCTGTCCTGAATCAGGCTCAAATACTACGTGTCTCGTTCGGAGACTAATAACTAGCCTCTATCGGATGGGCGAACGGAAACGCGCTTTCCGTATTCCATAAATATTCTCGGAGAAGAGGAAAGCGGAATGAGCACGGAAGAGAAGGGGCGAAGCCGACGTCGAGAAATGATTCATTGCTGTTGATGAGGTGCACTTATGATGCTCAACAGATTGTGTGTGAGTGAGCGACTAGGGAAGAGTTCACGAAACGGACCAGCAGGAAGGCAAAGCGAAAACAAAAGGGAGCGACGGCAATTGGGCTGTGAGTCTCGCGACCAGAACGAGAAGGAGAGAAGAGAAAGTTAAGCGACGAACGAAGAACTCGGAACAGACAGCGTAATTGGCATGCTTCGACTACGGGTTGGGTGGGTGGGAGGAGAAGAAGAAAAGGCAGAAGAAAGGGAGAACGACGACGACGTAATGGTAGGCTATGTGAACATGTTGCGAGACTTCACGGTGATGTTTCATGAATAGCACGACAATTATAACCAAGGCGAGTCTGCTCTTGCCTTCTAAGGGTAAAGGCGCCAGACAGCAAGCAAGTGTTGCGAGTGTTTGGTGCGTGCGTACTCACGGGCTTCCACGGGGGGATAATATCAGCTGCGGGGGCTACAAGTCTCCCAGAGCGGGGTCTTGGATCGTATGAGCTGATTTTTGTCAAGTTTTTCACGACGGGGAAAGGCCTCGCGTCGCGGTTGGCGATTTCGCAAGGGAACGTCGCAGCTAAAAGCGGCAGCGTCGGATTTCACTGCGTGATGCTCTCCGAGAGAGGGGCGACCTAATGGAGACGAGTAATCTCGGCAGCTAAAGAAGAGAGAAGAAGAGATACGAGAACGGGAGATGAGAAGCGAAGGGGAGAGGGGATGTCCCTAGAGGCATGGTTATCGTAAATGAGAATGACGAGGAGGGACAGAACGAGACAGCCTCTGGCTAGGGACTGCTCCCCGATGCTCGGTCCTTCTATTCTTGGAGTAGAAGGTCCATCAGAAGAGCGTACTATCCGCTAACCACGGTGATTCTGTGCAACTTGCCAGTTCTACTCTGCGAAATGCGCTGTGCAGCCCTGTCAGAGCACATTTTCGTGCAAGAATCGTATAAATAGAGGATAATTGAGTGGCTTTCACGACATGCCCTTACCCGCGGCAGTTCCCCCTTCCTTCCGTCATCTCCCCCTTCCTCCTCTTCCTTCCGGCATTCTACCATCGATTCTAAGCCGTCTGAATTAACTGGCTAATAATACGGCCACCTTGATAGACTGCCGACGATATGGAGTCGAGACGGGTGAAATGGAAGGGACAACACAAGCAGGAAGAGGCACAAGAAAGTAATGCATGTGTTTGTTGGTTCAAGTGCAGAGGGGGAAGGAATATCATTGGAAGATGACGAAGAGGCGAAGAGAGTAGTCAAAAGTGACTGCGACCCGGGCAGGTGGAATGAGGGTTTGAGAGGGAGAAGG
>LS918080.1:200825-231792 GCA_900490955.1 Micoletzkya japonica
GAGGTATAATAACTTACTTGCTGTGAGAACAACACGACAAGTTACATATAGAAAATATTCTGTAGTTTCACATAATATAATGTCTGAGTTGTAGTTTAGCTGTAGATAGGAAACAATCATTACAAGAGCCGTTTTCCTTTAAAAAAAAAGCAAATTATTTCGCGGACAGAGATTGGGAAGACGTGGAGATGGTTGGATGGACTCTGGAAGCACAAGAAGCGATTGCATAAGAATTCGTCAGAATAGAGAAGGGAAGGGGGGATAGGAGGAGTAGATTGTACCTAGAGCATTCGGGCATCAATATACGAGAGGCTAGATAGGAGGGTGGCATCGAAATGGAATGACGCTCTTCTCAACGAGTGAGTTTTCTCCTAATTTATATCTACTTTTGACAGACTAGTTCATGGTCATGAACGAATCTTACGAATCTACAGAAGAAAACTACAAGAAGTCGGTAGTAGTTTGTCGTTCGGTTCACCTCACGGGAACAGTTAATCTGTTGATAAAGCGGAACTCATGATTGTCGGCTATTTACCAGAAGCAATTCTCAAAAATTGCGGAAATCCGGAGCGAGAAGATAGACAGAGACGGTAGCTGAAAGTGAGAAGAAGAAGAAGAAGAAGGGGAAGCACTGGGAGTATGGAGGGAGGGGAGAGTTCTGTATTCTTCACGTGAGACCGGCAGTCAGTCAATGAATCGTCGCTACTCAAATAAAAGAGTCTCTGATACCCGAGACGACAGGCACAGTGGGGATTGACCTCATCTTACTTGCCTTTCGTTCCCCTCGTCTCTTCGTCTCCCCTCCCGTCCCTCCCCCACCGTCCTACCCGACTCTCCTCGATTTACTTAGTCGTTCCATCCTCGCATCTAATTGCAAGAGCACACAATGAGAGAACACGCAATGTTTCGGAAAGTGGGTGCACAATATTAGCGTCATATGACACGCAGTCTACTCACGAGAGTCTACTTTGATATCGTGACTGATGTATTCAACAACTTAAAAATTTAAAATAAAAGTAAAACTAGAAAAGAATACTGTTTTGGATACAGTAATCCGGAAGAAAGGAATATTCGAGTACGAGGATATCTGAATTCCGTCTGTTGTAAACGCGCATCGTTCTGGAGGGCGGAGCCAAGGGGAAGCTTCATCTTATAAAACTTTGATTTGTTTATCTATTCTTCATCCTTACTTATTTTGATAGAATGTAGTTGAAAAAACGTGTATGTGTGCCAGTTCACGTGTTTCAACGAATTTACTTGTTTCACCTTGCTGGAAATCGCTAAATGATCTTTTTTCAGGTTGTAATCGGATTTGTTATGGTGTAAGAGGCCCTTTCAATCGTTGTAAATGCAAGTTCTTCTCTTGACTCTGTTGACTTCGTCAGTTCTTGCCACGAATGTTCCCTCATCTGTGGTTCAACTTTCGGACAAGTTTATCGACGTCAAAGATGACGGCTATTGGTTCGTTAAGGTATGCCATTGATTTCACTCTTGATTCTCGATGTTTGCCGCCTACGTCCGCACTTCCTGCTATCAACACATTTTCCAAGAGTCAATAATCCCATAATAAGTTAATGATGTTCAGCTCTACGCCCCGTGGTGTGGTCACTGCAAACGGATGGCCCCCATTTGGGAGCATGTGGGGCACGCAGTTAACGATAAGGTCAGTTTTACTTTTTTAAACACACTCCGTCTTTCTAGTTTAGTGTTGAACTAGATAGTGCTACTTTATTTCCTCGAAAATGCGTAAAACTGTTCGGGTATTGCAGAACCCTGCGATTCGCATCTCCAAGATGGACTGTACCCTGTACTCGAAGGCATGCTCGAGTCTCGGAGTCACGGGCTATCCGACGCTTATGTTGTAAGTCTCCTTTCCACGTTTCTCGTGAAAGTATTATTCATCACAATAGCTAGAAATAATATTGCCATGAGAAAAGGCAACTGAATGGGCGAAATTAGCTTGATTATGCTCCGCTTAGCTTCCGCAATGGGCAGCAATTGGTCTACGAAGGAGAACGAGAAAAGGAGGCACTCGTGAGTGATATTTTCAGTATACTTCTGTGTGGTTTGTACACAAATCATATTGGTAGCATTTTAGATAGGGTGAAAACTAGCAATAAATGCACGATTAAAGGTGGATTACGCTTTGAAATGCGCGTCTCCGGCCGTTACACCCATCCAGACGCTCGTGCAGTACAATAAGGTTGGTTGGGATAATGGGCAAAACGTTACTGCGTTCGGGGGGAATCGAACCCCCGTCGAATGCTTGGAAGGCATCCATGCTAACCATTACACCACGAACGCGACGAGTGAGTGTCTCTCCTAGATCAAGGAAGCCTCTGCACGTGAACCGGTCTTCGTATACGTACAGGGAGAGAAGGATAGCTCTCCGGTAGCTGAGGCTTATAAGGTTGGAGTGAATTGATCATTGATCGTTGCAGTTTGATCTTTGATCTTTATAGTTTGATCCCTTCCCTTCTAGAAGGCTGCCGATGAGATGTTCTCGCGGTCCAGCTTCTACTCGATAGCAGCCAAGATTGCGCCAACGTACATGAAGGTAGCTACTTTTTTGTTGTTTGTAGTTTCATCCACAACCATTCAATGTTTAGTATGGTAAAATCTCATTGTAAGATCACTTTTTCTTCCACGGCTAGTTGTTGTAAGTTGTAATCGTACATGTGATCATAATAACTCTTCAGGAGGGTAATGTCTACGTGCTTCGCGACAAGGCAGCGGAGGAATTCAAAGGGAAGCCCGGTGGGTATTTCTCCCCGTCTTTTTGCTGACTTCGATATTTACTCTCTTGTTGTCAGGAGTTGCTCATTGATCATTATTCAGATAGTTGTTTTGTGTTTCACAAACTACACTCGGGTCTACCGTACCCTCTCCTCCCTCAGACTACCCTCTAGCCTACCGTACCCTCTTCCCCCTCAGAGTCGCTGCTCTCGTGGTGTCACGGCGAACGTCTTCCAGTAGTGGCCAAGGCCACGGGGTCGACCCTTCCCGCTCTGAGTCAGGCTGATAAGCTATTAGTGCTTCTCGTTGTCACACAGGTTTGCACTTATTAAACTTATTGTTCTTACTCTATTCATTTCTTTTACTAGCTTCTTTACTTCATGTAGTGTTTAGAGTTGAGGTTAATGATTTAGAAGTTTATGTTAGTTTAATATGATAATGGATTTTAGCTGGAACGCTTCAACCAATCATCGGACATTGGAAAATTCCACGCGATCGGAACAAGTGCTGCAAGGAAGGCAAGGAAGGACGAGAAGTTAAAGAGGTACAGTAGATGGGAGGAAAGGGATACTTTAGGCAGGGGGTAGGTACTGTGCTCTTTTATTAGAGTCGTTTACTTCATAGAACGTAGATATAAATAGTTGCTTATATAGTTGTGTTGTAAAGGTTCTGCTTTACCTAGCCGTACTCACTACAATTACACGGTCATTGATTATGATTACTTCCCAGTCGTCTTCAATTCGCTTGGCTTGATGGTCCCGGCCTTGCCAGCAGCATTGCGATGGGAGAATTTCCCGTTCCTGGTACGTTTTTTTTTCCTTCACTTACCCGCTAGATTTACATTTCATAGATCCTTGTTATGGGATAAGTTGGCAAAGAACACGATCCCCGATCTGCTATTGTCGAAAGCACCTATTTCAATTAATTTTTCTGATTGGCCAATTCATCAGGGAGAAATGGTGGTCATACACGGGCACGGCACAGCCGGATGACCCTACCGGTTGTCCTACCCCTGTTTGGAATGGACTTTTGACTTGGCAATTTGCCAAATTTCAAATTTAGGTCAGAGATAACCCAAAAATGCTACAGTATCCAACAAAATTTTGTTCTCCGTTCAAGACAATAATCGGATAGGTCCTATTGTTTTCATCCGGCTGTGCACGGCCCGTAAGTACGAGTGGTAGCCCCGATTTTTTAGCCGGTAGGCCCGAAAACATTTTCTGGATATGGTTATGGGAAAGCAGAAAACCGGTTTTACATGGCGGTTTTACAAGAGGTAGCCGCGTTTTTTGGGATGGTACCCCCATTTTTAAAATCTTAGGCGGTTACTTGCTCACGTATGATGGTGGTTTCCCATTAATCCTTGTATATTCTACAGGGAATAAATACTCGTATTTGAAATTTATTTTGCGGTAGGGGTAATTTTTTGGCAGCGGCAGGGTAGGCATGTAAATCAAGAATTTAGAGCAGCGGTGGGGGTAATTTTGCGGTGCGGTATGGGCCATTTTACAGTAAAAGATGGTTTGCGGGCGGGGGTCTTACCCCGAAAAATATAATCAATTACAGTATTTTTCCCCTGATATTCTATTCACTCGTTGATCTTGTGTCCCTTGAGGAGTGCTGGTGCTCAACTACTCGTCCTACGAGTACTTCATTCCCCAAGACGCGGCAACCGAAATGACGGAAGCCTCGCTTCTCCTCTGGCTCAAAGATACCGTACTCTCGGACGATGCCCAGCCCCTGGGAGGACGGTCTCTGTGGATGCGAACGAAGCGACTCGTCTATGATGTACGGGGTTACGGTAGGAGGGAGTTATCACGAACTGATCTCGTGGTACAGAGATACTGTAACAGGACATCGATCTGTCTTTACTAGGGAGCGGGAGACCATTTTCGTGGCTACGTTTCAAAAGCAGGTCCGAATAGACCACAGCCGTTTATAAAGAGAAACATACATGGGCACGGACCCGACGGTCGGGTGGTAGGTCCCTCATTTGTCAGTAACTTAACTTGGTGGGCGCCTTATTATTACAGATGCCTCACTGGTAGGCTAACCGGAACCTCAAGTTATTCACTGGTAGACTCTAGTTCAAAATAATGGTCGTTAAAGCTGCCCGCGTATGAAGAGAAATGAAACGTAACCAAAAACTTGGTCCGCTTCCTAGTCTTTACTCTAAATTTGCATACCTTGTGGATCGCGGTTTCGCGGTGGTTTTAAATTTTGTCTTACTTGATCTTGTCCCTGTCTCCAGGTCTACACCAATGTAACGCACATGTTCTCAACCAACCCCATTCTCGCCTGTTGCCTCTTCGGAGTTCCTCTGGGCTTCTTATCGATCATAACGTGAGTTTCCCTCCTTTTCGGAGATTTGAAATCCGTCATCCTTGCGTAGAATGCAGTAATGAGAAAGCCTTTTCGGCAATTGAAATGCATGTATGATGTGCAGGTACACTCTGTGCTCGGCTGATTTCTCTGTGGATCGGGATGAGATTTATCCAGAGGATGAGGACGAAGAGGAGGAGGAAGAGGGAGACGAGGATGGGACACAGGAGGGTAGTGCAGCACTCGACCACGAAAAAGCCGAATGATCTTTGATCGTTGATCTTTGATCTCCGAACTCTCATAAGAGTCTTTCCCTGACTAAGCTATATCCTACACTACTTATGTTCGTTCAGAGCTGTTTTCAAAATGCTCCATTTCGTTTCGCTATTAGGTCCAAGGCTCTAGTCATCGTTTTGCTTTATCGAATTGCCGCAAGTATTCCGCTCTTTAGTTTTAGCATGACAATAATTATTTTATATTTATTGGTAGATTGTTAATGTATGTGCAGTAGTAATTTTCGTCGATCTCAGGGCTCAATTATACATTGTGCACGTCATTTTGCCATGCATTTTGCGTTTTGTGTAGTTTTTGTCTAAACCATAATTAAAATGTCATTGATAAAGATTTCCTCTAAAGATTGATTGTTTTGTGTCTGAAATATCTGGTCGTGAACCATTGGATACTGTATCGGGCACTATCGCGAACTTAAATATGAGCTGTGTTCTCGGTCGACAAGTGGTCAGGGAGCCGTACGAGTTATTCAAGATGGTGAGGATATTCTTTGGGTGATGTTATTCAAATACAATGTTGCCCTCTTTACTTTATGGACGACGGTTATTAGCTTTCATTAACGAGATTATATTGGAAATAACGCGAACCATGGCATTATCACGAGAAGCAATATCGTACCTTCATTACAGTAACTTCTCTCTCTCTCAGCGTACTCCCCTCATCAAATTCGTTGGTGCTCGTCTTCCCCGTCCCAACTTCGCGGCAGTCGCCGCTAAGCCCTTCACTCCCTCGTCTGCCTCCTCTTCCGGATCCCCCTCTACCCCCACCACCACTGGTCAGTATTAGAGTTCGGCAGATAAACTTTGTCATGAAAATGCAATAATGCACCCAGAGGGGGGAGGGACAGGGGAGAGGAATATATTGATTGGCACATTAGGCACTTTGCTATTCGCTTAGCGGGACCTACATAGCTCGAATGCTAGGCTACTTTTCACCTAGAGAAGGTAGTTTCAACAGAGGTTGTGAAGGGCACCCTTGCCTGGTAGTGTCCCATGTGAGGGTTATCTTTCGGCTATGAGCTCTTCCATCTGGCGTAAGAGTGATGGTTTGAGGTCTGAAGAAGAAGAGTGGTCCGCTGATCGAGGAACGAGATCTCCCACTGAGGTTTCGCTTATCTTTCACACTCCTCTTATATTCTCGGATTCAACTCTTTTTTTCTTGATTTCTCTTCTCATTGTCAGCTCTGAGCTTCGTGTATATTTATACTCTACTTGCAGGTTCCGTCGCCAGCCTCTGGACATTGACGAAATTCGCGCAATCAATGTAAGTTGTCTCGTATGATCCTTGATCTTTGGTCTTTGGTCTTGATAGTTAGTCTCAAATATCAAGCTACCGTACCGCAACAATATGCGATCAAGTGGGGGCTTGCGAAACGAAGATATTTGCTATTATTCCTCGATATTTTCCTAAGGATAACGGCCGAGAGGAAGGGGGAATCCCTCTATGTCCATTCTCCCTTCCCCCCTCAACTCTCTCCCCGTGCCAGAGGGAGGGAGTTTCCTAGGCGACTCTCTCCCTTCCTTTTCCCTCGTAAGGACTTCCCCTCTCCCTCCCTCTCTTCCGACATTCCATCCCCCCTCCTGGCACCACAGTGGCCATTCTTATTTCTCTTCACCTTTGGCTAATAGTATTAGTGAGATCGTGCCAGTGCCCCTACTGTAGAGAACCCGTCTGTTTTATGTTTCACGAAGTGTTTATGACATGGCACGTTTTATACCAAACATTTCTGAAAAGAGTTTTTGAAAGCCAGGTATAGCTAGAGCGAGTAGTGTCTGAATACGTTTGTTCTTGAATGATTAGTAGACCTCAAGTGCTGCCATCCGTACGTATTACACGTAGTTGTTCTATCCTCTCGTTATATCAGTACAATTTTTTCCCTTCTCCAAGTGTCCCGAGGTGCGTGTTTTCCTCTTCAATCCGAACTCATGGTCCACTTTCACTTCAGTTTGCTCGACCGATACTCTAGTATAGTTATTCTCGATGTTGCCCACCTCCATCCCTCTCTGAATCCAGTCTCGGACTATGTTATGCTTCACCCCCCCCCCCCATTTCTCTCTCCTGGCTTCATCTCCTCCCCAACAGGGCTTCCGCTCTAGAACCAATTTTCCCGCGTTTTTCAAGGAAAACAAAAGGATTGTCAGCTGAGACAGTTGTGGGTTCTAGAACGATTCTTTTTTTTTGTGATTTCATGAGGTTGTTCCAATAAAACAGGCAGTAGAACACGTGGCGTGACTAACTGTAGGCCAAGGCCTGTGTTATGGCCGGGGGAAAAGCAGAGAAAGAGAGACGAAGCAGGTGGAGGAATTATGTTTCATCGGTCTGTGGTGCAAGGAGAGATTGCCGTAGGCGGTGATTAGATTGTTTGTGCAAATCTTGATGAATGTTTATATAGCGGATATTATTAACTAGAAGGGAATTGGCCAAAATCGAAATGATTTGTACGCAGATATCTTGATCCATGAAGGTTATATAATAGGGAGAATGAGAAAATGGCTAACTTGGTGATTGCTCACAGGGCACACAGAGCTTGAGTAGCTATGGCAATGCGCAAATTGCTCCTCATTCCTCCAATTGACTCATGCTCTGTTCATGCCTTTCAGCCGTTTATTGCCTTTCAATTCATAAATGAAATATTTAAAACCAATTATTTCGATTATTCGTATTCAGAACGGAGGTTCGTACGGGTTGGCAGCAGAAGAGGCGCCGAAGAAGAAATGAAGGAGGAACGATGAGAAGGAGATAATGACAGTACTGTCATTGCGATTGTCGTTGTCACAGGGACCGATTGTCAATTGTCAATTGTCATCTCCCCGTTCTCTCCTCTTCTACTGTCTAGAAATCGCTCGCTTATTACTGATTAGTAGCTCATATTATGTACGTATTATCCGAAAGACAGAATAAATCGCGTGTAACTCGGTTACCGTGCCCCTCGTGTATGCTTGTGCGTCTGTCATGGCTGTCCGTGCGATACCGCGAGTACGATCTTTGATCTTTGTGTTTTGATGTTTGATCTTTAAGCTGTCGCCATCTGAGTGAGGTGCGCCCTTTGAGGGCAGTCGGAGTAGAACATAGAGAAGATAGCGAGGGATGAGAAGAGGCGGAACGAAGGGAACGAGATCGATTAGTGAGGAATCGACAACTGAACGGGTTACGGTAGATCGGAAGAACAACTACAACACGAGTGTGGGAGGGGAGGAGTGGTGAGTGGGGTGGGGGAGGAGCACTACTAAGGGATTACTGATTCCATTGTATTTGGAGGAAAGAGCTAAGGAAACTTTTCCTACAGTGTTGTTCCAGGCTTACTCGAGCATTTACATTATGTTTCAGTATGTATTTATCGGACCTGAATCTTTCAGGTTTCTATTATTTTCATTTTCTCTGTTGGTTAAACGCAGGTAGTTCTTTGATATAAAAGGATCTATCTATTTCGAGTTATAACTAATAATAACAATAATAATATACGTTGAGGTTCGATGACCTGGTGCGGGGTATCGAGGGTGGATGGAGTGGGCCGGTCGAGAGATTGGCTGGGTTGACTAAGGGCAAGAGGGAAGCATTCCTCGACACGAATGGGGGACTACACGCGGTTCTCGTCGCGATTGAGGTATACGGTAGGGGTACTGTAGGCAAGGGGAGGGGTGCGGTAGGTATTAAGGAAGCTGGGGGTGATACATTATTATTGAAGATTTATGAGCTATAAATGAAGGTGAAGATGGTATATTTTAATAGTTAGAACTAGAGTCCGACGAATGATACGTGATTGTTTCAATGAAGTGCATTTATCCTCTGCCTATTTTCGCATTCCTTACCTCTCTATCGTACGCTTTGGTGATACAACCACTTCTCATTTGTCTAGTATTAACCTAATGAATCATTAGGGGAAAGTTTGTGTGAACAGCAAATTATAATTGCTGGAACGAACGATGGTGTGATGTATGATCCGTTTAGAAGTCTGATGACGACTCGGTGGTGACCCTCTCCCATCTTCTGCTCTCATACATGCAAGAGGGACGGACGAGTGGTCAGTTTGCGATACTTTTCGCTGATAGCTTCCAAACGTTTGTGGGTGTAGAGGATCCACTTCGTTCTTTTCGACGCACTGTCGCTGAAATACAGTCGTTGAAACGGGAAACCTCCATTTCATCAAATGGGTCATTTCATCTACCGTAGTTGTTGGCATACAGCCAGTGTTGAAATGGATGTTTCCCACATTAGTATATGGTTGTCGGAAACGAAACGTAGGTAGGGGACGATGTGGCTGAAGCGCAATCTCAGGACTGTGCAAGAATCAGAGATTCAAAAATCGGCCACATGTATGCCAGATATCCTGTCTTCATTTCGTTTAGTACAAATGCTCCTGTATCTCTCCACCCCTCCTACCCCTTCCCCTCCTACCGTACCCTACATACCGTACCCCACAGAGCGTACGCGTCGCGCGCGCCGCGTCGTGCACGCGGACGGCGTCTCATCCGCGTCGCGTGCCCTCCTCCCCCGCCTCGACCGCCCGCTGGCTACCGTAACGGACTCCCTCGTCGACCTGCTCGTCGTCATCGCTAATAAAGGTATACGATGGGAGTACGGTAGTCTGTTACCGCTAACAAGGAAAAGAGAATAGGCCATGTTATATCTGCATCGTGAAACATACTTGATGCGGGATGGGTTGAGAGGCTACTGTGACCATGACATGCGGTAGTTACAGATCCGAAGGCCCAGTTCAAGATTCGCGTGGGTGGCTTGCTGCAAGCTCTGTGTCAGCAGGTGAGTCGGGGAGAGGGTTACGGTAGCCCGTCGTGGGATACCGTAATCTAGGGGTGACAACCCCGATCGCAGTCTTGGGTTAGGTTTCACCATGTGTAGAAGAATGGGAGGTATGAGTACTCTATCATAAAAATGGCCGTTGAAACCGGCCAAAAGAAACCAGTTTGTCATCCCTACCGTAATCCGGGGGGTATGAAACATTGTGTTGTGATGAACGGAAGAAGTTGCACGTAGCAGGATTAGGCCCTGAGACATACGTGGGCACCGGCCCGATGTATGGCTGGTAGGCCAAAATTTCTTCGGAATTTTGCTTTGGCAGGCCTATGTTTTCTACAAAATTTCAATTGGTAGGCCTGATTTCGTACACTGGTAGGCCCGTATTTTACATATATTGCGGAGAAGGTTGCCCACGTATGCCCTGAGGTTAAGCCGTGGTGGGAACCGTATCTCGTTGAGATAGTGGAGGGCCGACCGCCTCTAACCGACAGACTTCTGCACCTTCTGGCGAGGAGTATTCGATCCGGTGGGTTACGGTATTCCATTCGGAATGGCATTTACAACTATTTACACTATCAGAAAGAATAGAGTATCAAAATAAGCCATGCCAATTCATCGAGAACTGACTTCTCTCTCTCTGCTTTTCCTCCCCTGGCCTTCCACCAGTCTATTTGCACTTTTTGCCCATTCAATCTCCGAGTTGTCACATTGATGGGAGAGAGAAGGGACCATTGCGAGGGAGGAGGGGGAGAGGGAGAGAGTTAGGGGGGAGGGAGAGGCTTGAGAGGGTAGAGGGGAGGAGAGCGGCACGGAGGTAACGAGAGGGCAGACAGAACCGAGGAAGCGAACGGTTTGGAGAGAAGATGCGTGCATAACCACGGACGAAAGTGTTCAGTTTAGTTCCAGACTTCTTATCGACTGGCTCTGTCACAATTTCGACTAGAATATCGCCCTGACCTTGGCTGATCTTTGATCTTTCATTCCCTTGCAGCACGCAACGCCCAGTACGCGTCGCGTGTCCGGGACCTGCCGCGCGCGACGCTGACGCGCGCGTGTGACTCACGCGTCGCGGATATCATGGCACGCCATCTCGAGATACTATATCTCATCGCGAAGAACAGTGAGTTATCGATTGGTTTCATGATAATGAGCCTTGTGTGTTGCAGAACTTATCAGAACTGTGTGTAGACTGCGAGTAAACAGAGGTTGTTAATAGTGTGGAGGGAGAGAGAAAAGAGGGGAATGCATGTATTGCATGAGGTGGAGACTAGGGGAGACAAGGAAAGAGAAAGAGAGAGAGATACTGTGTAAGATCTGTTTGGCTCGTCTTTTTAGCCCCCCTCATAGTGCCATCATCACTGCACTCATTAGCCACCCGTACTTTTTGTCTCGTTTTCTTCGGGATTGGATTTCGATGGGGGAATAGCATATGCTAAAGTAACGATTTTTTTTCTGTGGCTTTTCTTATTTTTCAGTTATGAGCGTCTGATTTCTTTTCAGAAAAGGCGCGAATCGCGATGGTTTCGGGTGGCGTTGCTGCGAAGTTGGTGGGGTTGCTGGAGAGAATCGCCCCGCAACTTAAGGTATATATCAGAGGTTCTCATGGCAAGAGCTATGTTATTCAGGGTCAGATTATGTAGTTTGTGGTAAATATTTATTATTCCAATGGATTTAGGGCTTTAGGAGTGGAAACAACAGTAGCCTTGTTATTAGCATCTCAAAGAAAGTGCTTGCGAGGCAAGCTGATCTCTTTCGCAGGTTCAAAAGTCTAGAAGTCTAGATTGCAATACGCCTCCTCCAAATCTTACAAACTGCAACGCTTGTGTTTCACGATAACTTTATATTTTGGGGGAGATTGGAGTGCTACCATCAGAAAGAGTATACTTATCTAATATCATCATATTTCCCCTTTTCAAGGAGCCCTCCCCTCCCATCGAATCTGCTCTTATCGTCGTTGGACTTCTCAAGCTTTTCGCGAATTCCAGTGAGTTTACTTGTTTATTTGAAGGAAGGAAAAGAAGATGATTGATGGGAGTGAAGGGAGGAACTGCGATTGTGTAGAGGAGGGGAAGAGGAAGAGGAATAGGTAGGGGAATGGGACCTAGGAGGTCGAAACCCTACCTTTTCATGGAGCTATTTCGCATCTTTGATTGTGAACAAACATCGTTGCTTAGAATAAAAACATTAAAATTGTAAGGGAAGCTACCGAGGATCATATTTACGGGTTGCAAATTAACATAATCCTCTAACAAATGAGTATAATTGCCTTCCCAGTGGGTATAAGGGAAGGCGATGTTTTGTCAGAGTACATAGACTAGCTCAGTGATTCTGTCAGTCTCACAGCAACTAGTGTAGTCTCTCCTCAATCGCTCTCTCTTTCCTCTCCCCCCCCCCCTCCCCTCTCCATCTTCTCATCTTCTCTCATCTCATTCCCCAGATCACCCGCTTTGTGTTCCTTCCTCTTGTTGATGGCACCTTCTTTCTCGTTGTGTAGCGACTGAAGATTACGCCCCTCGGGCAGAGTAGGAGAGAGTTTGTTAACTAGAGATGATAGGCAGATGGCATCAGCTAAAAGTATTTTTATCCGCGCTTACTTGCTTGCTTTCCTACCCTTTAGCAGCTGGCTTATGATTTGTCTAGTTCATATTCTGGCTAAGATAAAAATAAGCTTACTAGTATGATCTCATCGCTTCCCCTACTATAGTGTGTTCTGTCTGATTGGCTGATTAACTTACATATGATCAATCCCTATTCATTCCCTGTCTTCTCACTCATTCCGTGCGGTTGGCTCCCCCTTTGCCCTCCACATAGCCAATATCTCCGTCTACTAGAAATGAGCGGTAATTATGCATTGTGTTCACCTCTAGAAAGTATCTTGATAGTGTTCTAACGGAAATACGATACTGCGCCTGTTGTCAAGAAGTCCCTGTTCCTGGTGCTTTTCAGCACGTCATTTGTATTTTACCAACCACCGCAAGACATAGTCCTCGGGTCCACCTTGGTTGTGAGAAGTGATAGCTTTTGTGTATTTGACCGCTACTCAATCTCGAGTGTTTTGCATTCTTTTCTCCCTTTTGTAAACTGCTTTGTGCCGGTCGAAGACTACCTCCTGGACCTATTTGCCCATCACGGGAACCGCTGTAGAGCATAGATTCTGCCCGGTGTCTGTTTGTCTGCTAACTAATATCTCTGCCTTATCTCCCTCATCTCTCATCTTTCGCTCTTCCCCTCCTGTATCCTCCTCCCGTCATCCCTCCTTTTTGTCCCCGGTCTTGGGTAGAAAGTGTCTGGGAAACTGTGAGTATAGTTTGCTCACGCTGTGAGCTTGTGCAGAACAAGTGTTTTGACAAATATTATTGAGTAATACTTATAGGCATTACAGTAACTAGGATAACGGTACAGTAATCTCAAAAGTTCCATTCAGGACGCGGCAAGGAGGCGGTGGTGGGAAGTGGGATGGTGACGGCCTGTGAGAAGTGTCTCGAATCGTTGGCTGTGATGGGACAGAAGAATGGAGGGGAGAAGGCCGTCATGCAGCTACAGGTATTATACTAAGCGAGTGGGGTGCTTTGGGGCGGCTTGGCAAAGTAGTGATGAACTTATACTAAGAGCTCTGCGCCTTATGATAGTTGAAGTTATGCTTCAAAAGGACTCACAATGTCATCTCGAGAAGTCAGGTGGTCAGCTATGCCCGTATCCACTCTGATATGGCTTCAGCATTCATGCTTTTTGTTTGCTAATATTGTTATGTGTATTGCATAGCGCATTTGCCTACGATCGTTTGTGCACATTCGGTCGACCTTTAGTAGGGGAGGTGAAGCCGGGCATTGCCGGGTTCCCAGGTCACCCACGCCCCCTGGCCACTTTTACCTGTTTTCCACCGCCATCCTCCCTGGGAGTTGTCTCGTATTTCGTAGTTTACTTTGCGCAAAGAGTTCGGCCAGAGTGTATTCTACTCTGCTCTTCGTTTCCTCGCCGCAATCCTCTCATAACTCGTGGAAATGGTCTGAGAAAGGGGCCAGGTGGTCGAATGAGAGAGTTTTGTGTAGGCTTTTGGCTCATAGATCAAATGAAAAGTCGTTGAATTTTGAAGTGCCTTGATTCTTTCATGGCGAAAAGGATAAAAGCGCCTTGATTCGCACTAAAAAGCTCAAAATCTTGCATATTTTCACATAAACTGATGAATTTAGCGGCCAAAGTGCCTTGATTCTCCAAATTTTCACGGCAAAAAGTGCCTTGGTTGCGTCGGATCCGACGTACTATTTGATCTATGCTTTTGGCTGGACAGCACAACAAGCTAGTCAATCGTTGTGTTGTCTCAAGAGTGCAAGGAATTGGCCGTAGGGATGGCAGAATTGGAAATGTATCCTTATTCACTTTATTCATCTTCTTCTGATCAATGCCCCATTCAGCCATTTCTAGTTGTCACTTGCCAGTGATCCTCCGTGATCAAAGATAAGCTTGTCTCTGTCTCTCGAAGATGAATCGAGTGATGGATAAGACGAAGGAAATGAGACGAGCAGAAGTGGGGTGAAGAGAAAGAGAAAGAACGGCTCTCTCTGCGACTTTAAACTGTGGCAGATAAAAGTGATGTTTGGTGACCGGAGGATCAGTGTAGATTGCGACTCGTTAGCTTTCTAGTTTCCTCTGGAATACTAGAATCTAGTTTGGGGGAGTATAAGCATGTGCACTGGGCACGTGCTAATCGGTCGAAATGCGGGCACCTGGAACTGGATAGGGGAGATGCATGGAATGGGGGGGGGAGATAGAGGAATGGGAAAACAACCATTCGATGAAATCGGTTAATTCCTCTACCATGATGGGCCTACAATCAGTGTGGATGAAGGGAACGATCCAGGGAAATGGATGTTTCCCACGGAATGGATTCTCTGCGTATAGCAATACAAGAACAGCGAGGAAGTTTGGTGTTTGGGTGATGAGCACCTTCTGAGATTCGCGGGTTCTCATTCCCATTTGATAGACGACTCTCTTCACTCCTTCTCCGATTGATGGTCTTTCTCCACTTCCCTTCCCTCCTCTTTTTCTCCCCCCATTCCTCTACTCGAGGCGATCGGGGAACTTTCTACAGCCGACTGGGGGATGAATAGCTGAGCGAAGAGTCGATGGAGACAGCTTCGTTATGATTGGAAGACCGAAGATCACCATTGCCTGGGTTCCGGATTCTTTTAGCATACTGACGAATGTCCCTCTGGTGTTCCATTGGACAAGACTTGCATGGGTCTCTCCGAGTGACATGACTCCGACATCTTGAAATAGATCTGGAAGGGGGAAAGTGACGACGGGTTGAACGACGTTTTGCGGAGGGGGAAGGGGGATTCGGAGAATTCTCTAAACCCATCGACTTTAGTCGGTCATAGTTCTGGCCGTGAACATTTTAGATTTTTTTGAAGATGGAATGAGCCCTACTGTAGGCATTGGTTGGGTATTTTCAATTTAGTGATTAGAGCATTAGCATGATGCATAGTGTTTGAAATTCCTTACTAGAACTGTAGAGGTTATGGAAAATCGATGATAGCAATCTTGGCAAGAGTTGGGGTCTACTCTCCGTCCAAAGTTGAACCTTGACTTTTTCTCTTTTCTTCAAAGACGACGAGGGAGGAAAAGAGTGCGTGTTTCCTGTAGAGGTCAGTGGACCGACGTTTCCGTCGAACGCATGAGGAGAGAGGGTTACGAGGGATTGGAGGGGAGGGAGTGAGCGGAGGGAGGAGAGAGTAGGTAAAGGGGAGGGAGAGGGGCTAGGAGGTACGAGGGAGGGTTGCAGCAGTGTCTGCACTGGCTCTGGTGGAGCGTGGAGAAAAGGGGAGATAGGGGTCAAGGAGCACAACGTGGACGAAAACATGAGAGTACTAGGTGGAAGAGTCGATCCTGACAGGGAATCCAGATTGTGGGGGAAGAGTTCCTGCAATTACTATGTCTCATGCGTTCTCTGATAATGAACTTTGAAGCCTAACCTGTAAAATATTTCTGAGTGGAATGCAGTACATGTTCATGAACATTGTGACTATTCGCCTGTTCTGGAGATATTCTGGTCATAATAGCTTCCCGTTGGTTGAGAGGCAGGAAGAGGGTTGGTTGACGTTGAGCGATCGGCGAATAATGACTGTTGTCATGGTGGCCTTCCTTGTCTCTCAAGATGTTGGCAAGGCACAACAGAAGGTTCGAGAATTCATTCTCGCTTTGTATAATTGGATATTTATCCCGGTGATTGATTGGGTATATCGCCGCCAGAAAATGAGAAATTATTGTCTCGTGCACGCTCTCTCCTACGCATGTCCTTATAAGGTCGGACGGGAGTTGTCTCTCCGAAAAAAGGGGGCGGCGCTTTCGGGTATTGCAAAGAACGGAATGGGAGAGGGGGCGGGGGAAGGGGGAAGGGTAGCCTGGGACAGTGAATACTGGGAACGCTGCGAGGATTGTGTCTATACGCGAGCAACTCTGTAGGACGAACGGAGGTTGACTCCCTAAATGATTGAAAAGGTACGGGGCGTTTTGAGGCATTTTTAGCTTATAGCCTGTATGTATAGAGGATACGGTATAGTTCGGGATTACGGTATGAAGGTTTTCGTTGCAGGACTCGATCTGCTCGCTGTGCATAAGGTGTGTCCCAGCGGAGAAGTTCCCGCTGGCAGGTATGTTTCAGGGGCAGTATTTAATGGTTGAAAGAATAACTTTTTCTGCTTTGTTTGCTGCAAGCAACTGGTTTATTAATGTTATGGTTGAGAAAAATGTTCCGTCAATCCTCTCATTCCTACTTACGACGAGAGAGCGGAGCGGTATGAAGAGAGTGCAGACAAAGTAGGAATGAGTTTACTGATGGAACTTATTCGTCAGTAATATTTTAGTTGTGTAAATAGCCGTTAATTTGCAGGTCAGCAATTTCCTCTGTCCTTTCCTCTTCCTGCACGGAAAGAACGAGGGAAGGGAGGGAAGGAGAGGAGGGCCACGACTAGTTATGAGAGGGCCGAGGATGGAGGAAGGAGTAGTGGTAAGGGGGATAGGGGGAGAGAGGGGGATAGGGGTACTGTAGAAACGATTATAGATTATAGGATTATATTATAAAAGGGATATGGTACGGTAAGTGCTGTATGGCTGGGGGGAAGTGTGGCGGTACTGTAGAATCGATACGAAATACGGGGTGATACTGTATAAAATTAAACATTCGGTTACGGTAAACGGGCGATTTCATTGCAGACGAGGACCAAGAAGAGGCTGATGATGAATTGGGAGAGGATCTGGGGGAGGTGAGTTAGTGCGATGAGGGGGGATGCTCAAGGGGGACGGTTATGCGCTATGGGCTATGTGAATGAAGATAACGAGAGCTGTATACATTGGTTACTCGTAAGACCACCCCTTAGTTTCAACAAGAAAGATAGCTCGCTCGTAATATATGAATGCATTTTGTTGCAGGAAAGTGGCGGGAGTGGGTCTTCTGATGTGGACGAGGATGGCATATCGTCATTGAAGAAGGAAGGCATACGGTAGGCTGGGGAGGAGAGGGTTACGGTAGCAGTCTATGCGTATGGAACGCATAGTTGATTGATGAAGGCTGGAGAAACGTTTTGATAGGCGAAACACTCTCATAGTTTCTCGTCGATTTGTCGTTAGCACTCAGAGGGCGAAACCCTTGTGAGAGTGCACTCAACTAGAGATAGCTCAGATGAACAAAAAGATGTGTTGGCATTCAGCCAACAGTCGGACATGCCCCGTCTCTCTTCGTACTCTCGATTCTTCATCGAACGCCAAGAAGGGGCTACCGTAACCCCCGTTAAGAGGAAGACCTCCAATCACATTCAGCTCCCCATACCGTACTCACAGGCCATTCTCGAGCAGGCACAGGTATACTGTAGGAGGAGGATACGGTAGCTGGAACAGTCTAATGTTTGCTATATTTGTTGACTCACAATAAATTGACCGTTTCGAGACTCACGTTTCGAGACGGGTTGATCGTAGATTACGGTAGATGCAATTGTTGCCTTCAGAAGTCGCGCGCCGTGCAGAAATGGACGAAGATTGCGTATCCGGACCTGGCAGGGCCGGATAGGGAATTACCCCTGCAGCCACTGGTCTTCAGCACCAATTCCATGAGGCAAGGCGTTTATATTTTTTTTTGTATTTTATGTACCGTTCAAGGAGGGGACTCGAAACAAGCAGCAAGTTGTTTCGATAAAGTCTTATATACGGAGTGTGAAACATATTACAACATCCTTTGTGGCGGTTTATCAGGCTAGGCTTATAGGTATTATTTCCTTCCTCCTGCGTATTGCCTAATCCAATGCCTCGAACGCACATAATGCTCGCAAATTTAATGTCATACGATTTCCTTACCATTTAGAAGGACGCAAGTAAGAGAGGCGCTAAGGCAGAATAGTAGCGGCACTTCGCGGGAAAAGTCAACCCCCCCCCCCAAAGTCAAACGTGGGCAGCCTTCCCGATCATATTTTGAGAAAAAGGCCTACCAGTGTACAAAAGCTAAATTTATATGAACCTACTAAAGTAAATTAAAAAAAATATATGGGCCTATCACCCAAACTTCGGGTCCGAGCCCACGTATGAGGCAAACTATGCTTAGCCTTTGTCAGGACCGTGGCCGCGAAGGCAACTCGAAAGAGTTCGGATGGGAAGGGATTCAAGCAGAGGATCGTATACGATCTGGATACGGTAGTTCAGCCATCGAGTGACGATGGGACACAGGGAAGACTGGGCAACGATGACAGAACCAAGTTAGCTTTCGCTTCGGTATTAAGGTTCCTGTGTTAGAAGAATGGGAAGTATAAAACTGTACCATCGTGAGACATTCGTAGAGACTTAATGATTCCGGTGAGCTTCCCACATCCAAAAAGTAGTTGATGGGTTACCGTAATCCTCTGGTTGAGGCTGGGCCGGGTGGATCCGAAGTACGATCATTTGCTGTTTGAGAGCCGCTTCGAGTCGGGCAATCTCAGGACTGCCATTCAGGTATGCAGGGAAGGATTTTGATGGTCAATATTATATCACTATAGCTGTCTTCAGTTGCATCCTTTGACAAAGCGGTTATAAAATAATATGAAGGAAACTCCTACACACATTCCCTACTCCTATTTCCCCGCTGATTCAGACGGATCGCACGCACTACGAGCTCATTCTACAGCCGGATATCAACCAGGGCCGCGACCACTTTCAGTGGTTCTACTTCCAGGTCAATTCCCGTTTCACGCCGTGCATTTCAGTTCGACATAATTTTAAATATAGTAGAATATTAAGTTGCTAAAATATTAAAATAGCGATTTCTTGAGACGTCCTTATTCCACAACACATAACAGACAACGAAAGTTTATTATGGGTTCTGCTTGCTAATTATAGCTTGCTTACCGCTTGCTAATTTTAAAAAAAGTATTGATTGGATTGAGATCTCGAACGGGGAAGCAAACACCGAGTACACCTTCGAGATTGTCAACTGCCTCAAGACTGCCTCGATGTTTGTGCATGGTGAGATCAAAGATCAACTAAGTTAAGATCAAAGATCACTGCTCAAAGATCAACTTTGCAGGTATGCAGCCGGTGGCGTTCTCTGTGGGGGAGGCAGTGGCCGGTCGTCCCGGATGGGTCCGAGTGGGACACTCGATATGCTACTATCGGAATCAGTACGTCATCGAGGCTGACATCAATGGACACAGGAAGGATCGGTGGGTGGGGGAGGGACCGCTTCCACCCTATGTAGTTGAAAGGGTTTATAAAGTAACAGAGGAGTATAGTATAACTCTTATTGTAGAGGGGGTACGGTAGTAGAGGGATCATAGATGGGCAGGTTTTGCTAGCAGATTACTGTAGTGGCTAGCCCGCTATCGAGAAACCTGGTCAAGATATTCTTCTTCAGTAGTCTACGCAATACGTTATGCAGTTTTGCAGTAAGTTACACAACCACGGTACCTGCAACCGCGCCCACCTATGAGGGGGATGAATAGTCTATGGCAACTGGGAAGACTGCTCACAACTAACGTAGTTCAGTATAAGTACGGTGCTTATGTGATTAGCATTCATACAGTTGACGGTGATAGTCAATTCGTCGGGTATACGGTATGGTTGAGAAAATGTTCCGTCAGTTGCTCCATTCCTATTTCTAGCGAGAGAGCGAACCAATATGAAGAGAGTGCAGACAAAGTAGGAATGAGCTAATTGGCGGAACGGCTTTCGTCATGGTCATCAATGCCCGTTCCCTTGCAGGTTCTTCTCTCTCCGATTCACCTTCGCTCTCCGTCACAGGGGAGACGTCTGCTATCTCGCCTACCACTTTCCCTACACCCATTCCCTACTCCAGGTAGACTATGCATAGTGCGAGGATAGATAGATATACTAGACCTGCCCGTTCTTCCATAAACCTATACAGTAATGAGATGTGTAGGTGATAGTTCCAATGCAAACCTTCATACAACAATCCTATAATTTCAGGCAACCCTCGAATGCTGGCTGGCCCGAACTGCCCACGGGGTTTACATGAGAAACGACGTGATTGGACACTCGCTTGGGGGTACGGTAGCGATGGGATATTGTAGTCTGGTTATAGCGAGACTAACTAGCATGTCTGATTTACTACTGTACTCTGGATGTGAGAAATTCGATAATACTAGAGGAATGTGAAAATGCAAAAAATGGTGGAATAGAGCCAATTCTGAAGAAGAATGGATCGGGTGGAAAGAATGATATTTCAGGCAATCCGATAACCCTTGTCACCATCACCGGAGTTGGATCGAAGTCTGAGGTTAGTTTGATATATTTACAATTTTTAAATATCTTCATTCTATCCCTTGATTAAATATATGTTAGTATGTTGTGATGAGCAGGTTGCCGATCGGGATACGGTAATATTCACAAGTCGAGTGCATCCGGGCGAGAGCAATGCAAGTTGGATTATGCATGGTGAGTGGGGAGGAGTTCTTTTGTTGGGGAATACATTTGGAATGAGCACTCTTATTGAGCTATAGATGAATGGGCTAGGAAGATATTAGTGCCGCACACGGGCAGTTCAACGTTTCACTTAGGATAGGAGTAGACAGACGGACCATCTTCGTCAATGGTATCTCCCAGGTGTACTAGAGTACCTTTCCACTTCGGACGACCTCCATGCCCGCGAGGCGCGTTCCTCCCTCATCTTCAAGTGCATTCCCATGCTCAATCCCGATGGAGTCGCGGCCGGCAACCATCGATGCAGTCTCGCGGGTTGGTCATTCTGTCTAGTTGTAATAATGAGATATACTTCTTCTTCTCGAATAATTAGCCTTTCTTTTTATGTGCAAACGCTTCACCGTGTTATGTTTGATATTCAGGCCACGACCTGAACCGAGTGTGGGACTCGCCCTCTCGCACCCTCCACCCGGAGATATTCCATTCCAAGGCCATCGTCCAAGCTACGGTAAGGCACTTCTGTCTTAAAGAGATATATTTCTGGAAAAGTCCTAGAAATTAAAAGAGATCTTCTATCAGTCCGCCTATCGCGAACTGACTACCGTAACCCCGTTCATATTCCAGTCTGAAACCCGTCGTCCCCTTCTCCTCGTTGATCTGCATGGTCACTCGCGCAAGGCCAACTGCTTCCTGTACGGAAACAATCCTGATCAGGTAGGATAGGGGGTTGCGGTAGGGGACGAGGGGGATGTATTGTTTGAGAAAAGTGGTTTGATCGTTTGAGTACTGGTTATCTAGCGATGGTTCTCATTCGATACATCGTCGACGAGGGGTACTGTACCGAAGCGCAATGGACATAAATAAGATGCTTTTTCAGTTCTAGTACAGATTGCCATTACTGTAGTGATTTTATATTCACTGTATCGCTGTATGGTTACGGTAGCCGTCGATCCAGAGGATACGGTAGTTCTCTTTTCAGTCATGGCTGCAGTCGGATATCCTCTCTTCTCCCGCTCTCGATTTCATCGATCTGGCAGAGATTATGGAGACGAAGGCGCCTGCATTCTCTGCCAAGTACGCGTTACTCATTTATTGTTATTGTATTGTCATTTTCCCGCCATTTCTTGCTTTTCAATCCTACAGTCTTCCGTTCAGGAACTGTCGTTGGTCCATTCAACGGTCGAAGGAGGGCTCGGCTCGGGTGGCGTTGTGGAGACAGTTGGGCATTAGTCGGATATACACGATGGAGTGCACCTATGCCGGATTCGAGTCGGGATCGTATAAGGGATATCAGGTGGGGATATCATTCGAGGGGTACGGTAGACAATGGAGAACTGAAAGTGAACCTCTCTTTCACTTTTTGTCGTTTGTTATTCTCAAAAGCAGTGCTCTCTCGTACTTGAACATCGATGGAAAAATAGGTGATCAAGTGAATTTTTATATATTGATGCTGTTTGTAAATAGTGTTTTAAAGTCGAGATATGTTTTTGCGGCAGTCCGCGGTTACGGTACTTTTCCAGATCGGAATCAGTGAGCTGAAGGAGATTGGTCGAAATCTGGTCGATGCAGCGCTCGAACTGTCGCAGATGCGAGAGAATCGAAAGAGGAGAGACAGCGATTTGTGATCGTCCCCTTACTCTTATCTTATCCTATTTTTCCCCGTTTTCACCAATAACACCATAACTTCTTGCCATAGGCATACTAATTTTACTCTGTGTACTTATCCCCTTTTTTCGTCTCTTACTAATCAATTCGAGTACATAAAAAACGTGTTCCCTAGATGGAATGAGTATACAACGATTGAATCGTGTCCTTCCGTACTCTTCGCTTTTCTAATATACGCTAAGTTACATTCATGCTCTAGATGTACTAATTGTTTTTGTAGTATGCGGTAGTTTTCATATTGTATAGTTGGCCGAAATGTTCCGTTAGTTGTCTCGTTCCTATTTATGACGATCGCGCAAAGTGGTAATGACCGATGAATTAGGAATGAGTTTACTGGCGGAACACTTTCCTCAATTTTACAGTTGTACGTCATTTGTATGTATGCTATGCTTTTCCACCCGCTGATACTCGATTGTACCGTAATCTCGCCGATTTTCAACGGCTTGCCATTTCGGATCTGCGCATTTGACTACCCCCCCCACCCCTTCTAGCCATAGGCAGATTAATATCATGCATATTTAGAGATTGACCTGATTCCCTCCACAAAACAGGTCTAAACATATACAGAGTCACTTTGCAAGAAAGTATAAATCGGATAAAGAGATGAATGAATGATATGAGGTAAAATTGAAAAAAATATGAATTGAAAAAATCTTTATTAAAAATCGCCCGATAAAGGCTATTATTTTCTCTCTATCCCGCTAAAAGTTGATTTCATGTCGGACGACGCTGCGGTCCCTACAAATATGTAAAAAAAACACCCTACGAATTGCACCTTCGAAATATCGTAGTTTACAAATTTATTTTACAACTCTTACGTACATTAGCGTAATGTCTACGCTTTAGCATGCGTTGCCAAGGTCTAGGTTGCCGTAAGGGTTTACTACCAAAGGTTCCAAAGGATAGGGAAGAGAGAGAAATGATTCAGGCTGGTCGGGTCGAGACGGAGAGTTAGGCCTTCGTCCCGTCCTCCCAGACTGACCTTCGCCGGTGTGGACGTCCCACCACGGGGATATCTCACAGAGATACTACGGTAGCCACATATCTTGTGCACGATGCATTCATTCAAATGATGCATCGTATCAAGGTATCTAAGCTGATCACGTTCAACAGCCATACTCAGCGAAATTTCACCACGAAACACTACCTAGTGAATCATTCACCACACAAATTTAACCAGCCCGCTGGTGAATGGAGTACAATTCACCAGCGGGCTGGTGAAATTTTTGTGGTGAATGGTTCACTAGGTGCTGTTTGGTGGTGAAATTTCGCTCAGTGCATACAATATAAAAAGAACGAAAACAAATTCTAAATTTTATCAGCAACTGGAAACCTCTTAACTACCGAAAAGAGTACTAACTCTTACTAAGTAATAGTAATAGCAATAGCAAGAAAAGAACTAAATAGACTAGGAAGAGGCTAGATTTTTTCTAGTGATCTTTTGATTTCCTTGCGTTGTTTGGTTCCGCATTTCAATTTTCCCACGTGTGATTCATTATTCTCATGTAGCTACACTTCAAGAGGTATAAAAGTTGAGCTGTCATGAGGGAAAGTAATCATGGATGGTCTCATACCAACTCCAGGAGGTTATCTCTACTTTGGATCCTCGGTTCCAAGACTGTTTGGAAGTTTTGGTTTGACGATTTTTACCGTTTGTGAGATTTGCCTGCTTTACAGAATGGGATGTTGCCAAGAAGGGAGTCGAGGGCCTGATATGCTTGGCCCTGCTTATTTCTTCGTTCAAAATGTCATCTAATGGTGCGTATGGGTATACAATAAATTTTTTGTAATATATTGAATTGCTCAAGTTTTGGTCAATGTTTTTTGGGGTCGAAACGGTCTAAATTTAGCTTTTACCTACAAAACGGAAACGAGTAATCTAGTATTTATCTCACCTCCAGTATCTTTTCAGATCCATGTAAGTCCTTCATCGGAATCCTCTCCCTTGTTGCTGGAGTGAATACCGTCAGTCAAGTCTCTCAATCACTGCTCTTTTTACCCTTTGCTTCGTCACATCCGTCTATTCTGTCAGTGTCTCCTTTCACAATTATATAGTTTAGATAGATTCAAGCCATTTGACTGAACAGATATCTAGATATAATTCTAATGTGCTTCTAGGGACTTCCTAGCCATGGCCGCCCACTCGATTTCTCACTACAGTACACTGTCACTCCTCTACTTTGGTGGATCATTCCTTATGATGACTACGACTTGTGCAGCACGTGGAAGGGAGACGCAATCTAATTGGTGAGTCAGACTACGGTTAACTGAAATAACTATCGTACTACATAAATGAGATAATAATAATTTTGTGCGGTATCTCTTTAGGTCAGTCTTCTTCCTCTTCTCCGTTCCTGGAGCACTCACGTCAACTCTCATCATCTTCTATGCGAACCAGATGCAGCTTATTCCACTCATTGCCAACAGAATACTTCTTGCCGCCGGCATAACAGCTACAGCATTGTTCTCGGTTTTGGTAAGATAATTTCTTCTAACTCAAAAAAGTTTCATTTATTTGTCTAGGCTCTGCTCATCGGACTCGCAACCTGCTGTGGAAAGAGAGATGATGAATCTGATGACTCTCCAGGACCAAAGATCACCTTTTCGACGATTCTCCAAACCGTTCTTTCGCTTGCCATCCCCACAGCCTTGAATTATGTCGTGGAAGGAGGTAAGCTCATTGGAGATTGGACACCAAATTATTGGCTATTGCGTTTCAGACGCGGCTGTGATGGGAACACTTTCATTCGTGCAAACGATGACGTATTCGGGATTTAGGAATATGACCCAGGAAGACCGCCTAAGGGATGCGATTCAGTCGGCGATTGCAAAGGTGAAATGAATACGGTATTTCGGCTGGAAGCTTTTTATGTAAATTCAAAGATATATCTTTTCTATAGAAAACAGGATACTTGCAGCACAACAATTACACTGAAGCAACCCCGATCATTGCCAACTTCTTCAATCTCATACTTCTGCTCTCCTTCACTCTGCTCAATCCATCCGTGCGCTCCGTTCTCTTCCGTTCTTACGGAAAAGGAAGCAAACGAAAGGCGAGCGACCATGAATACAGTATAGTGCGGAGTAGCAGATGCTTAAACAGAAAGCAAGTGTCAATCTCACGGCAACGTTCCTGAGCCGCTACACTGATGAAAAATGTCTCCAGCCGGTTAGGTAACCCTCTTGGTAGAGGGAATGTCTTCTAGCTGCTCCGAAACATTGCAGAAAAACAATTATGCAAAAACAATTGGGATACATCGCGAGCAGCTTCAGCTGAAGCCTCCTTTTAGATAGCTGTCGAGTCAACGATGAAGATCAACGACGAAGACTCCACCAAGATTACTTCTGAATCAGCCGTGATATTCACTCCGTATCTTCCCTACGGCCTTCCTCCCATAAATATGGCGACGGTTCATTATCCATCCTATACGCTAGGAGGATACCGTCATTATCCGATGTAGTCGTTGAAATATTCTCACAAAAGTGAATTTCGGCTATGGGATTTCTGATAAACTGACAAATGTTGTCCCTGAGAGTGTCGTGCGAGCATAGAACTTGTGTGAAAATGATTCATCGTAAGGAGGTAGTTTCATGAATTTTAAATTCCAAAGCTAGATTCTACTTGAAAAGCGATAGACGGCATTTACGGGTCACCTTTTTGCGTTTCCCTAAATCTGGTTTGTTCAGGCAACAGTTGTGCAGGTTTAGCGGATCCCGTTCCTCTTAACCTTTTCATTATTTCACATCTGAAAATACGCAGATGTGAACGGGGAAATGGGATAAAAGGGGAAAGGGAAGGTGTCAAGCCATCCAGAGCCAACAATGAGATTCTTCTTCCTTCTTCTTCTTGTCTGTGGTGTCGCTCTCGCGCATGCCAACTGCAAGCCCGAATTGTGTAAGCCTTACGGTTATGTAAGGTTTACGAAAACGTTCCGTCAATCGTCCCATTCCAACTCACACGCCATGTCACTTCGAATGTTTATTTGAGCATGCCTGGAAAATGAGGACTGTGCGCCATTCGGTGCGACTGTTGAATGCTCGTTTACGAAGGAAGGCAGATATGGAAGGCAGACTAATTCTTTTATATTTGGATGCTGCAAAACTGGTTGGTTTTTGAAAGTCTGTCAAAAGCAATGAATATATTAATAAAAAAATTATGAATCAAATTATGAGGTTGTTTATTTTAGGCGACTCTGTCCCACCTCCAGCAGGCAAGTAAGGAGTAACGAAAGCGAGAAATACGAGTCTACTAACATTCATCAATTTCGGAATAAAGTATTCTGCGATGCAATCTTGTTTCATATGTTTACTGTTGAACACAGACACAAGACAGGCTTTCATGAGTCTGCAGGCATTAAAAAGCGAAAAGCAAGCTCTGTTTGTGCTGTCTCTTGTGCAATGTTGTTTTACTAAATTTTATAACTTTTTCTATATATTAAAATTATCTCACTACAAATATGATGAATAAAGGAGAAGGTGAAAAAAATGTTCCTGCTTTAAAATGAATAAATAGAGATTACGGTATCTGTTTGTGGCCTACTGTATGTAACAATTTTATCGACTTGATTTATCAATGTCCAGAAAAGAATAATTTTGATTTTTCACGTAGTTCTGTTTATCTTGTGTTTTTCTCGGTTGAATCGAGGGAAGAAGTATCAACTCCAGTGATGGTTCGAGCGCTTCATACTAACCTGGCTGTCCTTGACAGGTTAATTTGAAAAATTATTTTTAGTCTTTTGAAAGAAAAGTCATAAAATGTAAGCATAATAGCACTTGGAAATGGATGCAAATGACTTCTATTATGTTCATGTTAAGTGAACGTCTCGGAGAGTTTATCGGCCAGAAAGGAATCAACATCAAACGACTGGAAAGACTTCACAACGTAGGTGTTTACTTACCTTGTAAATTAGCATGTTCTAGTTTTGCTCAAGACCTGAAAGAAGATTGCCCTTTCGGTTTTCTTTTTTTACGCAGATTTAAGGAGCACTGTTCATTTTTGGCATATTATGGCGTGTACTTCCTGTTTACGGAGACAGTTCTCGGCTATAAATTGGTCGTTAAAATGATTTTAAGAAAGATCTGGGCTACCTGTGAATGAGTATTCTAATCTGTGATTTAATAGGTCCTAATCCGTCTCCATACGACAGACAGTCAAGTATCGGCGACGATTACGGGAGGGGACTTTGATGTGCGACTGGCAGAGTTGGATCTTCAGGCTGCTGCTATCGAGATACGGTGAGTCCCACGTACGCTCATGGCCTGCATCTAAAAACGACACACTCTGAAACTACGGTAGCTCTAGCGTACAACTCAAAGATTGCTCTTTAATCGTGAATATCTCATTATACATTCCAATTTATTTATTTTTATTTAGAGAAACTAGCAGTATTTGGAGATGGCGGAATACTCTCAAAACGAAGAAAATAAAAAATTCTTTATTTTTTACAATTAAAATGTCAGCTATCGCGAACTGAGTGTGCCGTACCTAATGCAATTTCAATGTTTACGATTCCCCCAAATGAACGGTCGTGAGTCCGTTCATGCAGGTACGGTAGGTCTACCGGAGTGTCCGATCATACGTAGGCTGCCTTCGCGGCTACATTCTGAGAAGTATACTTAACAGTGCACAAAACCTAGTGTAGATGCCGTACACTCTGAAGAGACTTTGATCAATTAGGGAAACCGCTCCCATTGATGTGCATCGGCTGCCGACCACAATGGTGGCAGCAATGTCGAGTTAGCAAGGTGCCTTTCTTAAAGGTCAATGTCTTCTTATGAGGAATGTGTCGGATACTTCAAATGGCATCAATTTATATAGCAGCCGCATGCTTGCTGGCTTATTAGAGTCATACTGGTGCATACTCGTTCAGTACTCGGTTTTCACTCGTTTTTATATATTGCGTGGACCGCACTGGCATTATTAGATAGCTATTTTCTTCGTTTCGGGAGTTATTGAGCAGTGCCCAGATTCACCTATTACGCAAATGCCTCGATAAATTAAATTAAATGAAAACCGTAAATTAACAAGTCAAATATGACTTTAATACTTTTGGCGCTCCACCTGAAGGTCGGTGTGTGTCCATGGTGTCCAATATGCTAATTCTGGATAATAACAAACATGGGAAAAGAAAAGAAAGCAACCCCACGATATCATATCCTATTTATCTGCAGTTCCCGTCAAATCGTGCACACCACTTCGGTTCCCTCCTCGCGAGTTGGTATTATCATCGGTTCGTTGTCTTTGTTCAAAAAAGTTTGTTGTGAGCTCCACTTGCAAATGCCAACATAATGGCTACCCGGCCTTCTCTCTAATAGCATGCACAATTATTCATGTAGCATGGTCTGATAGTTTTGGTATCATGAAAGCGTGCATCAAATTTACAGTGACAAAAAAGGAGTAACTTATGGTCACGGTAGTATCTTGAAATGGAGGCAGATTCTGTTTGTCCTATTTAAATGATGGAATTTTCATATTACGCGCTTCTGCTAGTCGAGGAACATATCAGGTCGAAACGGAGCGTTCTTCCACCAAATTCGCGATAAGTGCAACGTGAAGTTGTTCGTGGATAAGGACGGAGAAGAGGCTGATGATGAGTGAGCTTATTTTATGAATTGGGTGCAGATATTATAGGAAAATAAGCCATTGCCTTTTGGGTGAGAATTGAGAAAAAAGTTTGCATGGAACCCTCTATCTGCGACTAGGTGCTTCGCCTCTCAAGATCAGAAGTTTATGATATTACAGGTTCCACGGGGGTTGTCCTCAAAAACGGAACGATTTAATACTTTAGATTGAAATAACAAACTATTCCCGCTGATTACGCTGGCCAATTGACTCCTTACGTGTTACTATGGCAGAAATTAATAGAATCGCAAGAAAATTGGAGAAGGTGAGGCAGATCAGCGCGCGTATTTGCATAGACAGTTCGCAATCGTTTGCGTACTTTTTGTCAACTTTCGTGGAACTTGTAATAGGGAGTATTCGTACGGGGCAGCATTTTATGACAGATTGACCAACTTCTAGGGTATCTGGCATAATAATTTGGCTTACGAATGGATGCAAAGCAAATTCGTCAAGTTGTTTTGTAAGCCGTTGTATGGTTGGAATCCATAAGGCGGGCGGGGCGGAAGGGCACGAGCTATATTGATTTACCACAAGTTTGCAGTGAACCGCCGGCTCCGTTAGCAGATAAGACTGGAGAGAAAGAGGAGAAGATGGTGACTCTTCGAATCGAAGGTCGGCCTTCTTACAGATTACAAGATTGATTTTTAAAGAGAACATGCTTAGCATATTACGCTAGATATTTCAAAACCAATCTCATCAACGATTTAGATGTGTAACACATACCGAGGCAAACTGTGTTCGATAATGTGGCATTTTATAATACCATTTTCCCCAATATTTGAAATGTGGCAAATTGAAAATACAAAGGGCCATTCCAAGCAGCCGATAGGGTCATCCGACTGTGTATCAGCTAACTGTCCTTGGTGTGTTTCATGAATGATGGGTGGATCTGAAGCTGTACTTTGATAGGAGCGTACGACGGTATCCGAATGGCGTGCGAAATGCTCATCGATAGACTATCTGCGTTCGTGAAGGTCAGCTACTCTGGGCATAGGTTTTTTTAATAACTGGTTGGCTTGAAAAGCAAAAAAAATCAATTAAAAATTTAAGCGTTTTGCATTGCTACGTATATCATTCCTGCCGGATACAGTATTTTGAATATGAAACTCAATGGAAATTCTTCGTATCTGCCTTTTGCCTAGACTCTCGCCTTTAGGACCGTGACGAGCGTAAGGCTTCGCATTTTTTGGCAGATTGGGGAGATGTTAATGAAGAGAAGATCGATTGATCAGACCACGGAACTCTTTTTGAAGGAATTTATGATTTAATTTCTTCCTCTTGTGTATTGTGTAACTTCCAATGTAAAATTTTGGTCCATGTTATTTTCTTCTCCTGCGTTGTCCCAAGAAACGAGTGGAGAGCGTCAATTCTCTGTTTCCTTTTATCCGCATTTCGTATGTTGTTGTTGCTATAGCTCCGGATCCTATAATTTTACATGCATCGTTTCTTGTACCAAGGCTTTTCCTTGTGTGGAATTCCCTATATATAAAAAGCGCTTGTACCCCTTTTGACCGCGAGGCTATATCTCGCTTCGGAGTGGACTTGGGGCACACAAGCGTCCGGCTACCCCACCTAATTCGACCACGCTGATTCGATTGGTGGGGGTTTTGAGCCGAAAAAGTGACGTCATGATGACGAAATCGCCGTTTCAAAGTGTGATTGGTTTTTCGCCTCTAA
>LS918080.1:235191-315535 GCA_900490955.1 Micoletzkya japonica
TGAGTCTTTCTATCCGCATCTAAAGAGTATATCGTCCTATCTACCCCCATCTTGACCACTTCACGCACCAACTGCCCCGCTAGAATCACCCCCATCTCTTGCATTGCTAGGCCCAATCCCCGTCTCCCTCTTCCAAAAACCTCCCCGGACAATGCGCAAAGTTTTTGGATCCGCATAGCGGAGCGAAGCTCCGCTAGTTTCCTATGAGAAAAGCGCTCATTGCGCGCCAAAGTTGAATTTATGTTTTTTGTCAGATAAACTGATTCTTCATATCGTATTGCGTTGTGCTGTGTTTAATGAGCAATGTTTTATGTTTTATTGCATTTCTTTGCACCTCTTCATTATTTCCTACAGGCAAGTGGCGGTTCGTAAAAGCTGCAACGTACAGAAAGACGTCGTAGATATAAGTGAGAGAGTATGTAGCACACCCAATGTCAACATGAGAACGAGTAAACAATCACTTCGAGCACACACAGCAAACAACAGGCTATTCGTTACAATGTAAAGCTATAAATGAGATGAGGTCCGCTCAGGTTTTCTGAATCATCACTAACTAAAGTAAATTCAAAGGTTGTTGTACAACATATAATTTCATAACTCGAAAACCGGTAAAGCGACACCTGTAAGGGCAAGTTCAAGCCTAATAGACACCGCCATGGTCATCTCCGGTATTGGATCGAGCCACGAAAAGGGTTGCCGTGTCCTCGTGCACGTCGATCACTCCAATATCCAACTCGACCCTCTTCTCGAGAGCTCCCACAATCGGAAGGAAGAAGTACGCTAATTGCTCGCCCGTCTGTACAGGTTGAGATAGTGATCAGTCAGGGAGTCAATCACTCTGGCTACATGTGTTCACTCGCACCTGATCGCCCGTGCGTCCCGAACAATTATGTCGAATGACCAGATACGGCTCGCGGTACTTGCCCTCGTAGGTAGGATAGTCGGTCTTTCTGAAGAGGCTCAGACTATGCTTGTGCAGGGTACGTGTAGACTTTTGCAATGCACATTGAGAAAATGTCCACTGTAGTGAGCCACTTCTCGGAATAATTTACTGTCAGCAAGCCAAATCTTTGATTGGGCCTGTGGCAAGAAGTTATTTGTAAGTAAAGTTAGAAAACTATTAAGCGTTGTTGGTTACCCATTGATAACGAATTCTTCTCCAAACTTTACACGAGTCGGACCATCGGACAACGTATCATCGAATGTCGTCCCACCACCAATCGCATCGTTCTCTTCCTAAAAGAGTATTGGTTCACAGCCGTTCCTTGAACCGTTCACCTTCAGCCATATTGCTGCCACTCCGCCGTTGGAATAACATTCAAGGACGCCTCGGTAGAGAAATTGAGCCTTGAAAGGAGGGTGATCTGGCATCGATAGTCAAAGGGACTTACTTTGAAGTACCAATCGGCGCGAACGAGAAGGACAGTAATAAGTAGCAGTAGGAGTAGTGCGAGAGGAGACTCCATCATCATCATCGCCATTCTCCCTCATCCTTCTAGTCATGCGTGCTCAACACGCTGTCTCTCTCCGTCTCTTCACTCCCCTCCACTCTCTCGTCTCTCGCGTGTCCCCTCCCCTTTGCTTTATCGTGTTCGTCTCTTCGCTTTTGTTTGTTTCCTTTGCCATGCTACTTGGCTGACATGCGGGGGCATTGTATCGCTCATCACGCAATGCCACTAGACAACGGGCTCCACTGATACTCGGGTACCAAACGACCTGAAGAGAAGTCACTTCTCTTATCGTGAGGACACTGGTAAAGTGCAAACAGAGATCAAGGAAACAGTATTGTATTATTAAAATTCTTGATAATTTGTACATTCTGCAAACTCTAGTAAGCCATTGGCAGGCTTCATAATGTAACTAGATATTACGGGCAGTCGGCTGCAAGGGCGAAGAGTGCGACGGTCTCCCCTATCTCTCTGTCTCTCCTTCACTCAGTCGTCGTCTCGGTTTCCTTATCCTTATCGGCCAGAAGACGGCCTCCTCTCTCGGGGCTCTCGCTTCCCTTCTCCTGCTTCGTCCCTACCATTAGTGGAATCTCCCCCCCCCCACCGTCCCCTCCTCGTTCCCTTGAGATTCCCTTCAGATGCCAGCAGAGTGGTACACGGGGGGCCAGGCCCTCTCGCTGGCCGTCTTCTTCTCGGGTATCGACTTCGCCGTCAACATGTTCGGATTGGCGTGGAACGGCAAGGAGTTCACTTCGGCCAACCTAAGGCATTGGTCAGTTGAAAGAGAAGAAACGACTCTTGCACGCTCCGAACATCCGCTAAGCAGCTATGAAAACGTGGGATAGTAAACTCTAATCTATATCTGAGTATTCTAGGTTCGAGTTGAGCAAGTACGATTTCTTCACGTTTCCCACCGACTTCTTGGTAAGTGGAATGCTCCTCAAATTAACATGCTCGTCAAATTAGCTTCGTCCTCGGTAAAAGTGTCAAGCCTGCAAACTTGTGCTTGTCTTTCCTATCAGTGGACTTCTTTCTCATCCGTGTTATCTCTGTCTATAAATCGAGAGAACGTAGCCGATAAGGCAACATTAATCGATTCGACTGGCAATACACGGAGAGATAATTGCAGTTAATGGCTTTCATTCGGTCATGCATCCTTATCGGTGGAGGATTCGCCCTCTGGGTATCGCCCAATGGAACTTCAGAAGTAGCCGGAAAGGTTGAGACAATACGATAACACATGTAACCTTCTATGAAGGTCTCCAATCTTGTCTTCGCCGTCATGTTGCTGATTCTCGCCTTTGCACCATCCAAGCTGTTGGCTTTCTACGAGAACGCCGATGTTGGTTAAGAATAAGATTGAATGGAATACGCTCAATTAGGTGAAATTCGCGGTCGGTGACTGGATTTTGATGATCTGGTGCGTGCTGGCTTCGCTATTCGCCCAAATGATCTGGCAGTCCATCTTCACAAGAGTCAAAGAGGAGCCCGCGGGCACCGGGGATGAACAGATCTTTGGAGATCGCGAGTATGAGGAGATGATGCGAAAGGTTGAAAAGTCATATCAACTTATCATTAATTTGAAATACAGAAAGAGGAGGAAGCGATGGCGAAGCAACGAGAGACGTTCAACTTGCTGCTTCGACTGTTTGGATACATGGGTCGAGAGTGGAAGTACTATTCGGTCGCTTTCCTCTTCTTGTTCCTATACTCGCTGTGTAAGCACTCCATACTTGAACGACCGAATAATGAATAATGTCTATCTCAGCTCGTGTATTCATTCCGTATTATACTGGCGAAGTCATCTCTTCCGTCTTTGGTGAAGGCGCAAGCTATGCGAAACTTCACAAAACTGTCGGCATTATGGCCCTGCTATCGCTATCAGGGTATTAATCCTCTAAAATGGTTAATCTCGAGTCTATTCCTTTTCCAGAGCTGTCTTCGGTGGTCTACGAGGAGGAACGTTCACGTACTCGCAAATGAGAATCGACCGACAAATTCGAAATGATCTTTTCCGTTCAGTGATTAGCCAAGAAATAGGCTTCTTTGATGCTAATAAGACTGGTTGGACAGAATTTTGGAGCCCATTCTAATTGCATGTTTAGGTGAAATAACTTCTCGATTGACAGCCGATTGTCAGACTATGTCGAACACTCTTTCTCTTTACATGAATGTACTTACAAGAAATACTACTATGCTCTTTGGATCTCTCCTATTCATGTGAAGTCCGCTACTTCTTTATAACGACATTACAAACTTCAGGTTCACGCTTTCCTGGCGTCTCTCTATGATTACCTTTATCGCCATTCCTATTATCTTCCTAGTTTCGAAGGTCTACGGTGTCTACTACGATGTATGAGCATATTGAAGATTGAGGGGATAGATAATTTCAGCAACTCTCTGAGGAGACCATGTTGACAGTAGCTCATGCAAACGATGTCGCTGAGGAGGTTCTTTCCTCCGTTCGAACAGTCAAGTCTTTCGCGTGCGAGCGCTTCGAGTCACAAAGGTCGAATTGCTATCCTCATGTTTTTTTATCTTAAAAGTCCATAGGTTCCTCGGCTTTTTGGACAAAACGCTCGGAGTTGCCACGAAAAAATCCATCGCTCACGTCGGTTTCATTTGGACCTCCGAACTTCTCCAAATGGGAATTCTCACCGTTGTATTGTGGTATGGAGGACATCTGGTTATCATGGGAGTCGAGGAGGTAAGAAGATTAGCCGCGTCGTCACATTTCCTTCTTCAGGCGGGTCTTCTCGTTTCTTTCCTTCTCTATCAATTCCAACTTGGAGAGAACATGAGAGTAGGAACATGTTGCTTGTGTCCGTTATTTCCTTTTGCAGGAATTGGGAGAAGTTTGGAACGGTCTAATGCAAGCTGTAGGAGCTTCAAGAAAGGTAAGTCGTATCACATACTCAGTGTACTTCTCGTTGTCCTTTAGGTATTCGAATTCATCGATCGTGATCCTGTCGTTAAGAACAATGGAAACCAAAAACCAGAGGTACCACTTCCTAGCACATAATAATTACCATTTCTTGCAGAATATGACCGGAAGAATCGAGTTCAAGAACGTCAAATTTTCGTATCCTATCAGACCTGATCTACCTATCATGGAGGTTCGTTTCTGACATTCGCTATTTGATTAATCCTATGTTTTGGATTTCAGGAATAACGTACATTATTTTATTTCAGGATATCTCATTCGTCGCAGAGCCAGGAGAGGTCGTCGCGCTTGTCGGTAAGCTAGTTCTGATTGAACAATGTGTCTTCCGTGTTTAGGTCCTTCCGGTTCTGGCAAGTCCTCGTGCATTGCTATGCTCGAACACTTTTACGAGCCGAATGGAGGAGAGGTAAGTATCAAACAATAGAACGTATTCCATTGCTTTAACTTTCTAGGTACTTCTTGATGGAATTCCCATTCGTGACTACGATCATAAATTCCTCCATACAAAGGTCGGATTTTTCTAAACTATCCTATGAAGCTCTTCATGTTAGGTTTCTCTCGTAGGACAAGAGCCAATTCTGTACGCTAGGTCGGTCACGGAGAACATTGGATATGGTGATATCTTTTTGCTTTTTTTCTCTTGACTCGTGAGTCACAGGAATGGATCGATACGACGACGAAATGGTGCAAAGAGCGGCGAAGATGTCGAATGCTCACGGATTCATCATGGACACGACAGACGGATACTTGACAGATGTCGGAGAGAAGGGCAGTCAGATGTCGGGTTAGCGCATCAAAATTATCTATCTTTATTTCTATACGATTCAAGGTGGTCAAAAACAACGAATCGCCATCGCTAGGTCACTCGTCCGCGAACCCGTTGTTCTGCTTCTTGACGAGGCTACTTCTGCACTGGATTCCGAATCGGAGCATTTGGCATGTGTCGGATAGTAATCTTAGTGAATACCCTTTTGCAGGTGCAAGAAGCTATTTCGAAGAATCTCAAAGGACGAACGGTCATTCTAATCGCACATCGATTATCGACTGTGGAAAATGCAGACAAGATCATTGTCATAAACAAGGTTGACAAATGCAGACGCGGCAGTAAACAATAATCAGCTTAGGGACGTGTAGAACAGATTGGAAAGCACCAGGAGCTGCTAGCCGTCGAGGGAATCTATAAGCAGCTTGTCCAGCGGCAGATGATGATGGGTGAGTGCGAAATATTGCATTCGAACGAGAGCTGATAGACATGAATAGTTCAAGAGAGGATCAACTTTTTTTGGCTGTTAGCGTGATATGTGCAGGTCAGGGGATAAATTGTCATTCTAATTATTTTCGCGGTTGGGGTCCAGCAGCGGTAAGTCAGCCATGTAAATCGAGAATTTAGTACAGCGGCAAATACTGTATTATTCCCCTGGTGCAGGTGGCGATGAACTGCCTCCTCCACGAGCTCCCACTTCCGCCTTGTCTCCTCCGCCATCTGTTACCGGAGCACGATCGATCACTGAAGGCTCGGTCTCGGGTAGTGTAGCCGGCAGACGACTTACGATCCGGTCTGTTCTCAAGAGTGGGAGTTTTCAGTGAAAGCTATCTTTCAGACACTCTCCCTCTTCGTCTCTCGCACCGCAATCCTTCCTGGGAACATCATTTTCCACCTCCTACCTCTAAGTAACACAAGGAAATTGCATCACATCTTCAAAATCTGTTGCCTTTCAGTAAATTTGTAGGCCTAGATACAAAGGTTCTCAATCGGAGTTGTTTTTGTTTTTAGTGTTTCCTGATGAGTGCTCCAAAATTGTTGTGTAGTTTAATAGCTATGATAAAAGCTTGTTAATATTATATATTACATGGATTCTTAGGCGTAGATATGTAAGTAGATATTCAGGCAGAATTTCATAATACTTTCTTAAAGGGAGCCAAAAGGTTTCAAAATGTGAGGAAAAACATAGTGACAATAAAAAATCGAAGAGAAAACTCGCAAATCGCACGTTTTATTTTTTCGTTCCGGGATTCCGTTGTTGAGAAGAATGTCTCTTTTGGCTTAATTCTTTCGCTAAACACAGTAACGCCGTCGTTGGGCGAAATTTCAAAAAAATCATTTCTCGAATACTATTAATTTTTATTATTTTTCCTTTTAATTTTATACTAACTACGACAAAATCTTTTACATAATAAGCTTCACTTGTAAATCACTTTCATGTCCCTTTAAAAGATGTAATTATGTAAAATAACTAATAGACATATATGAACAAACAAAAAAAGGAAAACGGATGTGTCGAGCACATCAGATCCGCATCAATAACATTGTGATCGGACATATTCCGTTAGTGTGATATCGCAGCTCGATACTGTTCTTCACATTATCTATGCTAATGTAGTCGTGGGGAGGAATAATTCGTGAATGAGAGCATTTCTTTATCGCGATGCTATCTTCATTTCAACATGTTGCTCGACTGTGACAGATTTTACTTTTTTTGAATTCATGTAACTTTTTAAATAGTAAATTTTGACTATCAAGCCAGAATTCTATCTGAAATACACATGCAGCTCTTTGGGGGCAGCTCTTTCACACACTTGCGTTTGTTCAACTGACAGCAGAATATTTGCTTTTCCGAAGTCGCTACAATGTGTCAACTCTTTGCATGCTTTGGTCTTCAGGTATGGCTGGAGGGAAGCGACCGGATATTCAAGGCATTAGAGGCCTTGCTATTGGGGCTGTGCTAGCTTTCCATCTTCGCGAACCTCAATTTCCTGCTGGATTCTTAGGCGTAGATATGTAAGTAGATATTCAGGCCAATATACACTCACAAGGGAGGGTCTTCAACTCAAGGTGGCGGATCCGGCCGACCCATACCTTTTCTGAAAGCCCTGATCGAGTAGATCAAAAAATGACAAAATCCAGCTGCGGAAGAGGCCTCATTCGAGAATGGCAGAGCTTGAAAGTTGTGAAACATGTTGTAATAAGCATAGATCGATAGAGCTCGCTCTCCTGATCATCACTGTGCATGTGGTTTCGTACAAATTCAAGTTTTGAAGGAATTAGGAGACTTTGAATGTCGCGATCTCACGGGCGCCCTCGTGCAGCAACACTCATGGCATTAGCAGATCGTTGCACTGTTCGACCGGCTGGTCGCTTGGTGTAGTAGTATGATGCCGCGTAAGCATTATTTTGCCCCGGGTTCGAATCCCGGGTTTTGCATTTCGTTTTTGCTCATTTGTGCAACCCTATTTCGGTGTCTTGTTCGTGCAAACTATAGGTAGAAATTCATTCCATAACCGTGTTGATCGAAAGATGTGAAACGAGCAGTACATCTCTCCTTTTCAATGACCATCTGGCGGTTGAAAGACGTGCAAAGGGAGAAAGAAATGACTTTCTTCTTATATAGAGAGGGGAGATAGAGTGAGAATGTCTCTAATCGAGCATTCGACATGTCTGTGTCCCCAGAGAAAGTCGTCTCTCACCTCTCTTCAAAGTTCGGAACTTCTCCTCCCGGAGTCCCCCTCAGCCGCGAGGAACAGAAGATTTCCTCTGCATTCACCCGTGTACTGGAAGAAGTGAAGTTGGTAGAGTTATCGATTGAAGATGAGGAAGACCTCTTCGAGGACGACGATCAAGCTGTGGATCCTGATTGGGATGGAGACGATGAAGACGGAAGTGTCAACAACTCTGACATTGTGTTCTCGGATGGGAGTGCAGTGACTGTTAACAAGGTAAGATCAATACTATTATATAATTCGCTAAACGCCCGTGTGTGCACCTGTTCAAAGAACACTCAAATAGGCGTTTTCCAAATCTGCAAAAGCTCCCGCACCTAGCGGGGTTCGAACTCGCAACCCTCAAACTCACGGTCTGTCGGCTTACCAACTGGGCTGAACCGACACCAAACGCTCGCTTGCGCCTTCTTTTTTGCGTATTTCAAGCGATTTGAATTGATAAAAGTAGGGCAAATGGACATTTTTGAAGCTGTTCACTCTAGAACACAAAGAAAACAGATGCGTTTAGGACACGCCAGTTGGGCGAAGCGGCGCGTAGCCCGGCTGGTACTTTTAATATTTTAATATCACATGAAGACAGCAGTAATTCAGGTAAAGAGTGCTTTCGAGTACTATCGTGATGCGAAGAAGAAGAGCCGCACGATCCAAAGCATGAATCAGGTTCATCAAAACGGAAGGAGATCTTCAGAAGCTGCGGACTTTTGAAGCCAACAGTAATAACAATTACTATATTGCCGGTTCATTCTTTGTTGTAGGGGCAGTCAAAGCTTCACGATTAGTTGCTCTGCACAAGCTAACGGAGTTGGTGAAGGAGGAAGTTATGAAAAAGATCAATGAAGGTAATGTATCATACTATACATGATGAATAGGTATCCAACTCCATGATGCCGAGCTGCGACAGATTGCGCTGCGCATCAATAAGGAGAAGAAAATCGTCGATACATTCGTTGCAAGCGCAACATGGGTCAAGGTGGACAATTCATAATGTCATTACGTTACTTACATTTCAGAATCTAAAGAGAAAGATGGGCCTCACATCAAGACGTATCACCACGTTCGTTACGAAGAAGAACTACATCGATAAGGATAAGATAATCGCGGAATCGAAGAAGTACGTGGATGAAGTGAAGGCTCTGATGGTTGTCAATCCCCTGTCATCGTTTTGCAATGCAGACCAAAGTGGCTTTCTTAAAGAAATGCACTCGGCTAGATGTCTTGCACCCGTAGGCACCTTGTGATAAACAGCAACACGTATATATGGCGTCTTTTCGTTAGAAGAATGAGCAAAAACGAAATGCAGATCCCGGGATTCGAACCCGGTGCAAAATAATGCTAGCGCGGCATTATACCACTACACCAAGCGACCAGCCCGTCGACCAGTGCAACGATCTGCTCATGCCATGAGTGTTGCTGCAAGAGGGCGCCCGTGAGATCGCGACATTCAAAGTCCTAATTCCTTCAAAGCTTGAATTTATACGAAACCACATGCACAGTGATGATCAGGAGAGCGAGCTCTATCGATCTACGCTTATTACAAGATGTTTCACAACTTTCAATTTTTTTACCTTTCAAGCTCTGCCATTCTCGAATGAGGCCTCTTCCGCAACTGGATTTTTTTTCATTTTTTGATCTACTCGATCAGGGCTTTCAGAAAAGGTATGGGTCGGCCGGATCCGCCACCTTGAGTTGAAGACCTTCCCTTGTCAGATTCTTCGTCCTATCAGGATTATTGATGTCCTCAATTCTTTCGCGGGAAAAGGAAATCACTTGGCAAGTTATGCAAGGATTCTACGCACGTCGCTTCAAGCGAATTGTCCCGCTATATGCTATTCTCCTCTTTCTACTATTCTGCACTCTCCCACTGTTCCTGTTATGGCGGGATGTTGAAAAGTTTGTTTAGTAGAATTTTCCAGTTTAATGCGATCGCACAGGTTTTTGGACGATGTGGTATGGGCGGCGTTGTTTGGAACAAATGTTCTTTCGGTATACGAGGAGCACGATTACTTTTCCGAAGTGAGAGTCAAATGTTACCAATGTCATAGAGATGCTTAGGTTTTCGACTCGAATGTCCTAACCCATACATGGTCACTCGGAGTAGAGATTCAGTACTATGTACTTGTGCCTTTGGTCATTTCAATGCAAAGAGCTGTTGGACCTCGCATGGTTTTTCCATATCTCGTTTTTCTTATGACTGGTAATTGTGCATAAGGTGGAAATTGTAAGAGTTATTTATTTAGCATCCTACCTCTTCCAAGTGACAAGTTCTCCCAATGTTGCTTTTAATCTCTTGCCCTCGCGTATTTGGCAATTCCTGTCGGGAGGAGTAGCCTTTGAGATATCAAACAGGCTATCAGTAACGGAAAACAAAGTTGTCCAGGTGAGAACCCCTTCACTCATGCTTACCTTTATTGTTGAATCAGACTGGAGGAAAACAATATGTTGCTCTGTCAACTACTGATGCAGAAGTGGACAAAAACGACAATACCGCACTTCTGGGCCAGGAATGGTCATTGGACGTTGAGGAAGAAGAAATGCTCATTGAACAACCAAAGCCGAGCGGTACGCATCTATTTATTAATTACCAGTGCACATGTTTAGTATTACCACGAATCGCTTCTACCTTGGCCGTCATATCGCTTTGTGTAATCTGCCTGTCTCCGGTCGAACTTTTGAACGACGCGTTGATTCGTCCTGTTGCAATCTTCCTTACTGTCCTAGTTCTCATTCTTGGAGATAATGAAGATCTACAATCTATCATCATTTCTAATAGGTTGAGACTTAAAGGAAATTTATTCGACTTCTCTTATTGCAGGCCTATTGTCTATCTGGGAGACATATCCTATATTGTTTACCTTGTTCATTGGCCGGTAATTATCATGTGGAAAAGCTATTATGACAAGGTTGAGCTCAGCATTCAAGGTATCAAGGGCTATGCTTTCTATGCTACGTTGCGTTTCAGATATCACGATTTGTCTTAGCATTACGTTCGCTATTTCAACAGCCATACATCATACGTTAGAGCAGTATTTCATAAAGTGAGTTTCTAATGAGAACAGAAATAGTTACCCGTAATTAGTTTTTACAATTCTTTTACAGAAACAATTTTTAATTCGCCTGCCAATTAAGTTTGTTATACTATTACGGGGCCTCCTATCAACAAGTTTCTGAAAAATACCTACCAGTCAACCGTACCCATTTATAAGTGGTAAAATCTATCAGGGCCAGTCCACACACAGCTCTAATAGTTGTGGCTTCGCTGTATATAGCTATGATATTGGCCGCAGCTGTTCACCTTCCACAGACGTTCAATAAAGCAGAAGAAGATGACGGTCAGCTTGCGAACGTTCTCCCTATACGTCTTTATGTTCTTGAAGCTCCGAAAGACTTCGAAGAAGCGATCCAGTGGAACGAGCGTGAATCGAAGATAGCTTACTACAAGAGACGTCCATTTAGAGTAAGGTATCATCAAAAATAGAAAAAAATTTCTTGGGAAGGAGTGCGTTGATGATCCAGAGGGAATCAAGCTATCCGGCGGTTTCTACACCCAGACTGTTTATCAATGTATCGCGGTAGGTTTTTCTTATTAGGAATCTACAAATTGCGTTTCAGAGACCGAACATGACAAACGATGACCAGTTCTTGGATGTCCTTATTGTCGGAAATTCGATTTCAGCTCGTGCTTCTGCTCTCCTCTACAAAATCCTGTTAAAGAAAAAGGAGTTTAGATCTCTTCGATTGTTCGCGCATTCAGGTTTTTTAAACAAGTTATATGGTTGTTTGGAATATGTATGTTCTTCAGGATGTAAGCCCATAGAGCACAACTGTGATTCGTTTTTTAATGCATCTTTTAAATTATTGAAGGCAAGTCAACCGGAGATAACGTTCCTCATATATGATATGTAAGATACTCTCAAACAATAAGCAACGATAATTTGTTTCTGTCAGGTCAGATCGGCTTATGAGTCCTTACAACGACCAGGATAATGAGACAATTCTGGTGGAGTACATAAACTTCTTAAAAGGAATCAGGTTTCATTGATTGATTGATTCTTTTCATGAAAAGTTATAGTGATAATACGGACCATTTTGTACTGGATGAGTTCTACTACATGCCATCGAAAGTAGCAGTTGGAGTTTCGAACAGCATTGTAAAGCGCCTTCGCCGCAATCAGTCTCTGGATGATCTTTGGGGGCAATACAGCGTTAGTATCGAGATTTCCTGCTAACTTGAAAATTATTTCTCAGGATTTCCAAGCAAAGTATGACTCGTATTTCAAGCGCCTTGAGCATGTGCACCTTCCCAATCTCATTAAACACAACACAAGTGGTCCCTTGTGTAGTGAGGATAAGAATGTCTGTTGGTGGTAGGTAACACTGTCTACACCTCTTTCTGTTGATACAGGTATAATCGAAAGAACCTCCACGCCTACTTCCGGGATAAGATTCATTTGTCTCCAGAAGGACTCAAGATTCTGGGGCCATCGTATGAGTCAATCATTGACGATATTATAAGGAAGCTGAAGAAGAGTGGAGTAGACAAAGACCAAGATGAAGATTATGGCGTTCAAACGCCAATCGTGGAAGAAGATAAGAGTAAGTTAAAAGTGGTGATTTAGGTTCCCCTGATAGTTAGTTTCCAAGATACAGCTGGTCTTAATTTCATGCTAGTTTTATATTTACGTTGTATGTTGCTGTTCCTAACAAGAATTACTTGTATAGCCTGTGCACGCGGTGTGCACTTATTTCGAGCAAGCCAAGACTTATCACATATTTACTTTGTGTGAGTAACTAAACGTTAAACGCACCTCTAATCACGTAAGATCATAATTGTTTATGGAAGAATATTGTAAATTCGGGAAATTACAAATGTAAAAAGGACATGGTTTGGTTTCTCTTTCTGATTTTACTACGGATGGGCGTTCATTCATTAAAGGGTCCCTCCAACCATCTCATTCATTCCAAGAGATAACCAATTAAGAGCGGTTGATTCATTTGAGAGACAAGAGAGGAATGAAGAGACGCAGACAGCGAGAGAAATGTTTGCACAGCTTTTTCTCAGCAACGGCGAAGTTTCAACTAAAAAGGAGAGAGTATGAGACTCCGAACATTGAGAGCTATCCAATGATGTCAAAAATGCATATAGTAGATATTGCCTCGAGGAGCCCTTTAACTCATTCTTTATCCACACTAGGCATGACGCATGATGTGTTGATTATTTATATTAGGAATAAGTAGCTTCAAGTTGTAGCTTATTGATATAGCTTAAACCACCCTGTTAAATTGCCGAGCCACTTGTACCTATTGATTCATATCGGAATATTCGAGTAGAATACGAGTAATTTCTAAATGTTCATTCGATTGTCATCATCATGTCAATGGTAAAGATGAACATTTGATTTTGTTAAGAGGGCTGCTTTCGATCTACTAATTATGCAAGGTAGCCTTTGTCCCCTTCGCACTTTGTCTCTATCAAGCCTTCGACGCGGGCAATCCAAGACAAGACAAGAAAGAAGAATCCTCCACCTTGGAGAGATGGCGTGCAGCTGCAGTAATACCAATCCACGATCAAGAGGCGATCTAAGTCAAGGTCATTCCTCGGGGTGAGTTTTAACGAAGATTCATAATTCAATTACACCTCCTTTCTATGAAGACACATACTGATATATTATACCTTAAGAAAGAGTCCATTATTAAGCATTTTTTATCATTCTTCCTCTCTGTTCCCCTGCGGTTCGCTCCCTCATTCGTCTCTCAACCAAGAGTCATCCCACGCAATTTCAACCAAGGATCAGAAAGAAGAATCCTCCCCTCTGAAGACTTGGCGTACGAAGGGAGTACGCGCCAATCGAGGATCAAGAGGGAACTCAAGATTCATCGTCACCTCGGACTGCGTGAGTTTTTGAAGAAGATTTGAAGTCTCTGACCGCTCCTATCTGTATCAAGGCCCCCTCCTTTGGACCCAAATCCACTGATAGTCCAGATAAAGGTGTAAAACTGGGACTGGATTAAGCAAGGAATCTAAAGGGCTATATTCAAGGAATCTTCTTAGATTACTTGCCTGCTATATTCAAGCAAGGAATCTAAGCCAGCTATATTCTATCCTTCTACAACTGCTTCTATATAGATTGAAAAAAAATACCACTGGATAGGTTTTTGTGTAATCGTTCGAGTCCCGTGACTCGAATAGTTGTCTTCTTCGTACTGTCGCATGGCAGATCAATAATATTCTCAAAGGAAACAAATAATTGAAAGAATACACGTTAATCATTTCCATATCGCATTTTCCTTCCTGACAAAAAGATTTTCCCAGGGCAATCAACCCCTCTGCCATATATTCTCTGTTTAACTTTGTTCAGACGGCTTTATGCTCTTTCTCCTTTTCCCTCTAGGCTATGTATTTCGCATTGTATAATAATCGCGGATTTAATTACCCAAGTTTTAGACAAACTTTCAAAAAATGGCTACCACGGTAGGAACCGAAGCCTGCACGGAGACTGTGCTCTTCACTGCCGATGACAATACACAAACAGCAGCTGTATCTTCTCCTCCTCAACATGCTCTACTTCGGACAATGCTCGTGTCTCCAGCTACAGGAGAACAACGGACAAGCCGTCGGACTCGTCGCCCTGACCCTCACCAACATGAGTTACCGATGTCAACTGCAGATCATCGCGTACACTTGCGACCACGACCACGCCCAATCAGTATCGCACCGGTTCTCAGGAGCAGGATCGTGCACAGGAACAACATGTGCCAGTGTAGGCAGAGACGGCAACATCGAAGAACTGATTGACCGATCGAAGTCCTACCCCGGCTACACCCGATGCTACAACGGCTGCGGATGCTTTCACACCATTCGAACTGACACCAGGCATTCCAATGACATGAAATGATTAGCACTTTCACACATGTGATAAAGAAATGCATCAAAATACGTGTTGACAGTAATCTATCACAGTGTTCTGCCAACAGTGAAAATGTTAAGCGAACGAGATACCGAAAAATAACCCTGATTTCGGTAGAAATTCTCGCACGGAAAACACCGTATCCCTAAACATTTTGGCTCGTTCGCTTAACATTTAGAACACTGTGCTATAGTAACAGTTCTCCCTCGCCTTCAAATTTACCGATTAACAGGAACATGTTTACATGTAAGTTTTATGAAAAAAACTAACAAAACTCAAAAAAAATTTCTACCTAACCTATGAACGCTTTAGAACAGCAGTAAGAAAGGCACATCTTTTGACCATGACACACAAACGGTTCAAGAATTCGTGGGATAAGGGAAGTTGTAGTAGTCGAATTTGCGTATATCTTGTGTGTCCCGCTTGCTCGAGACACAGAATACGATCCGTCCGTCGATTAGCACGACACCCCTCGAGTTCTCGTCAATGACCTGTAGTCATGATTAAAAAACACAATGTATCATCCTAATATATATCCCAATAACCAAATTATTCTGAGCTTACTCATCGATTTCGAATTCATAGCAAGCAATAATACGATGCATATGACGCATTGTCTGACAGGGTCGAGCAAGGCTTGGCACTTGGAATTTTTGTTCCCAGATTTTCTTGAAAACACTTTTTCTAGATTAAAATTTCATTCTGAAAACGATGGACTTGGTCGCGTATTTTAAAAAAAATTCTCTGACTGCTAATTTTCAAGGCGCACTTTATTTTCTCTAGCGTCTGAGTAAACTGCCTATATCCACCAACCACAATGGTAACCACATGAGTTGTGTGATTCTCATATGTAAATATAATTTCAGCGTTTTGTCATACAACTTCCTATCAAGTTTGTTTGAAAGATACGGTCTGTTTTAGATCCACTTATTACAAAATTCAGAAAACTAATTCGAAAAATTCTCGATGCACCGTTTTTCCTCAATATCTTTTTCGGATGACCAACTTTCACTAATGAAACCTAAATATTCGGAATCTACGCAACATTTCGTAATAGGTGAACTATGTCTTGATTCTGGATACTTCGTTTGCGTCTGGCAAAATGGCAGGATGTGAAATACCTACAACATGGAAGAGCTATAACTTATGTCTGAGTTGAGGCACACTCCTATCTATTTATATTTTACAATCAGAATTTTCTTGCGCATCTTCCTGTAAAATACTGTATTTGTCCCGGAATTTTCGGATTTGACGGTAGTGGATATAGGCAGTTTATTCAGACGCTTGAGAAAATAAAGTGCGCCTTGCAAATTCGCGTATGTAAAATCAGACATTTTTTTAAATACGGAACCAAGTCCATCGTTTTCAGAATGAAATTTTGACCTAGAAAAAGTGTTTTCAAGAAAATTTGGGGAAAAAATTCCTAGTGCCAAGCACCTTCAGAGGCTGCTCCAACCTCTCGGACCATGAGTCATATCCACAAAGCGCACTGCAGCCACTGCAGTACAGTGGCCCTGCTTACGTGGTCCGGTAAGTCATTTACAAGCAAGAAGAAGCAAATGCTGACCCACCTCAACTTTCCCGTTCTTGTGCCGCACTGAGGCCAATCGTATGAACTCTGCGAGTTGCGATGGCAGTTCACGGCTCAATCCTTTTGCCTGTGATCAATGCAGTGTCTCTCTACACAAAAGTGGCAAGAGACGCAAAATCTTTTCCAAAATATTTGTTAAACTTTTGTTGCTATTTCGTGTACCACCATGCCATAAGCCTAGAGAGTAGAGCATGTGATTCGTTTCTTTTTGACTATATTTCGGTGTTTTTGGTGACAAGACGCGACGCGGTTATGAATGATGTATGAAACATATACCGCAAAAAGACACGAATCACATGCTCTACTCGAAAGGCAATGAAATTTACCTTAACAAAGGCCTGAATTTCATTTTTGTGGTCTCTGTATATGTCGTTCGATACAATGTGACATCCCCCCAGACGAAGAGCGGCGATGATCGCAAACCAGTCGTCCGTCCCGCTCAAGAGTACATTAGGAAACGTCAGAATCTAAACCTAAGTAGTGTCATAAGATGAGCAAGTTTACCGATGACAGTACCAGTGTATTAAAGCCTCAAATAAGCAAGCATTTCAATTATGACTCGAACTGTTCGTGCGATATTCGAATCAGCGCCCAGGTGACGAGTGACGAGCAACTTCTCGATGTACTCACTCACGCCTGTTCTTCTCCGATTCCAGAACGAAACAATCAGTCGACGTACTTGTCGCATCGCCTTTCCTCGCAGCCCCCTTCATCCCAATTCGAAAAGTTCGATAATCGCTCACACTATCCATGGCTCCCGGAGCCCTGAAAAGGAATCATGGAGCTATCGTAGAACCTAGGGTTTGAAAACCAAGCGCGGTAAGCGTATTTATCGCCTGACTTTCATCATTCTTCCATACTCCTCATCACTCTCTCGGTCGCATAATGCGATTAAAAGGTTTGGTTGTCAAACCCTACTCCCCCCAGAACCCCATTCTTAAAGAGTGTTGGTTTACATGATGCTAGAAAAAACCTGCCACACTCGATAATCTCGCTTTACAAAGACCCGCCAACCTGCCACGGAATGTGCCTCCGTGTGTTACATTTCGATCGTCGACTACTATCCACTTCGCGCTCTTCGTTCTCTGCTTCTTCATGCCTTCCACTACCTTTAACATCTTGTCCAATTCTTCCAGTCGCTTCACCCGATCTGAACAAAAACATCTTTCAGTCAGTGTAGACCGCTTTTAAGAAAAATACGATAAGATAAGACATGCTAGGGAAACATTAAAATTAATTTGTCAATAGGTAAAGAGAAGCTTACTGCCTTCCTGCAGTTTTCCCCTGACATATTCAGTGAATATCTGTCCCAGTCGATTAGTTTCCTCTGCACTGAGCAGGTTCCATGGGGGAAGCCTCTCCTTCGCTTTCTCTAACTCTTTTCCCCGCAACACCCTCGGACTCAGAGCAGCAATCCTGCATAACTATAGTTTGTAGAAATATTATACTTTCAACTTTTCCCAGTCGAATCATAGACATACCGTAACACCGGTAGCATGAAAGTCTCGAAATAAGCTCGATCGATGGGTTCCCTCTGAGTCTTCACGAGTTCTTCCACATACCAATTAACTTCGGAAGGCGATGCCTGCATTTGCATTAACAATAAGTCTAATGCAAATGCAGGCATCTGCATTAGACTTATTGTAATTACATTACATACGAAGCAAACAGCAAAGTTTTAACTTTGCTGCTTGCTGCGTATGTTATTAAAATAACTACCATACCAATTTGATGAGATTGAAGTGCAAGCGACCAGCACATTTAACGTCATCGTCCAATATTCGAGTACTCGAGGCTGCGAAGAACGTTCTGAAGGAAACGCCGTTTGACTATTGCCAATGAAAGCCATATCGTTTTACTTGCTATAGCTTCCCATTCGGGGTCTTTTGGTAGTTATGTTTCAGTTGATAATGAGCTATAGCTTGTTATCCTGTGGTGGATGAAGTATAGTCGCCATAAACATTCGAATGGAATTCTACCGACCTGAACTTGGTCCAATCCTTGGCTCTAGCGAAGTTCAAGGCAACGTTGAACGCATGCTCCTCTTTACTGGTGCGAGGCAGGGAATCGGGAGAAGAGGGAAGGGAGGGAATGTCGTTGCGAGCACAGGCAAGTAGGCATACTGAAGGTGATCAAGGGGATATCGGAGAGGGGGGATACAGCAAATACTATTGGGAGCAAGATATTCGGATCCTTTTTATAGTTTCGGTTTTTATTGCTTTTATATAATAGTTTCATGCTTTCACAGCTTCGGATTCACAATTAAAAAGCCCGTGTTTCCCTCCAACTCACGAATGTCTTCCGCTATCTCCTTGACTGGTCGGTCCATCGACTGTACGATTCGCTCGAGGGATTCCATCTTCAGATCCCCACTCTCGAGATCACAGGAAAGCATAATCATACTCCAAATAGACATATCGCATTTGCCTAACAAGCAAGCAATTGTAAGAGCCGAATCGTACTCTGCTACAGTAGTCCTCCCGTTCCTCGGCTGTTAGTCTATCGACTTTCTGCCCTTCATAAACATCAATAAGCTATTTTATGACTCACTTGGAGTAGATCTTTGCCTTGAGCAGAGCCTGTATCCGTCCATTGTCTCCATCGTATTTAGAGCACAACTGGTCTAGGATCGAGAAGGCATGCATCGTACTGAACAATTGGTGAAAAAGTTGCCTCGTCAGTAAACTCATTCCTACTTTGTCCGCACTTTCTTCATTCCGCTTCGCTATCTCATAGGAATGAGATAACTGACGCAACACTTTGTCCTCAACTATGGAAAACGTTTTTCTCCACTGAATCTCCCCTCACAACATTTAGTACTATACACGTTTTGCAACCATAAACGAATCCCACGGTTTTCCTTAACCAGTCCCCTTCAGTACCTCAATTCGCTTATGTATACGCTGCTGAATAAGCCTGCCTGATTGCCATTCTTAATTGCCTCTAACGAACGATTGACACGCTTCTCCACCTCCTGAGTCTGCAAAATAATGTTATTTGACTATATAGCAAAAGGGATGTGCACTACGGTTCTCTTTTTGACGCTTTTTCTCAGTTATGCTTCAGGCTTCTGTAAATATGCCAACAGAGCGGGGCATTCCATCATACGTGGGCAACTTCCCGGCAAGATTTCGAGAAACGGGCCTGCCAGTGTACGAAATCAGGCCTACCAATTGAAATTTTGTGGGAAATATAGGCCTACCAAAGGAAATTTCCGAAGAAATGTGGGCCTACCACCCATACTTCGGGCCGGTGCCCACGTATGCATTCCATTCGGGTCTTTTTAACCAATACGTTTCGCTGCTTTTGGCGTCGCGGTTATAAATGGAGTACGAAATATATACATCAATAAGACCCGAATAGAATGCTCTACTACAGAGCATGTAAACTGAAACATAACCGTGGAAAGGCGTCACAAAGAGAACCCTAATGTGCACAAAGGGGTTCACGGCCTTCTATCGTTCGAACAACACTTAAACACAATAATACGCGACGTTAGCATGAATGCCTACCTATCCATCAGATAGATACCGTAACCCCACCCCCCCCCCGCTCCCATTGCAAGTCACTCGCAACTTACGTCACCCTTCGCCAACTTCCGTACTCTGCTACAGTACTTCTCCCGGTCCTCAGTCGTTAGTGTTCCGACTTTCTGCCCTTTAGAAACATCAGAAAGGCGCGCAGAACGGGTAGAAAACAAGTGATGGGCGGGGAACTGTGGTACGGGCTGCAATAAGTCTTTCGAAGATCAAACATCGCTCTTACCGTAATCCTATGCACTAGTCGGGGTAGGACCCGACGCATTCTCCAGATGGTCCTTGTCTGCGATGTTGACCCCCTGAGCTGCGAGTTGTTCCTTGTATCTGCAGGGGCGCTGATAATACTGAGAGGAAAAAGTGATCGATAAATTCTTTTTTTTTTGTTATAAAATATACGAGCGATTCTCTCAGATATTCGGAATTATCAAACAGTGTATGCTTTTATTCTATATGGTAATTAGTTGGAATTCGGTGAGTCACCTAAAAGCTAAATAAAGGCGACGAACCGTTCAAAGTTGTGCTTGCGAATGAAGTGGCCGACCCACGACGACGGACAATCTGTCTGTAATGACATGTAAAGTGTCGACGGAGTAATTACTTCTTCTCTGGCCCGTCATATCAATACAATTTTTCTGACCATCTCTCATTCCCCACTAAGCAGTCCATCTCCACTCCCCTCCCACCCCACCCTACCGTACCCCCCCCCCTTCCTCTTACCTCGAACCCACTCCGTTCCTTCCTACAGGCCCTCTCTGCCTCCTTCTCCGTCTTTCCAATATCCAGAAACGAATCGATACACGTGAGATACGCGTCGCGGGACTGCAAGCAACTACCGTAATCCCTTTGAAAAATAAGAGAGCCACAAAATGACGAAACATTTATAAAAAATCATTATCATTAGAGATATCATGGCTTTCTTGTCAATAACTACAGTAACCAAGCACTGTATAATAACCTCCGCTGGTCTACAGTACGAGACGAAATAATGTTTTTCGGGTTGTGACCCCTCCCACTGCAAATCGTCTTTTACTACATAATGACCTGCAGTGCAAAATCAACCCTAGCGCATTTTTTTTCTCAATTTACATGGCTAACCTAGCGCAACCTGTAAATTACCCGTACCGCGAGATGAGTTTAAATATGAGTATTTATCCGCTGCTAGAGTAACCCACCTTGTAGCACTTCCGACGGTCGTTCTTCAGTCCACTGCTGCCACTCTCGGCCATCCACCCCTAGGTACCGTACTCCCTACCGTATCTTCATTTGTTCACGATACTTCTTCTCGGTCTCGGACCGATTTCCTACTGTACTCAGCATGAATGGAATCGATGCTTTATGCATAGTAAAGCTGGTAATGATCAAAAGCGAAAGAATAAAGGGATACGTTTGGAAATTGGTCTGTCATTGCAGAATTAGGATGCCATTCATTGCATTTTGATTTTCTAAATGCGCACAGCATGACTGTCGTTCAAATGATACATAAAACTATACAAAAACTGAAACCTTGGTCATGGAACTACACCAAAAAGCGGCATCAACGGTGGAAGAGAAAATGCGGCATGCCTAATAGATACATCGATGCTGGCATATAAATTACTACAATCAAATTCCGATGCACAACATATACATACACTGGTACAAATTCGAAATATGCACAACGGCAGGGAAATGATCGGAATGGATTACTGTAACGGGGATAGGGAACCTTGTGATACGGAATGAGACTGATGAGACTTAACAAAAGGGGAAGAACCTCGGCTGACTATGAGATGGCGATCACGTGATAAGGGCTTTGGATGGGAATGGCAATATGCAAGAGAGGGGAGGCGAAACCCGCACGGAATAGGTTTCAGAGTGGAGCAGAGCACCCTGGCCTACCAAAGAGAATGGAAGAAAAGGCTGCGGAAATACTCGATACACCCCGAGAACAAGATTGGAACGCACAATGGAATAGAATAATTAACTACCAAGATAAGAATACGATATCGGGAAGATTAGAAAAGGTATGTTTTAAAGCTTGTAAAGGCAAGTGCACGTTCTACGGTACCGATGAAGCTCCGCCCACTCGACGCGATCGGTGCGCGACTTCTACAGGGGCTCGCCCTCCTCAGCCTGTCGTTCGCCCTCGTCCACCACGAAGGACGAATCGTCACATCGACCCACGATCAGAACCGCGATGAGGAGAGTAATGAAACCGACTGGAAGATGGCGAATATTTTTAAATCATGACGACTACAGTACTCTTTCCTTTGTATATACCAGATTTTTGACAGCATTCTAGGTACAGTATAACAGAGTTTGCTGATTACAGTATTCAGAAACGCCACGACAATTTTTAATTTTCAAAAATTAAAATGTTTTTAAGAGTGATTACTACTCAACGCCATTTAAAGTGTATTTCGCAAAGTAGCCCTGAATAAAGAGTGCGAACCCGTGAGAGCAGTCCAATCAGCGACTTGGGATTCGATGAGGAACAGCTTGAGCTTGTCTATCGTGTACACTGTCTCGACCCACGAAGATAGCGCCGGATCGACCGTTGCTTCTGTAATACAGGTTACGGTAGGGATGAGGAGAGAAGTCGAGAATGAATCTTTTAGAGAGAGAAAAGCAACATGGACGTACTGGAAAGAATTTATGGCTGCTTTAGTAAGAGTGAATAAGTGATAGGTGAAACATCACAGAACCAGGCAAACCAGACAGCCAAAAGTAGAATAGGATGAGAATAAGGAGTTTCGAGGAGAATACACGGTTCCGCTTGAAACTTTCAAAAAGCACTGCATAGCTTACTTTTTAACCTTATTGCAAATATTTTTTCAGGCTATTAATTTTGACTTAACTGAGATAATAAAACAGATGTAATCGAACGAACCATGGTCGTTGAGTCCGGGACTCTTGGCTTCGGAAACGACTACGGTAGTCTTCCAGCAAAATGAATGAGAGACGAGAGGGTCCACTTGCCAGACATATGTGTACAACTGAAGGGCTTATCAATGACTAGGGAACGGAAAGTGGACCACATTTTGGAGCACGTTTCATATCCCCATATAAAGGGGCTGGCTCAGGCTGGCTATGAAAAATACTGATTAACATAATACGAGCACGTTTATGACACACTTGTATAAACTCTCTTCGTTCCATTCACATCAGCGAGGCTCCTAAGATGGAAGATTCAAGGATTCGAACCCACCCCCTGTGCCGAATTGAGATGCGAGCACGTCTGGCGGTCACTCACATTCGTCGTCGATCTGCAATAATCACCCCATCTGCTAATCGATTGATGTCTTCAACGGACTGCCATCCGAACGGCATCTCCCCTACCTAATTCTTCGCTTACTTGTGCTCTCCAGTTGCCCTGTACAAAAGGGACATCGTGAGGCCGCGAATGAGTGACCAACTATCCGCACCAATGTACAGCGATCGGGCTGAAACCAAGCATTATCCTTTTCACCGAACTCAATTCTCTAGTATTGCTGGAGCGTCCTCAAATATACCTTCAATAATACCACCGAAAATAAATACGCAAAAAGTGACCAACCACTTTTGCCTCTGAATCCGCGCATCGAATCTTGATCCAGCAATTCGGTAAAGTAGGGGCACTCTCGCAAGTCTTTGGAGGAAAGAAGACAAGAGATGAGCATGGACAGCTGAACATGGGTACACACTGTAGACCAGCAATACGGTAGTCATTGCTGCGGAAAAGTTCCGTAATTAATCGCAGTCCTACTCTCTTTGTGCACTCTCTTCATAGCGCTTCGCTTTCTCGTCGCAACTGGAAATAACTACAACTGATGGAGAAAAAAAAACGTCGTCAGCCATTTTTCCCGGTTACCATAAGCGAATTATTCGCAACATTGATAAGGCTACAATAACTACTAGAATTCACGTAAGACCCATCGTACTCCACATCATACACAGAGATTTACATAGATCGAGAAGATCATTTTAATGGTTGATCATTCTCCTATCTACACACCCAATCCTGATCGATGGCCAGTCGTTCTGCCCTTTCCTTCTCCATTCCCACATAGTCAGCTGCAGTTCGCGCCAGTCCCAAGGCAACGGCTTCGATCGTCTGAATACTAGAGGTTTAAAGTCGGTTACTTTTCGACGATATGTTTCGTTCTTTTTGGTGGCCAGACGCTTCGCGGTTTTATGAATGATCTGTGAAACATAAGCATAAAAAGGAACCGATTTTAAACCTCTACTGAATACCCGCGACTGACGATAAGTCATTGAGCATTACCTCCACTACTCAAGACATGCATATGCAAATAAGGAGAAATGTGATACAGTCCTTGCGATTCTAGACCAATTGTACAAACCTTTCTCAGCTTCTCGTCGACTCCCTTCCTCAACTCATCCCACAATGAGTTGAAGCGCCTCAAATATGCATCCTATGATCGTAAGAAAGTACTCAAAGTAGAGGTCTGCAATCGAGTCCCTTTAATACGTTTCCTTGCTTTCAGTGACGAGATGTGAACAAATGTTTAACGAAACAGAATTGGAACAAGGATTCGATTGCAGGTCTCCATTTTCGAGTTCATAGCAGGATCTCACAAAGCAATAGGTGATCTATAATATAGACGGTACTTGTTAGTGTAGTATTGATCGAAGCCGGCAACAAGCATGCTTGGAGTGTCCCTTCGAGCCTTGAGAAGGGAATGGAGCGACGACGGGGGAAGGACCTGGAGGGATGTGATTACGGTAGGATGGATTACAGTAGGTTGAAATACAATACGATGAAATGAATAAGAAGAAGACAACCTTGTGCGTGATAAATTATGCAACAAAGTCATTTTGATCGTATCTTTAGAAGAAATATAGTGCGTAAGATACAATAATTCTAAAGGTGAAGAACTATCTACAGACTTCTAAAAGTGCTAAGACCTGTAAACCGTACCGAATTTTCGTTCATCTTTGCCGTATGAAGGTGCACTCCCAAGGAGCCCATTGCAGTTTTCATCGAATCCACGGCTGGAGTCACCTTCAAAGCGAAGAAGATAGCTGTGTGACTCGTTAGCTCATAGTTAGTAGTAGACTATTTAGTCTTACAAACTCTGGAAGATGGAGAAGACAATCGACAATAGGTCGACAATCTCCGCTAGTACATAAATGGAAGCATAACTCTTTCCATGATTCATTCCATTCTCTGTGTTCCCACCTTCGCCTTTCCTCCTCCTTCGTAACTCTTTCCATCAACGTGCACGTACAGTTCGCTCTTCTCATCCAGTTGTTGCACTTCTATCGCCATCTCAAAATGTGAAATCAAATTGCCCCTAAGAGTAACGCCATTGAATACGGTTATTTCCATAACCCTTTTTCACATCTTATATGAAATCAGAAAAAAAGAAAACCGAATTCAAGGGATTTGATCAAAAATAATCCTATAATCCCCGAAATGTACAAGTTCGCAGAAACTGTAACTACTGTATCCTACCTCGATCTGCTTCAGCCAAATCGTCTCGGGAACCTCCTTCGCGTCCTCTCGCTGCGGGGGAAACTGCTCGGTCCTTAATGAGCGAGTAATCAATCGATATCCCTAACTCGTTCATTTCTCACTCCATATCGTGAACCCATCGCGAGCTGCCAATGTAGTCGAACGACTCCTGCAACGAACGCCTTAGAGTTCGGTAGACTCTTTGAAAGTATTATATATTCAAGTGAGAACAGAGACTTTTGACTTTACAGAAGAAAAGAACGTGATCCATCTAAATACCGTACCCCGTGCAGGAAGGCGAAGACGAGTCGTTTGTTCGACCCATTCGACGCTCTCTCGAACTGTTCCTGGTTGTCTCCCACCACCTACAATAAGCTGATTACGGTACCGCTACTTCACCAGATGCGGAGAGCCGTTATTCAATATTATAAAAAGAAAAGAAGACCTTGGCCGCAGTGAGCATGGCCACGAGAGAAGTCAGAGTTGAGTAGACTCCCGGAGAGACTTCAGGGACGAAGGACAATGAGTCCATCTGCAGTATACCCTCCTGCATTACCGTAACCGTCAATTTTTTTGACGAACATAACGAGAGCAAATATTCGAACTATGAGCTCCTTCAAAGTAGGGCTACCGTAATCCCCAAGATAAATCGCGTCGATACCCACCCTGGCGATGAGTGCCATGTAGCTGGCGGTGTGGGCCGCCTTGTCCCCCGTCTTTCTCGGTACGGGGGGAAGAACAGCGAAAGCATTGAGTTCGAAGAGGGGATCACATAGATGCGTACTGAAGGTGGGTTAGGCTGTGGTAGAGAGGACATTAGGAAATAGACAATTGGTCCATTTTAAAGTCATACGACATAACTGAGAAGAATCTATCTTCAGAAAAGCTTGCGAAAAGCGTTAGTTAGTGAATATTAATACACGATAATAACCTACGCCGGCTGGTCAAAGTCCAGAATGGAGGGCAGTTGACGGCGCATGCATCTCTGGGAACTGCCAGCGGCATTCGAGAATATCTGGAGACTGTCATTGTCAACGAATGACATACCAATAGAGTTAGACAAATGACAAACTGTCACTGCTACTGTCACCACCTGACATACCTTGAGTGACACGGCGCACAGTCGCTCGCTCTCTCCCTCGGTCTTCACTGGCACATTGAACTTGTCGTGACACTCAATACGAGTAATCCTCATCCTTCTCTTTTAACTGCCTACCGTATCTAACAAAGTTTTCCAATCTAAGTGTTAGTAAGTCTTCACTACCGAAGAAATACGACCGTGAAACTATTACGAACAAGTTTGTTCTGTCTTTGACACACCCGTTTTCCAGTGCATTCCCCCTTCGGTTACCTTGAGCATACTGTCAATCTTCGTTTGATTCGCCATCCGAACAATCGGCTTGGACCAATCCGTGAACAGGGCACCTCAACACACCGCATTCAAGCTGTGCCCATATTACAACTCCCTGCTAACTACCATAACAACTTCCTCGGATTTTTTCTTTGAACGGGGTACAAAAAGCCTACGAAGCAACGTTATTGGTAAAATGAGGAGAATGCCACCCAACCGTCGGGTCCACGCATCGTTTGCATTCAAGACCCTTACCCATAGATCAAATAGTGACGTCGGTGGATTTCAAAGTGCCTTGACTGTCTTGGTTGCGTCGTTTCCGACGTACTATTTGATCTATGCTCTTACCCATACATTGGCTAAGACTGTCCTCAAATTCATACAGGCCGTAATTAGAGAAAGCAAAGGCAGCAAGGGAAAAATAATGCATTTGATTATATTTTTCGGCATGATACCCATCCCGCCCGCAAACCGCATTTCACCATAAAATGGCCCATCCGCACGACAAAATTACCACGATCGATGTTATAAATCATTGATTTACATGGCTACCGTACCGCAGCTGGAAAATTACCCCTACCGCGAAATAAATATCAACTAGGAGTATTTATCCCCTGAAAAGCAGTAATCCTATATTATGACTCCCTAGTGCAGGCACCCATGCTAACGTCCCAACAACCGTGCACATTATTCCTCTTACCCTTCGGCAGAATTGCTCCCTTCGAATTCCACGACGGCGCATTGGGAGTCTGTGAGCAGGCCCGCCAGTCCTTGTACAGACCTCAACCAATTCCGTTCACATCTCGTTCTGACCTTTCAAACCAAAAACCACAACAAAACTAGGGACAGTCTAAGGATACGACGGTATCATATGACTATCGTGAACTGAGTGCTCTGCGCATAAGTGTATTGTAATGTATCGGATCGGTCCAAATATACGCTCATGATAATAGTACACAATAGGGAAGGGAAGGAAGGCAACTGACTGGTAGCTTGATTGGGACAGGCGGAGTCTGAGGAGAGAGCAATGCCCTCGGGCATTGAACCGGCGATGGAGGGAATGAGGATGACTCCTCGGACCAGAGACGCGCCTTGCAGGAGAATGAAGCTGATGCTGAATGGATGGGAGTACTATCATCACAATTACTCCCTTATTGATTATCCGTTGTGCATAAATAGCGTATCAGCGTCTTGCATACAGAGACTTTAAAAAATATAAACAAGATCACAAACTCGTGAAGAGTGAAGTTATCTAATAGCAGTGCCAGGAATTGGAGTGAAATACTCACTTATTGATGAGAGACTCGTCGATAAGCACGATAAAGTTGCCGTCGTAGGAGGGAAACCTGAAGGAAAATGATCTCGTCTTAATAACACAATGCGCCTACTTTGCAACAACCGCACGTGGGCAGGGTCTGCCGGTAACTTACTGCAGTTGTACACCCACACAGGGATATCACACATTTTCGCTAACATCCTATTTTGCAGCAAGCTACCCAATGCATGAAAGAATTTTGCAGTAAGCCACCCAACCACGGAACCTGCACCCGTGCCCACCTATGGCAACAACTTTGCCTACTTTTTTTTCTACAACCATTTCGTTCAATGGTTGTACGAAATGATAACTTTGAAGAAATAGATGGTTAAAAAAATTCCTGCGTGTAATCAGCTCCTCGGAATCCCTCGGCCTACCGTCCACCAACCACCCCACCCCTTCTCTTCTCACCTCTCCTTCCATCCTGTCCCCATTCCCCTCAGGTCATCTTCCGTCCTAATAACCATCAGTACACCCTCGTTGCCTCCGCGCGACGCTGAAATCCAGTCTTACTCCTTTAAGTCCCGTCGATTCCAGCCTTTCTGGGAGTTATGTCTCATGCATTATACAAATTCTCCAGCTGTACTAGGTCACATGAGTCCAAATTCCTAAACCATTATGATTATAATCATACCCACTGATCATCATGATTATAATCACACCATTAATATAGCCTTAATATAATATACTGTGAAAGTATAACAAGATGACTAATGTCACTATCATTGTCACTGTCAGTCCACTCACATTGACAGCCGTACTCTCCGGTCGCATTGAGTAGTCGAAAGCATATCGCATGCTCGTCTAGACTCATCTCCACTGTCACGTCCTCCTTGAGCGCATTGGAAGAGGCAGAAGAGGCGGAGAGGGAAGGGGAGGGGAGGGAGAGGAGGAGGAGGAGGCAAAAGAGGGGGAGGGACAGTAGACAGTCCCCCATCCTGGCTGAAATGAGTAAGTTGGGTATTGAATAGTCAATGAGATGGTGAAAACCGGAGTGACAGTTCCTCTAACAATAAATATAGTATATCAAGCAGGAATGAAACGTACATCGACAAATAGCAGACTTATGTGGAAGACCTTTGCCAGGCTTCAGTAACCAAATGAAAAGTACCAAAAGACCAAAGACCACCACGACTCACAACATCAATGAGGTATGAGTGCAGGGGGACATCAACCAACAGAGATGAAAGATCAACTCGAATCAATAAAACAATCTTTATTCTCTTCCTAGTCCTCTGCCAAACAACCAACAAAAACGAGATAACAAGTCCGTATTATTTTATTATTCAGCTATGCCTTATACAAACAAAGAAGAATAACAAAACAGCTTAAATAGACAGTAGTAGGGCTAATCTCTCAATAGCTGCGTCCAAAGAGGGCGTAGGCACTGGGTGCTACCGTACACTCGGGATGGATACATTTGGAGGGAAGGGGAGTCGAGGGCTGAAATGAGGAGTACGGTAGGACACCGGAACACGGCATACTGTAATCCAGATAACGTTACTTTAGATATTCGGAAAGGCGGAAGTCAAACACATGATTCAGTTATTACGAAAATATTAATGCAAAGTGAGACATAACTAACTTTGCACTTTGCAGTAATACTATGCCCTAGAGTAGCTTTTTCAGTTCCCACAAAGACTACCGTAACCCAACCTGATCCAGGGGAATGCACAGCGTCTTGGCGCCCATCAGCGCACTGCCCGCAGCAACGTCCACCAGGTCTTCCCTGGAAAGTGCAAATGAACATAGCACGTCGTAACCACGGCACTTTTCCTTTAAAAAAATGTGACAAATAAAGTACTTTTGCTTCGACATGATGTCATTTGGTAGCATTACATCACCAAGCATTTCGTGAATGCAAACTGACCTGGCCGAGTCCCTCTTCACATTGTCCTCGCATTCGGGTCGCCCACAGAACGGTGCGAGGAGAAGACACTTGTTGTCGAGGTGAGTACGGAACTCTTCGAACGACGTCACCAACTTCATGTGAGAAGCACGCTCCGCACGAACTCTGCAAACCATTCATTGTTATTATACTCGTCTATTCACCTCATTCCAACTAAATATGTACACGCTAATTACGGAACAGATTGTTTCTGATAACTAGAGCAAACGATTCGCGTAGTAGAGTTGTTGTTCTTCAAGCAATAATTAAATGTGTCACTGGTGAAACGAGCATATACACTAGTGTACAAGTGTAAAGAATGACTGACTTGTCGAACATTCTCCTGTGAATGTCCTCTAGGATGGCGGGTACCCTCTTGGCCAACTCCCCGAGGGGAACAGCCACCTTCGACCCGTCGAAACGAAGAACAAGCGTAGCTTGCGAGGCCGCGAGATCCTTCGGACCGATCTGAACAAGCAACATCAGTTGAGAAACATACAAAACAACAAGCATATTGAAACTAGTGGTCTAAGGTAGTCTCCCCCCGAGTTTTTATCCTTTGCTGCTCTCAACAACTATTAATTATTCCATCAGTTGCCGCTAGAGTCCGATGAATGATCAGCATAGTTCAAAAAGTACGTCGGAACCGACGTAATCAAGGCACTTTTTGCTGGAAAAATGTACAGAATCAAGGCTTACAGAATCACCTTGGCCGCTAAATCTAACGTTTTCTGCCAAATTATGCTGTTTTCTGAGCTTTTTACTTGAATCAAGGCACGTTTACCCCACCGTGCATTAAAGAATCGAAGCACTTTCGAATTGAGCGACATCGCTATTTGATCTATGAATGAACGGTGATCGGATCACCAGAATGCGTCTCTTCACAATCCTTTCCTCTCTCGGACCATTCTTACAGATACGATCGCCGGTCCTTCGTCGGACTCTCGTTGCGCCATTCCTATTTACGACGAGAGAGGGAAGCGGCGTGAGTAGAGTGCAGACGAGGTACGAATGCGCTTAATACAGTACCTCCATCCGAATGGGCACTCCCTTCAACTCCCAGTGGTTGAACTTCCATCCAGGTGAGTAGTTGTCCCTTCAACAAACACATTCAATGTCATCTTTCGATTATGAGACATATCTATCAATAGAGTATTGCATTGGTGCCTTTTTGAAGGTTGCACTTCACCCTCGTAGAATAACAACCCACATCTTTATCACCAATTGCTCGTGAAAGATAGCCATGAAAATGGAAAGCTGTACCAGTTAAGCTGCCCACCTCAGATCCGCCTCGGCCCTCACGTCAGCCTGTAGCAGTGAAGCGACTGCTTCCTTCGTAGCCTCAATCAACCCCCTCAATTCACATCCTCCTTGGTCATCAAACATACAAAACATAGAAGCCTATGAGATAATGGCCATCCATCCCTAGACTCCTCTCACCTTCACCAATCTGTCCCTCTCCTCATCCGTCGTATTCGCTGTGATTCCTACGGGCATGGCGATCACCTTCAACCAATAGCTTCAGTCACACATTGTACACAATATCCGTCCCGTATAACATACTTCGATCCCGGATCAACCAACTCCCCATTCTATTCCTACCTGAGTAGAGGCGACCCTGGGAGGCAGTACCAATCCCGAGTCATCCCCGTGCACCATCACCATGGCTCCGATCGTTCGCGTCGTCAGTCCCCACGAATTTTGGAAGGCGAACTCGCGGCCCTTCAAGGGACAAGGAATCATAAGAAAAGTGAACGAGGTCTGCTTGTAGTTTACTGTAGTCCGCCAATCACGCATATCGTGCAGAGAGTTCGAACAATTCGTGAGATTAAAGATTAAAACGAGCTCTGACTCCATTGCTGCTATTGGTTTCTACACTGTTCTACGTTATGACACGAAATCATGAAAAGCTGGAGCGGCTAAGTAATATGGCCGGTCTGTGGCCGGTAATCACCGGGGTTACATACAACAACCGTTTCAAACAAGACAACAAATATCACTGCTTACATTTTTTTACTCTTTGGGCTACTTGTTTGTGTAAAGTCCCGAATACATATTAATGAGTCGACAAATACTTATTATAATATTATTGGATCGTCAACCTTTTCGCCCTCGAATGAAATGTCGAACATCTTCGAGAAGTTCTGGCCGAGATGGTGTGAAGTCGCTCCCTGGAAACCATGTCGATTTCACGTTCTCGCATCTTTCCTCTGCTGTACCCCCTCTGCTCTAGTGCCACCGAAAGATAATCATTAAATGCATGCAATCTTGTAATAAGAGTCAATAACTACAGTATCCCCTCCCCCCCGGTTTACCTGCACTCCTCGTCCGTTCACCGGCACGTATGCCTCTACCGTAGTGGTGAAGTCTCCGCCCGCAAACTTCTCCTTCTCACTCTTCTTCCCCTGCACGAAACCACCGTAACCCTCTACTGCTACTGTACCCAGTTTCATGATTAAACCTTAGGACATCTAATCTTAATAGGCACACTGCGTAAAATACATATGATAAATGCATTTCCGTACCTTGACCACAGGAATGGCTAGAAGTTCCTCGTAGATTCCTGCATACAAGTCCAGAATCTGGAAGACCTCCTTCTTCGCATCTTCGGCATTCGCGTAGGCTGTATGACCTTAAAGCACCAGTTTGGTTGAGGTTAATCCCGGTAGGTCAATATCAAAAACACAAAACATTTGACCTTACAGTTAAACTTTAAAAAATATTTAAGCCTAGAAGTATTCAATGATCAGTAAAGCAATCCGCAACTACAAACGTCGGCTGAAACACAACCCAAAGCTGACCTTCCTGCCAGAGGAATTCCCTCGTTCGTAGGAAGGGTGTCGGGTGCTTGAACTCCCATCTCTGCAATAACAAGCCTTTTCAACCCTTCATATCATACTCTTCCTACACCCCGGCTGGTTACTGTACTTACAATCTACTGTAATCTACAATAATCTCCAAGGAATCTACAGAACTTGCTTCACCCTAGCCCTCCCACTCACCACAACATTGCACCATTGATTGAGCTTGATGGGGAGGTCCCTGTGAGACTGAACCCACTTGCGATAGGAGGGATACATGACAGTCTCGGAAGTGGGACGAATGGCTATAGGCTCCGCCATCTCAGACGATCCCGCACGGGTCACCCACGCTACCTGAGGGGGACGGCTCTCGGGGATACGGTAGTCAGTTTGCGGTACTCCTACCAACTTGTAGATATAGGCTACAACAGTACCTCGGGGGCAAAATCGGCGATATGCGCCTTTTCCCTCTCGAGAGCCGCTTGGGACACGAACATGGGGAAGTAGCAGTTTTTGACGCCCAGTTTCTGCAAGTTATCCATTCGTGAAATCACTGGAATTAGTCAACGTTCCAAGCCATTTCCTGTAGATTGCAAGGAAGGCAATTGTAAGGAAATACAGACATTCGTCTCATTCCTACTATCAACATGAGAGAAAACCCGTACAAAGAGAGTGCGGGCAAAGTAGGAAAGAGGTAGCCGACGGAACTCTATCGTCACTACCAGACCCGCTAACCTTGATCCGCTTGTCGAACCATCCCTTGATCTGTTCCCAAATGGCATAGGACCAGGGACGAAGAACGTAGCACCCGGAAACGTCGTAGTATTCGATCATCTCAGCCTTCGTTATCACCTCAAACAAGTACCCATCATTACCGTAATCAGCTTAAATTTTTCAAACAGCCTTGAACAGGGCAATTAATCTTGCGGCTCACAAGCATTGCAGCAAAATATCTGTATCAATAAACTGTGAAACGTATCAGCTCCCAATTCGGTTCTGTGCTCATGCTCATATGCCTAAACGTTGGGAATGCTTCTATTCCCTTTACCTCTACGTCTTATCAATTCCCACAAATATCGCCGTGTAAAAAACGGATCACTTCCATTTCGCCCATCCCCCATCTCCCCCCCCCATTCCCTCCAATAAGTGCATACCTGCGAGAACCACTCCGAGTAGTTCTCCTCCTTCTTCGTTTCAATTCCCAACTTTGTCTGCTTCTTCCCGTCATCCTTCTTCTCTTCCTTCTTCGGCTGAACCTTCGCCTTCTCCTCCTTCTTTCCCTTCTTCTCCTCGACCTTCTTGGCTTGAGGCTGCTTCTCCTCCTGAAACATTTTCCATCCTGGTTTTGCATACCCGTAACAACAGAGTCTAGAAAGGAAGTAAGATTACATCAAAGATGAAGGAGTTTGCATTGTCAGAAATTTTGACAAGATATAAGTGAGGTAGTCAATAGGTTAGCAACCCTTCACCGTGATTAATCTCCCAAAATAATAACAACATTTATTCTCGCCTATATGAAAATGTTAACAATTCGGAGTAACAGCTAAAGCACTTTCCATAAACCCCAACAATCGTATTTACTAGCATACCAATATCCTCTAAAGCTAGAGAGCATCTTCCCAACGAAAGTTAAGATAAAACACTATAGGCAACGGTGGGTGCACAAGAGATAGTAGAAGGAGCACGGGATTACGGTAGGATTACGGTAGTTCAATCGGGTCAGATAGGTGAGAGGAGTGGTCTCGTTATACCTTCTTAGCCGGAGCCGGCTGGTAGTCCTTGCCCGTCTTGTCCTTGTACTCCTTCTTCAGAGCAAGCAACTTCTCAATCGCCGCCTTCGTTTCGGGCTGAAGAGAAGAGGGTTACGGTAGGGTTACGGTACGGAGAAAGCGAGGATGCGCATCCTTTCATATAATAGTTAGCGAGTTTACTTATTTTTAGTTATTAACTAAAAAGTCATACCTCCGTTGGTAGATTATGCTACCATAACCATTTATACAGTACGAGTAACCCACCGATTTGGCATCCTTTCCCTTGAGTTGCCTGACAAGATCTCCCTGCCTTGTGATCTCCTCCCCGAGGGCATCTCCTCCCCCACTGGGAACAACGGAAGGGGAAGAGGTAGGGACCGAGGCCGAGGGGGCCTGCAAAGAGCAGTAATACTCATGGTTAGACATTATTATCGCCGAAAAAGTTCCGTCAATAAACACATTCCAACTGCGTTCTGGTTCTCTTTACACCGCTTCGCTCTCTCGTTGAAAAGAGGAATAACTACTGACGGAACATTGCCCGCTCAATATTTAGAAAAACAAAAAAAAAACTATTTAGATGCGTGAATGAAACCAACCTCTCCGGGCTTGTACTCCTTGCCTGTCTTCTCCTTGTATTCCTTCTTCAGCTGAAGCAGTTTCGCAATCGCATCCTTCGTCTCTTGCTGCAAATTATGCAATTACAATCATACAAACAAATGAATAAATAAAATAGGTCAAAAATTTGCATGTAATTGTAGTCCACCGACCGATTTCGCGTCCTTTGCCTTCGCGTCCCTCACAACGTTTCCTTGTTTCTCCACTTCGGCATATAGCGAACCTGCATCATTTCCACCCGATGGTGTTACGGTAGGGGCCAACGGGGCAGGAGCCTAAAGCACTCCTCATATTACAACCTGAATATAGACCACTATTACATTACACAAGACACCACACTCTTTCTATTTTGTTTGCTAAAGGTTTTTTAGAGAAAGGGACAGCGAAGCAGCTATTGAGGCAAATACCCGCTTTATATTGACTAGTTGAAACATAACCCACCCGAGTACTTCCAACCTTCTCCCATTACAAAAAAAAGAGGTACCTCTCCGGGCTTGTATTCCTTGCCCGTCTTCTCCTTGTATTCCTTCTTCAGCTGAAGCAGCTTCGTGATCGCGTCTTTCGTCTCTTGCTGAAAAGGTATCTGGGTATGTTAATTCAAGCAATATTATCGTCATAAAAACTAGAAAAATATACCTATTTTCTCTAATTGTAAGCGGAAACTAACCGATTTGCCGTCCTTCGCCTTCGCATCCCTCACAACGTTTCCTTGCTTCTCCACCTCAGCATACAATGAAGTCGCGTCGTTTCCACCTGATGGGCTTACGGTAGCAGGGGCAGAAGGTGCGGGAGCCTGAAAATAGAAGAGCATACGGTATTACTGATAATCAACGGGAACCACCCTACCGTAACCCATTTATTTTTACTATTTGCATAATACAATTCATAACGTACCTCTCCGGGCTTGTACTCCTTTCCGGTCTTCTCCTTGTACTGTTTCTTCAATTCGAGCAGCTTCGCAATCGCGTCCTTGGTCTCTTGCTGCAAAGCCCGTTGAATCACAGTTTCACATGTCTTACATAACAATTATATAATAGTAATCCCACCGATTTGCCGTCCTTCGCCTTTGCATCTCTCACAACGTTTCCCTGCTTCTCCACTTCCGCATACAGCGAAGCCGAATCATTTCCACCGGATTGGGTTACGGTAGCAGGGATGGACGGGGCAGGAGCCTGCAACGCTCAATATATCGTTAGAACATGCAATTTTCAACCCTTCTAACAAAAAAATAAGCATTCTTTCGTGTAAAAGCTGTGATTTTTCTCTACACCCTAACGTTAGATTGGACAATCACGTGCATTTATGATGTAATTGTAGACTCGCTTAAGCTCATCCATCGCTACAGTATATCCACCGTATACCTCTCCCGGCTTGTACTCCTTGCCGGTCTTCTCCTTGTACTGTTTCTTCAACTCCAACAGTCGTGCAATCGCGTCCTTCGTCTCTTGCTGCAATAATCATATGTTTCACACTCAACATAAATTCGAGTATAAAATACATTCACGTTCTACGATGCTCATGAGCTATACCAACCGATTTCGCGTCCTTTGCCTTCGCGTCCCTCACGACGTTTCCCTGCTTCTCCACTTCGGCATATAGCGAACCCGCATCATTTCCACTCGATGGGGTTACGGTAGTCGAGACTGGAGCAGCGGCGGGAGCCTGAATCAGGGGATTGTTGGGTGGGGGATGCAACTCCCGATCAACTCATCGGTTTCACCAGGACTAACCAGCTAACAACTACACTTATTCTTAATTATCTTAAGCTTAAAGTTGGAATGATTCGAGATATTTGCCTTCGAATTGATAAATGAAAAGCATATATAGTGGATTAAAAAGATCTGTCGGAAAATCATTCCGAATATCAGACGAGAGAGTGTGCAAAAGTGTGAGAATTAGACTCATTTTGGAAGAGAAGAAACTGACGGATCGGTTTATTCCACTATATGTAAAGCTAACCTCTCCGGGCTTGTATTCCTTGCCCGTCTTCTCCTTGTACTGTTTCTTCAAATCGAGCAGCTTTGCAATTGCGTCCTTCGTTGCTTGCTGCAAATTAACTTGAGCATGAAAAGTAGACGTTAATCGTAGACCAAGGGCTAGTCCGCAATAAAACGGATGTATTGATCACTGCCAGCAGCAATACAGTAATACTCACACCCTTGGCATCCTTGCCCTTGAGATCCCTCACAAGATTGCCCTGCTTCTCGATGTCATTGTAGAGAGTCAAGGCCTCGCTGGCCCCGCCCCCTACCGTACTCTTCGTGGACGACCCTCCCCCCACGGTACCACTGCCTCCCTTCGACGGCTGGGCACTGCCATCGGGAATAGCGATGAGCAGAAGAGGAGTCTCCACTCCGCTGACGTCACTCGTCGCGGAATACGGGTGGTCACAGATGAAGAAGCCCTCAAGCGAATGCGATGACTATGACAAACAACCTCCCAGAATTGTGATGGAGATGCCACTTGTGCGTGGATAGCATTCATAAGCGTACCTTCCTCTGCAGCTGAATGATGTCTCCCTTCTTCACTCCCGCAATGGCGGGCTCTCCGATCATCTTCGTGTAGTGCTCAACAGGGTATATCATTTTTTTTCCTATTCTTTCTACGTTGGGAATGTACACTGCATTTTACCAAGGCTCCCAATACTTATGCCCATCATGAAACACGAATACTCCAGGCAAAGAATTTTGGCAGAATTTCCATTTCTTTCTCCATCGTCATGCAATACGACTTAGAAACCGGAACACGTCATTCTCTGAACTACGGTAAATGCGTACCACCGAATCCTTGTTGATAAACTGCTTCCAGTCGTCGTCCTTGGTAATAACAGCCTCAAGCCATTTCATTAACTTCCTCCAATTTCTCAAATCGGCTTTCCCTCGCACAATTCGAACCCTTTCCCGTTCCATCATTACATCATAATATTATTACATCACCCTCGTACCTTGGAAATGAAGTGATCGTAAGTCGCCGTCACCACCGGAATATGCGCAGGTTTCGGCACGTCTCCCAGCCAGGTGACCTTCAGCGTCTTCTTGAAATCCTGCAAACACAAATACAATATGGGAAAATACTCTATTTGATTGTATTTTTCGGGGTAAGATCCCTCCCGCCTGCAAACCGTCTTTTACCATACCGTACCCCCACCGCTGTTCTAAATTCTCGGTTCACATGTCCACCCTACCGCCGCCGGATAATTACCCCTACCTATTTCATACGTGTATTTATACCACGATATATACGTTTTTTGCCACTTCACTCGTCTTCAGAAGATCTGCGGAAGAACAAGCTACCGTAACCCCCTACAGTACCTGATTGGCCAGATCGAGATCAGCATGGATGGCGGTGATGAGACCGTCCTTACCAGTGTCAACCTTCTTGATCTGGAACAGATTCCCTTTCTGAGCGTTCTACTACAGCACAATTACTAAGTACCCACGTTATAGACTTTATCATAGCCTAGGAAACCCTCCGACTCACCTTGAGGTTTCCCCAATTGACGAAAGTCACTGCATCGCCTGCCTTCATCTCACGCGCATCCACCTGTAAACAAGACTGCTACCATGATTCTTCTCCTCTCATTAACCATACATATCGTATATTGAGTATCTGCTAATCCAGAATAGTGTACCTGTTCCACCAGGAGCTTAGGTCCCCTGTATACAGTCTTCTCCCCGATAGCCGGGTCCTTCGGGTGCAGATTGACCGAGGCAGACTCGTCCTTCGCTCCAGCGACAACAACGGGAACGAGGGGCTGACTCTTATCGAGGGCCGTGTACCTGTTAGGAATAGCATACATGGACACCGACTCGACTGTTGGGTGGTAGGCCTCTCATTCTGACTACTATTCAATTTGGTTGGCTCTTTACTTCTCAAGTAATTTATAGGCTAATAAACACTTCAATTCATATAGATTAAAATGATATTGAAGTAGCCGTATTATCCTTTTGATCACGACTTTCCTGATTGCGACACCCTTACAAACACAAATATCTGGACCAATGCACACAATTAAGAATCATAAAGTTTGCACACTCGCAAGAAAACAACTTACAAGCGCTCATAAGACGGACTCGTTCACTGAAAAGCAATTCCACGAAGACTAAAACGTTGTGAGCGAAAGGCATGGCAGCCTATCGGTGCACCCCGAAACGTATGGGCGTTTCGTATGTTATAATGTATTCCAATCGTACCTCGGTGCAACGGGATCGATGACCTTCTTATTGATTGACCAGATCTTGTCCCATTCCATCATGACAATCGACCGGCTACCACCCTGCAACATTCATTCTTCACTTCCTACTCACAACATCTCGGAGCATCGTACAACTGCTACATTTCTTATCTTCGCGTAAAGAACAAAGATAGTGTTGGCCAAAACGCTTCATAAAGTGCATAATTTACACCACCGCAGGCACCGGGCCAACGCTTATGAATGAAGAGACGCGAGACGAAAGAGCATTTAAATTATGCACTCTATGAAACAGTTTGCCAACGGTAATCAAAGACAAGGCCTGACCTGTGCGACGATAAAGGCTTTGAGTCCCTCGACAGTCATGCCCCTTCGAATGACTCCACGGACCGTCGGCATGCGGGGATCGTCCCTAAACGCGCCGGTTATAACTATGCTATCACGAATCAAATCCAATAGAATCAACAAAGTGTGTTGTTAATAGCTGAACTTCCGTTGAAAATTGTCCGATATCTCACCATCCATCAACGATTCCCTCATCGACAATCCACGTCAGTTTCCTCTTGCTCATCACTGTATTCGTCATGTTCAACCTCGCATACTCCCAGATGTGCGGCTTGCGCAGGCCAAGCGCGTCACAGATGAAGAAGAACTGGTCGTCTCTGAACGAGAGAGCTACCGTAACCCTACCGCGACGCGTGAGTCACCGCCGCGTCGTGTCATCTGCCACCTACCGGTCGTGATACTCGGTCGTGCGCAGTGTGTGCGTCACGCCCTCGATCGAGTCGACGATCGGACAGGCAAAGTCGTAGGTCGGATAGACCCTGCATATCAAACCGTTCCATTCCAAATTCCAAAGAGCTTCATGCTGGTACTGACAACGAGAGCTGAAAATTGCGCTGAAACGACTAACTTGTACTTGTTTCCTGTTCTGACGTGCTCTTCAGGCTTGCACCGATAGATGGTCGGATCACGCATGCAGCCGTTGTTTGACTGAATTTATTTAGATTAATATGCAAATTTTATGCGTAAAATGCAAAGTACTGTCTATGAACAAGAAGAAAAACTCACGTTCATGTCGATCTTGAGTCTGACGCAGAATTGCTGTCCCTTGGCAGTTCCGTCGACCATTTCCCTCCAAATAGCGAGGTTCAATTCGGGCGCTGCAATCAAATATTGTCCGTAAATTCATGCAAGATAGTAAGGGTCTCAATTACGCGACTAAGCTATGCAAGTCATCAAACCAAATCACAACGAGGCAGAGCTATATCTCCTGAATTCTCGTGATTCTCAATCAATACCACCAAATAAAATCCAACCCACCATTATTCCTGTGCTTGCTCTCCTTCCTTTCCTCTCGTTCCTTCCTCATAGTTTCCGTATCCGTGTCGTCCACGAAGGCCTTGCCCTCTCTCAGCAATTTCTCGCACATTTCGAGCATCAGATCGAAATAGTCCGAGGAGTGTGTCCATCTGTATATATTCATAAAATATATATATATATATATATTATTGAAACACTGAAAACATTGTAAATAGGATAAACGACTCACACGTCGGGCACAATTTCGAGAAGCTTGAGATCCTCCTTGATAACCTAGAAAACTACGTTGGACTACTAATAAAAATCGATATTTAGCCTAGACTGGATATCCTATGGAGGATGAATAACAACTATAATATTAGAATGGCATGTTAAACTCTCAAATAGATGACTACACTATTCAACCGTCGTACCTCTTCGTAATGCGCGTTCTCCTTGGCCGGATTGGTGTCGTCGAATCGCATGATGAGCTTTCCCTCGAAGGCCTGCTGGTAGTACTGGTTGAGCAGGGCTGCCTTCGCGTGACCGATGTGCAGGTATCTAAAAGGCACTATTTATTACTTATTATTATTTAGGAACATATTATTGATGTTATTTGAAGAGCTTGATGAAGACAATAAATAAAAGGAAAAATGAGATTTAAAAAATAAAGATATACCCCGAGGCCTCAGGGGGGAATCGGACGACGACCTTCCCCTTCTCTGCCCCCGGCAATTCGACAAACTTTCCCTCGTCCTTTGTCTTCTTCGGACCGACTGAGGGCGCACTCTGCAAAAAGAAGGACGTCGATAATGTTATAACGATATGGTGTTCCCTTAGCTTTGAACCCCGCAAAGGTACACGAGAAATTTGGAGTAAAATCGACCAGTAGTTAAATGATTGTGAATCGTAACCATGGAATGCTCTGGAGATTGGGGAGACTAGTCGTAATATTACTCTTCAAGGCAGCCAATACCTTAGCCAACTTGGGCACTTCGAACTTGCCAACCATCGTGTGGGCTTCGTTGAAACGAGTGTCTTGGAGAACCGCAGAGAAGAGACCGGAATGCGCCTTTTGCAGCTGAAAACACTCATATGGAGGGGAAATGGAAAGGTGTAGTTTTCAAGCATGCGAATAACAATGATTATGAAATTCTCGGGTAATTTTAATAAAAACAAATGCTCCAGGAATACTACAATTGCTGAAAGCGCCTTTCCTAGCTCACGCTCATATGCAGAAACTCATTTCAGGAAGATGCCAAACAAAGCGCAACGTGAGGAAATACTCTGCTAGTCTGGCTACTCTAGTAAGTTTTCAGTGCTAGTGGACAGCTTAGAGTGTGCCATTATGCCTTGCACGTCAATCAAGACGCATCCATGCAAGCCATAGCAATCAATGCCTTTTGAATTCACCTTTAAGATTCGAGGGTAGTAGTTAAGAAAACTAATGCACATTGAAAGCATAGGTTCGCCCAGCAATCACATAGCTCATTAACCCTACACAGCGTGAGCACACTCTCCCAACATTGCATTACACTAGATTACTGGCGATGTGAGGATAGGGTCAAATAGCCGGAATCGGACTCTGATTATCAGAGTCGTCAATATTTTCGACTAGATCGAGTAATCATTATGCAATGACCACTGATAACCAACCTTTTCGTCAGCTGCAATGAGTGTCCACAACACGACATCGGCAATGGTGATGCGCCCGTCGAAGATAGTTCCAGACTAGAACGTAGCATTGCGCATATTGAACGCCTTAGATCAATTATGCTAAACACTGAGGTGAATAGCACCAGAATCGGGTGCTCTAGTGGATACCTTGCTGAAGTGGACGGCCTTCAGGGCTTCGTCAACCTTCAGCTTGCCATCAACGACCTTCTCAGCCAGAGTCACGTACTCGTCGATCTCAAATAACACCATGTCATAGTACTACTTCAAAAAGTAATTCAAAACACTAGGCATTGTTCACGTTTGCGCCAAGTAATCATACTTGGTGAGTCAGTCTTGCGTCAGAATTACCTTTGCCAGTTCGAAGAGATTGGCTCCCACGAAGTCCGCGTCGCCCTTCGAAGAAGCCACGAGCCGCGCAATGGACACATCGTTGCGAATGCGCTCGCCATCGCTAAATTAGCCATACGAGAGGGTAAATAAATAAATATACTTGAATAGGCAAACGAGCACTTACAGATTGAGCTCGAGACCCGCTGCGTCCAGATTGATCGAGGCCGAGGCTCCGAAGTTTGCTGCGTTCAAGGCGAGGAGAGTCGCGTACGGCAACTGGTCCTTGTTGGCCGATACGGGCAGAACTCGCTCGTACAGAACCATCCTACAATTTACATAATATCTATTTCATCATATAATCAGAACTGCATAAACCCTGGTACGAAGCCCTATATGACTCCGCCAATGGCAGCTATGAACTACGATGAATAAAGAGCTTCAAAAACGAGAATTCGGAGAACAACTGTGAAAATAATTAATTTGAAAATAAAATTACTCCGAAAGCGCGCCTCTGTAGAAATGTCTGCGCCAGCTCACTTTTTGTGTGCAAGCAACGATACCGTATACCTGTTGAGATCGTATAACGTTACGAATTTTCAAACATTCTTTTATATTTATATCGCTATTTCAATGTATTATTGTATTCACTGTATTGTCCTGCTGTGCTATCAAGACAGTGGAGGCGAGAGAGCATGGAAATTTGAGAGACTCAGAGATTTTTTTCGCAATTTCGGAACTCGAACTGGTGAAACGTCGTGCATGTACCTATCTACAGCAGGGATGTCTTTCGGACGCTTTAGCCGGTTATGTTTCATGATTTTATTGATACCAGCGTATGCCTACAGAGCACGGGGTATTACTCGTAAAGGCGGAACGTCGTATGTGGCATCTAAATACTTCTTTCGATATTCTTCTGTACACGTAAATACGCTTAAATTCTTTCAATATCTTCTTTATTGTCTTCACATTTTTCAGTACTCCCTCCTTCCAGAAGCGTCTTTGCTGATCTCTTCTGTCTCTTGAGAGCAAAAACGTCGAACTGTTCTCGACAATTCCCCTATCTAGATATCTTTCATATTTCAAACAATCATAGCTTATATCACTTGTGTATAATCTATGTGTATAAAATACCTACACAATATATTGTATATTTTTAACCCCTATTTTTTTAAAAATTGTATGTTCGATCAACAAAACTGTGTTGCTGTATTGAGTGCGCTGATCCGTTGCGGGCCCATATCGTATCCAATTTATGCTCTATGAATCGAGGCAGTGAGTACAGTATCATGCATGGCAGAGCGTCTCCAATTTACAGAAAGTGATCGATCGTGTCTTGTCTTTACAGTGATGAGTTGGGGGAGGGGGGAGTATCGATTGGGGGGGAGTTAGTAGGCACTGAGCATGAGATGGGTTGCATGACGACAGGAGGGAGTGATGTTGATGAAGTCTGGCGACCAGAAGATACGGTGGTATCTGCAAAGTTTATCGATATTGTACAATCCTCATTTTCTCGCCCCCGGATAATATACAGAACAATGCGCGAAAACAGTTCAAAAAGCCTTTTCTATGTGCGCAAGTGTTGCCCGATAGTTCACGCTCCGAGATAAGTGTTCAGCCTTGGCAGTCTATTCAGTCTACCGTACCTCCTGTCTTGAGCGGGCGTCGTGTCTTCGTACTGTAGGAAAGGCGCGACGTATTCCGTCCCGTGGACCCGACCCTTCCAGTACAGGAAGTGGTTCTGGTACCTGCACAAAGGTATTAGTGACGAAGAAGTTCCATTAGTAAACTCATTCCTACTTTGATTGCATCCGTTTTATACCGCCCCGCTCTCTCGTCTGAAATATCTAGGGCACACGACTGATGGAACAACTTGAAGATTTTAGAACACTGTCAATCCAAGTACACTAATCGAAGAGCTGACCGAGTGTTGGAGGTGGGGACGTGGTAGTATCGGGAGGGACCGGCGGGGGGAAGGATCTCGGAGGGCGGAGAGGGGGAGAGGGCCATGCGGGGAGGGGTCTTGTGGCTGCAAGGAAAACATCCTTCACTTTATCGCAGTCCTCTTTACGTCGAGATTATAACGAGTTCCCCATATTTATCAATCGCCTATCAGATGAGAAACTAGACAATGAACGCTAACAATGCAGCAAATGTATTCGAGTGTCGGAATTAGACTTCCCACTTTCCTCTCTTTATGCGAAGAGGCCTTGGCGGCCCATCAACGCTATTCGCAACACGCTGAGCTTAAATTCAGACTCGAAATGATAATGACCGGGCTTTTCCGGATAATTTTAATCAGATCTGTGATTTATGGTTCGCCGTTGGCTCTGAAATATGTGGTAACGCGTGGTTCTACGTGGCTCAGGCACTGCCTATTCCCTCGGGCAATCTAAAACGCCACGTGTCTTCTGAGATGCATGTGATTGCTTCGATTCGATCGACAAGTGTCCTCTTCCCCTCTCTATTTCTCCCTCTCCCTCTTCCCTCTCCGCTTCTCCTCTGACTATTCTATCAATAGTAGAGAAGCACTCGTTGCCTCAAGGCACAAAGTGACTCTGAGCTGATCAGTTGCGAGGAATGTGTAGGGGGAGGGAGAGGAGAGGGCAGAGAACAGCGAGAGAGGGAAGGATGGCGAAGAGACGCAGACGACAGAGCGGTGCGAGAGACACTCACGAAGGACTTGTACTCGGACACGGAAAGGGGATACTGCTACAATCTTCACTTACTGTTTTCGGCTATAGTCTAGAAAATCGGAACGTATAAATCGTGATTCCGCCGCTACGGTGTTTAGCGAATTTTTCACGCTTTGAAACGATGACATTTCATTCCAAGACAAAATGCCGGGAGAATGGGTAGCTTATTGAGAGCAATACCGCCAAGAGTTTCACATGGTACACACTAGAAGTTGATTAGATCACTCTGTAAGGCACCGGAAGCGGCGCTACAAACGAAACGATTATATCTTTCCTTTTTCTCTACTATAACTAATAAGTAAAAGACATTTCACACAGAGAAAAATGTACAGCGGGTTATGTGTATTATGCGGCACCAATGACGGAAGTAAGAGCCCCTGCTGGACTCACTTGTTCTTGCTACTCAGCACGAGCCATTCCCCTCTCTTCGGCTGGTATGCCTTGTGACTCTTCAGGTCCTGTCCATCTGTTCGCCATAGCCGGTCCCTGTAATGGAAGACTCGTCAGTAGAGTAAGCGATTCATGTTTTCTTGACGGATATGCTTCACTCTGCACAGCATAATAGGCAACCGAGTCATCATGAAGCGTAATCATCAAAAGGACACGAATGACATGTTCTACTCATGAGTCCTCCTTCCTACTCTCTGGGATCTAGTGAGTGAGCTGAGACTGACGGTCGTGCGATGCAGAGACTCGGTGCGAGGGAAGAGTACGAACGACACCGACGGAAGTCTCCCAGGTGGGGACGGTACATCTCCTGAAGGAACATCGCTCAGTATCTATGGTTGGGGTGAGAGAACGAAGTCGTATGGAGAAAGTGCAGGCGAACGGGGCATGTGTTTACTGACAGAACTTTGTCGTCAATAGGCCTCTCAAGACTGTCCTCGCCTCCACGAGTAACGCGAGGCATCCTATCGTTTCTTTGCAATGCACGCTTGTGAAAAAATACAAAAGGCAAAAAGTAGATACGACGACGTAAGGCGAGAGAACGTACGTCGTAAGAGCAGTGCCGTGCGTGGTTGATCGTCTTCGTTACATCCTCGAATCTGAAGGGATCTTCTTCGTTTCGGGGGATACTACCATATCATGGTCAGGAATCACATGAAGCTACAAACGCGGTGGAGATGATGTCGGTGTAGGTGGAGATGGGGACGTTGTTGTTGCCCAGTCCCAAGTACTGCGACCGATTCCACTCCGCCTCCTTGGCCTGCGTCTTGACCTGAAGTCGAAGGGATTCCATTGATCTAGCCAGATCATGGCTGACTACGGTAATGATAATCTACTATAAGTAGTGAATCTCCAACTGACCCGACCGATGACTCCCATGGAGACGTGAATATGAAGGGAAGAGAGAGTAGCTACTCGAGTGACTCTCTCAAGTCCACTCCCTCTACTCGATCTCTCTCTATCTCTGACAATCTCTTGTCTCGACTCGCTTACTCGTTGCGGGGGAGAGGAGAAATCATTGCGAGAGGAGATGGGGAGGGGAGGGGAGGAGGAAGGGGGGGGGGAAGGGGGGAGAGGAGAGCCACAGCTGTTCTTCGTTAGAAAAGGCCTCGAGGAAGAGAATGAGAATGATTCAGGAGAGAAACAACATCCACATGTCTTGTGCTCTGACGGATGAGGCATTTATCCTTCATCCGAAGATCACTGAATTTCCAGCGGTAATAGAAAAGTGTTAAGAAGAAAATTTTTCCAGAATACTTGAGTGAATAAGGGGGTAATCCGGGACGGCGAGTATCGACACCTTTTCAGGCACCATCCCGTACATCGACCATCCGACAACCCCGATGACTCATCCAACTACCATGCGCCCCTCGCTCCAACGCCGATGCACCGACCGATCCCCCGAAACATGTACCGTCAACTTAGTGTATATCGGGACAGATTCGGTATATCTTATACGAGGCCATAACTCCGTTCAAAAAGGGTCTAGAAACTTCTGGTTGGGTTCATTCGATTCATCTCATCAAGATCTACCTGTATACTAAGTTTGAGCTCAATTGGTCCACGCAGAAAATAGTTATGACGAAAAACATGAAAATCGCATTGGGCAGGGGTCTATTTGGACTGCAAGGCAAATGAGCTGCTTTCAGGCGTTAGAAGTTGCTCAATCGTATTCAAATTTGGTATGCGGGTAGACAGGAGCGTAAGGATTCCAAAAATTCCAACCAGAACTTTCTACGACCATTTCTAATCGAGTTACGGCCTTATTTTGAGTATACCGAATATACCGAATTTGTCCCGGTATGAACTAAGTTGACGGTATGCACTCACTATATATACCCCTGTTTTGCCTCCAAGCCATGAACCCCCTTTTCCCCTTCCTCATTTACTATTGTGTTACTTTACCCTCGCTTCTTGTTGTGTTTGTGAGATAAAATTATCTCTCTTATGGTCGTCCGTCCACAGAGCATTCCGAATGCACAAACCCATGGTTGCGGGATACGGTCCATCGCAGTTCACCTCTCCTCACGGCATTTCCAGGTGGACTTGTCAAGTGGGGAGGATGAATCTTTATTCGTGTTATGTCATGTATTCTGGTTAGCAAAAAGCAAGCGATACTTCGTAGTAGTGGACTTTATGTTCAGGAATTCATTTTATATTGCTGATGGGACTTACTTCAAAGGCCTTTTAAGGAAGCTTTTTCTCCTTCACGTAGAAGAGAGATGGGAAGTAACGGGGGCGAAGTGAGTCACTGTCTAGGAATACCGTCATCTCATTCTCAATCTCAGCGTTATTCATTTCGCAGTTGTTCATGCCGTATGAAATTTACAACAAAGGTTCGCATCTCCCGCATCTATCAGGAGGAGTGTGTTTTCACAAGATTGTATGGCCTCGATGATTGCCTTGTATGGACTCTTCATTCCCCTCGAGTCACCGACGTGCCCATCCCGAAGTACGGAGTCGTCGCATTGGTCAAAGTTCAACCGGAGAATCTTCCCTATCTCAATCTCTCGGCTTATCTCTCGTTTCGATGAAGAGGGTCATTGTAATGGAAGAGCAGATCAGGCGAGAAAGGAGTGGTCTAATCGCAACACTTTACTGTTGATAGGTATATACTCTCACTTGGACCTGTCGGAAATGTGTGTTCTTTCGGATTCTTTCTGCCCCTAAAATTAAATATTTAAAACGTATGGAAGCATGACTTTTTAGTGTCTTACAATTAGAATTATGCATTACTAAATGCTTAGTTGCCGTTGTGCTTGAAAACTTCCCCTAGAATATTGCTTTCCTTGTCACTATTTGAACCTACCCAACTGATGGACGGTGCTCAATGCTGATTGTAGTCCGTTAGATAGCCGTGAACAGTGGTGTTTGTGAAATGGTTCCCATCTCTGCCTTTTATGCTCTTCTTCTAAACCCATCTCTCGTCACAAACCGAATGGGCGGGAACGTAAAGGAGGAGAGGGATGGGGATGGGCGAGATAGGAAAGAGGAGTACTGGTACTGTTGACCTTCACGTGTTTTCGCACACTGGTTTGGGGTTAGCATTGAGTTAATCCGGAGAGGGTCTTCTTTCCCTTTTGCCTCCCTCCCTGGTACTCTCCCCTCCTCTCCTTCTCCCTTTTACCCCTCTCGCTCTCTCCCTTTCATGCCATCCCCCACTCTCTCCGTTCCCCATGTATTTGTCCATGTCTCCACTTCTTATGCCTTCCCACTTTCTTCTTTTCCTCCTCTCATCCCTCTCGTCCCCTTTCTTCATTTGAATCCACTGCTAGTCGATGGCTCATTGCCGGGCCGTGAATTATGTAAGATACGGTATGCACTGTTTCATTATTTGAGCGGCAATTTTCAAAACATACTGTTACAAGAAAACCACTTTCTTGTAAGCGCATTTTGTACACGTATGAGTTATCGGCATGATACCATCAATCAAGGTTCACAGTACACCCTTATTCTCTTATCAAAATTCCGGACATACCTTTACAGGATGCGCCTTTACAATGAATTTCGCGTCTTCGTGGAAGGTTTCAAATGATGAACAAAAAATATTGCAACTAATTTTTTTGAACTAATTTTTTTTTAAAACTGAATACTCAAATATTGCTGATGAGTTTTTTTCTGCAAAAATTCTACAAAAAAAGTTGTGTAGAATTTGAATATTGCATCTAATTGCGTGTTGTATATTTACGTAAAGTGTATGAAAAATGTATGAATATTGACTGGTTTTCGCGTCTTCGTGGAAGGTTTTACTTTATTTTTTTACAAAGTTTTACAAAAAATTTAGCTTGTGCTGCAGCTCAGCGATCGCTAGCGAATCCTTTGTTTGCTCTTTCCGCAATGTTCTAAACTGCTGGTTACACGTGAATTGACAGAAAAGACTATCCATCTGAACTCTTGGCGAAGATCTTGGTGCGTGTTTATCTTCGCCCTTCCTTTTTCATCATCCCCTCTCTGCTTTTCCTGCCGCTTTCTCTCTTTTCTCTTCTCTTCACAGCTTTGTCGTTGCAGTGACTCATCTCCTTTTCTGACTCCTCTTCCTATCTCATTCTCTTTTCATTTCATTCTAGCATTTTCTTTTGCCATTTCCGGATTTTCTCTGTGTCAGTTCTTGCAGAAGTTTCCATGAAGCTGTCAATGATAAGGTTCTAGTACAATAGTCTAGTCTACGCTCTCTGATCCATGACTGTTTTGCATGAGTTCGCTCTGTTTTCCTAGTCCTCATTTCGTAGTTTCATTTAGTCTTGAACGGTCGTTGGCTATCAGTTCTTCGATTAGTATATCTCCAAGCCTTATCGCTATTTTTAATTTAATACTGCTGATTCTCTGATTCCCCTTCATCGCACTCGTTGCCACTCTGTTATGCATACCCTCTCGTCCATTCGATACATACTAGTGCAGATGACTCACCCTCTCTCTATCTATGGGGCTCTATCTCTTTTCTCGTTCAGTTTCACAATAATCTCTGGCATTCCATGCATTCCCTGCCCGCTTACCCATTGGCATTTCATGTTCCGTTCCTGCCTATGCTGCTTTCAGTATCGTGAGTCATGGCGAGGGTTTTCTGATTCACTGCTTATTCCTAAAAGGTTGCACTTCTCCTCCTATCCCATTCCCCTCCATACGTGGGCAACCTTCCCCGAAATATTTTAAGAAACGAGCCTACCAGGGCACGAAATCAAGCCAACCAATTGAAATTTTGTAGGAATCTTGTATAGGCCTACCAAAGTAAAATTCCGAACAAATATGGGCCTAGCACCCATACTTCGGGTCGGTGCCCACGTATGTTCCCCTCCATTGTTTTCGTCGGTCTTTCCACCTTCTCCCATATGCTTGATCCATTCATTGCAACAATTCACCAAATCTTTTCTGCACGATTTCCGCTTTCAGTTGATCACTGATCGATCGTCTATTCCCTCTGTCTCCTTCCTCTCAACATGTCTTCTGCAACTGGAGATCGTGCCACCAAGTCGGGATTCGCCCGTGAAGCCTTTGAGAAGGTAAATTCGGACTAGAGTGATGACTCATGACCAGGTCATGAATGCATTCTTTGTCTGCGTCTCTTCATTCTTCAGCCGTAACTGCCAAACTCTAGTTCGGACTACTCTTGTAGTCATTTCTAATATTATTAGAATAAAACGAACGTTGAGAGAGCTGCACAATTCTTTCCGCTAACCACCGTAAAACTTCAGCCGGAGCCGGCTTTTAGCCTAAGCTGGCATTTTGCCAAGAGAGTTTCACTGTATTTAGCGGAGTGTGCTGCAAAGATTTCTCAACGTTCCTTTTCCTCCAATAATAACAGAAAGGTAAAGCCAACTCGGAAAGTCCACTTCTTTCTCATGATCGATGGGATCATGCGTACAGGGGGTAAATACTCGTATTTGAAATTTATTTTGCGGTAGGGGTAATTTTCTAGTGGTGGTAGGGTGTACATGTAAATCGAAAATTTAGAACAGCGGTGAGGGCAATTTTGTGGTGCGGTATGGGTCATTTCATAGTAAAAGACGGTTTTGCGGGCGGGAGAGGTCTCACCCGAAAAATATAATCAAATACAGTATTTTTCCCCTGCATGCGTATGATTACGAATGATACTACCTTGTCAATCTGGCGAGTTATTGTCAGGAAGCTATATCAATACCGTAGCCTACCGTAACCTGCGTATTCCCTTTGCAGCTCCACGGCAAATACGATGAGCAGCTGGCCCGTCAACTTCTCAACTGGGTATCGACTGTGACCGAAGAACCGGTGAGAAGGGGATTATAACAGTCGGAAGAAAAATTATTTTTTTAATCTTGTTCTCTTTCTTTTTTTTGTGCGTATTTAATCATGATAAGTACATTAAAGGAAGGAATTTTCGTGGAAACTGTGGGAAATTTACAATGAGGGATTACGGTAGCATTACGGTAGTTGTGTATTGAGATCGAGGACCGTGGAGATGCCGAGTACTTGACGACTCTGCTGAAGGATGGACAGCTTCTGTGCAAGTGAGTACGGTACTTTCAGTCGGGGGATTACGTTAGGCAAGGATAGGGGAATCGGAATATATTTAACTGACAAGAAAATTCATGTGAAATTTGAGAAATGTTGGCTCTTTTTTTCTGAAGAGAGAGCAGATAGATGAATATGAGCGTCTATGATAATTTTTTTTCTTTTTTTTTCTGAAGAGAGCGGATAAATGAATATCTGTGATACGTGTGTTGCAGACTGGCGAACGCTCTCGAGCCGGGATCCGTCAAGAAGGTACCTGGTATACGGTAGCCGGATATAGTCAAGGCGACACGACGAGGCGCTTTTGAAAACTTACAGCGATTTAGTGTGAATTTTGTTAGACTGATCGTAGGTCACGTTAGTAGGCCTCGTCGTAAAATAATCGACCGAACGCCCACGTCTACCGTATTCTACCGTACCCTCTTGAGGTGAACACATCGACGATGGCTTTCAAGCAGATGGAGAATATCTCGTTCTTTCTCCAATTCGCCCAGAATCATCTCATGAAGAGCGAGCTCTTCCAGGTTGGTTGGGACTAGACTGTAGGCAATTGGATGATGTTCTGGTCACTCCAATGCACGTGCGTAGTGGGAATGCTGTCTACAAGTTGGAAAGCGTTTGTTGGAAACTATTTAGTGTACCATCTTTCTTTTGAGAGATACTCGGTCATGCAAGATCAATATTTTTAACTGGATTATGCAAACTAGACTGCAATCACCTAAACGGATTGTGTTGCTTGCAGACTGTAGATCTCTACGAGGCACAAGACCCGAACGCCGTCATCATCTGTCTCGGAGCCCTGGCGAGGAAGGCCGAGAAGTTTGGAAAGAGCGGACTCGGACCGAAGGTGGGCAAGGGATGCGGTAGGAGGATACGGTAGATGGGATGGGGTGGCTGGTGGTGAGCATAGTGAGCATGCACGGCACGGGCCCGAAAGTCTGGTGGTAGCCACCTCGTTTTGTCCTAAGCTTAACCTGGTAGACACCATATTATACCGTACGTCTCGCTGGTAGGCTGGTCTACAGCCTATGGGCAATGGTATGCCTCAAAGTGAAACAATTGTCGGTAACTCTTCCCACGTATCGTGAGATGAAATGGGAGACGTAGATAAAGTGCTAGCTATCGCACATATTTGAAGAATAGGTCTATTGCACTATATAAAGGAACCTAAAATAAATAACCGTGCAGCGTTCTCTCATAAAGTTGCCTGCAACGACAGTTTATTTAGTTTTGCTTTGATTGAGGTGGAGAGGGATATTGTTTATGTGATCACTGTGAAATCGGTGGATAGATAAGACAGATAATGATCATTACAAACAGCCGTGTGGGATCGCTTCCCCTCCTCCTATTCTTCTTCCTCCTCTTCTCTCCTTCTCTCCTCCTCTTCTTCTTCCCTCTGCCTCCTCAGCCTCTCCTCGTCTTCCTCTCTTCTCCTCCTCAATTCCTCCTCCTCCCTCTTCTCTCTTCGCTCTCGTTCCATCTCCTTTTCCACCTCCAACGTTTCTTCTTGTCTCCAGTTCTTCTTGTGGTCCTTGTGTCTGTAGTCCATCACGGATTCCATCTTTTTTTGAGCCGACGAACCTGATACCTTTGTTTTGTAATAACAAACGAAATACATTGACGCTATGGCAAAGATTGGTTAATAATTGTGGTATATTAACAGCATGCTAAAGCAGAGCACAACAGCTTGAAAGCTACATGAACAATCGCGAGCATTTAAGACGAATATGCTAAGGTTTTTGCTCCTAGCATGTGGATAATGCTCATAGGATAAGAAGAAGGAACAAGCGGTAGGCCACCAGTATGCGTTGCGCATGTATGGATGAATGAAAGCAGGGAAGACTTGAACGACCAGCCGAAGGGGGAGAATGGAATGAATAGAAGAGAAAGCAAAGGATAAGGAAGAAAAGGAAGGGACAACGCGCGCGTTTGGAAGCTGTTTACCTACCGACTACAACAGGACAACACGATTTTTGAGCCCGCTTTTGGATTTGCAAGGTCGAACTAGACGAAAAAAGATGGTACGCTCTCCACGCGCTATTCTATTTCGCATGGTTTCGTTTATTTTGAAATGATAAGTCTTCGAGTGCTTTACGCGCACGTAGTCAAGACGAAAATTTTGAAGCTAAAGAGGGGAGAATCAATATCGAGTAGTAGCGAAAGTAGAAGGGGCTAAGGGAAGGGGGCGAAGCAAAGCGATGAGGACTCTTGTGTAAGTAAGGCCATACGACCGAAATGGGCCATCTGTTGCATGCGAACGAGCGTTGTGCATACCTGCGCAGCTATTACATTCTAAGCCGGACACCCGTACTTCAAACGCACTTTGTCATCGGATACCCGTTCTTTTCAAGTAGAATTGAACCAAATGCTGCAAAAAATATATATTTTGCGAATGAATAAACCTGCGAATCGTCGTTTGCGAGCAAAGATAGTTAAAAAGAACGCTGAGATGTGAGAATCGTACTGGAAATGAAGAAATGGGAAGGCGAAATAATTTGAATGTCTTGTTGAAGGAAGCGTCGGGTGAGAAGCGCGAGTGGACGGAGGAACAGCTCAAGGCTGGAAGTGCGATCATCGGACTGCAGATGGGATCCAACAAGGTATACTGTAGTTGAGTGTACGGTAGCTTGGGAGCACATCAGTTTCTATGGTGAATTCGTATTCTATGGAATACTTGGAACTGGTTATTTGTCTTTTTATCACAACGACATTGCAGGGAGCAAACGCCTCTGGACTCAACATGGGCAACACTCGACACATGTAATGTGCTCTAATTGTTCATTTCTTTTGGTTTTGTATCTGTTTGTCCCGGTATCATTCGCGAATTTCCCGTGTGCTGCATTCCTTTTGTCGGTTCCTATTCCTCTGTAAACATCTCTTGCTTTTAGTAATCTTGCAGCTAGACCACGTAAGTGCAACATAATTCGGGGTTGACGGAGTGTGCGAATATCCGATCCGATTTCGCTGTATATCGCCTAACCGCCCTACCATAATATTTACTTTATTGTGATAAAGGTCTGGTTTTCACTCTAACTTGTGAATTGGAGAATCTCATCATTCATACATTTTATAGCTGGCGCACCCTTATGCGGTTCGCAATCATTCAGTTAGATTCAGGTACACGGCCTTTGTACACATCCCAATCTTCTTTCCCTCCTTACTCCTTATATCAGACTGTCGAATGGATATTCTCATGTGATACCTCCCTCAGTGCTCCGGGATGTAGGTATTGCGAGTTGCCACCAGGTCCAGGTAGTTTCCATTTGCAAGATGTGCCACGACTGCCTGCATCCATTGTCCATGCAATCAAAGGCTGACACGACGCCGTCTCGGGTTTCCGCTGCTCGTTAGTAATAGAAACGAGCTCATTTGGCAGAATAAACACTGCTGAAGCGGGTACGGTAACATGACTCTCGCTCCTTCCTGCACGATACTGTGCATGATATCTTGCGTAATGAATTGTTGTGGTTAGTGCTTCCAATAATCTTAGTAACAACTTATCACAATCGTTCGTTTAGCTCATGGAGAGATGTTCCATTTCAGCTACAGTTGTTACTGCTTATCTTGCTCGGTAATGTGTGAGAATCTCCATTGTTGACGAAAAGTTACGTCAGTAAATTCATTTCTATTTTATCTGTACTTTTTCTCACCACTTCGCTTTCATAAATCATTTTCATAAGAATGATCACAACTGACGGAACTTTTTACTCGATTGGGAGCGTTCAAAGGATATGAATACCATAGAAGCAGGTACTGTAAATTAGTGCCTTCAAATCTGCTCCTGATCTTTGCATTTCATAGATCTTACGCGGTGGATTTTATTTGGATTTTACCGCGGTTATCGCGGTGGATTTTAATTTTTCAGCACATGATAAGCCACATGCAGATCTTGCGTATGGGGTTTTATATCCGTGTGCTTATTAACGTTTACATGATGTATTGTGCTTACCTAAATAGCCATCAATGGTGAAAGTGCCTTCCCACCTCGGTTCCTTCCATTCATCCTCCTCTCCCTCTGGCAGGCTCACCTCTTCTCGAAAGGTGATACTCTCGACACAAACAGATCTCATCATTGCCAATCTGCATCCATTATTGGAGCGTGAGCATAGACAGTGAGATGAGTGGAGAGAGAGGACATAAGGGAAGGGGGGATAACGGAAGTGCGAAATGGAGACATTCAAGGTACGAAGCACGTAGATCGGGTTGGAAGACGAGATGGACGGGGGGCTAATGCATAGTGCTCTTCGAAATGTATGGGTCCTTCTTATAGATGTTCCATCGACCGTAGGCAAATAAATAACTTATCTCTTTTCGACCCTTCCCATACCTGATAATCCTTGCCGAATCGTAACGAATTGAAGCATGGATGATCTCAAGTAGAATACGCACTTATAGTACTCGAAGTAGCACCGGAGATCCCCTTCCTACTTCACGGCTACCGTACTCCCGGCTCGTTGCTCTTCCCTGATTTAGCGACGAAAGTTGTGACAGCTTAGCTCGCTCACAATGCGCGTAAGCCCGTCGTCGGTGTGTAAGCCGCGATGGTCTGTGAAGGGAAGCGAGGGACTGCGAGAGACAATGCACTGTTTGGACAGGATTACCCTTGTAGCCACTCGCCAGTTGATACTAGAGAGGCAAGGGGGAGGGATACGGAGTTAGGAGGGACACACACAGAGGTAAGAGGGAGTCGCTTCCGGCAGACAAAGGTGTTCTAGCCCTCGGGTCTTCCCTTCGGGGGATTAGCTCCGTCTCTGTCCCAGTCAGTCTCGTGTTACCCGTGACACTCTCAAATACCGATGAGTACCCTTTGTCCGAAGGGCAGAGTACCTCATAACGGGCTGTCTATTAATCTCCTTGCAGGAGATGGATCAAACCCCTTGACTGTTAAGCCTGTTACAAGAGGGGGCCTTGCCAACCCAAGTGTCGGTCTTAGCAGGAGAGTAGACTCAATTAGGGAAAGCTCTTCAAGGTTGCCATTCTCTACAAGGAAGAGACATTAGTCACCACTCTTTGGGCAAGTGACCACCGCCAGTTTGTGAATGAATGTGGAAGTAGACTGGAGTGACACTGGTGCAACCATGGTCATTGGATGATTTTTTAGAGCAATTAGGGTTGCAAGCCGATTCATAAAGCACATTATTTACATCATTTTCCACGGACCCCGAGAGAGCGTTGAGGAATGAAGAATGGCGAGGCGAAAATGCATTTCGCTTTATGCTGATGCGCAGTTTCTGAATCGGCTTGCCAACACAAGTTGTCATGATGTAGATGGTTTCACTATAAATAACGTGATTCGGCCGCATCCCGCGATGCCCGAATCCTTCTCCGTTTCTCTTGCTAACAGACTGTTCGTGGCCCAATGAATGGGTCCATTTCGAGGGAAGAGGGAGAACACAGGGAACATCGTGGAGAAGGTGCCAATTTGGGAAGAGAGAGGAGGTGGGATACGGAGTGTGTGTGTGTGTGTGTGAGAGGCGCATTATTCCTTCGGGCTATCTCCTCCTCTCCCCCTTACCTCTTCTTCCCTCTCCCCTCTCCATTCTCATCCCATTTCACCCCTCATTTCGTCTGTGTTCTTCTCTTCATGTAATTTGCACCCATTGAGAGATTCTCTTCTACAGGGGCTGTTTGCATGCAATCATACGGTAGCTATTAGAGGGGAGGGGGAGGGAATTGAGAGGTACGAGGGAGAGGGTAGGGAGGGAGAGGGAGAAAAGACTCATCCAATCTCATCATTCAACACTCGCCGATTTCTCTTCACGGTAATGGAATGGAATAGATTGGTGGTGTCCCCTTTTTGCGGCTCTTCTTCATTAGCCGAGAGAGAAACGGACTGTGATTGGCCAGTTCTTGTGATGGAGCGAGCGAGCATATTCATCGTTTGAGAGGAGCCAATCATTGGGAATGGGCTATTCATTGGATGGGAGCGAGACTTGTGGAGGAGAAGTCAAGACTATCGACATTCTTTATAGGGACAAATAGACAAATACTCAATCGGGAATCTGCGACATATACTCTCATAGAGATATCCGAAAGTTCTCTTTGCTGCTAATACTGTGGATGCTAGAATACTGAATGGGGGGCGTGAGGAGAAACCGATTGGCATGAGATCAGGAATCAGATATGGGTTCCGATCTCGAGAGGGAACGACAGTATAGTCATGGCGGGGACCGTCAGCAGTATTGCAAGAGTAATACAGGAGGAGGGGGGAGAGTATTAGGAGTAACCGTGATTGAGGAGAGAGTGAAGAGTGACTACTATCACAATGGAATCACAAGGAAACGGGAGTGTCGGGGGATGGCAGAGTGAAACATAACCTACGTGGGTTCGGGTCAGGCAAGGGGTTCGATGCCGGGACTGGGGTCCTTCGAGGAATGGTTCTCCTCGCCCTCGACGCCGTCCGTCTTCACGCGCTTGTGCTTCGTACGTCGGTTTTGGAACCACACTTTGACCTGAATCAGGGGAATCTCTCTTGAGTCTTCCATTCAGTAACCATGTGTTTGGTGTCATGGCATCATTAGCCATGATAAAGCCTCATAATGGATCTATTTTCCATTATAACGTAAGTAACAGCGAAAGTGCTAATGTAAGAAAGAAATGTTTGACACTTTTTCCCTGTTGACCGACCTGTGTTTCACTGAGCGACAGTCTGCTGGCCAGTTGCTTCCGCTCCGTGCCCACAACATAGTGGTTGGCGATGAAGGCCTTAACGAGGCGAGTCTTGAGGGAAACGGCGGGGATTACGGTAGGAGGAGGGGGGAGGGGGTTAAGAGGGGGTTTAAGAACCTTCTCGAGTTGAACGAGCTGAGCAGGCGAGAAGGCGGTTCGGATTCGTTTGTGCTTACGGAAGGGCTGGAGGAAGAGGCCCGCGGCAGAATCGCCTGGAACAGGGGGAATAGAGTCTATTGAGGGGATGGCTAGGGGTTACGGTAGGTATGGAGGTAATCAATGGTAGGCTAATCAGATGCCGTATGGTGGAATCGCAATGGACAAGTATCGATCGATGTGCACCGTAGTGCAAATAGTTATGAATACCGGTGAGTAGAGTAACTACTCTGGTAGACCTTTTAGTGTGAGGTAAAAGCGAATGGGCAAACAAATGAGAGAAGAGAAGGAGAGCAGAGAATGGGGAAATAGGTAGAGGGAGAGAGGGAAGGGAGAAGCGGAGGGGAAGCTAACGAGTGGAGAAGAAGAGCGATACGAGGGGAGGTGGAGGGATTGGAGGGGTACGGTAGATTAGAAGGAGGATGGGCAATGAGAGAGGGAAAGTTGGGTCGAATATACAAGCGCGACTGAACATTGAATCTGGCCTATGTTGAAGGTATGCGGATTATCTGTGGAGTTTGCTACTAATGTTCTCCGAATGTAGCAAAAAACTAGAAAGATTGTGATGGGACAGGTATGAACTGGACGAAGAGAAGGATAATAGTGAATAACGCAGGCCGTACCCAACTGCGTCGCACTCGATTGCTGCAGCAATTCGAGCCATTGCTGGGACCACAGACGGAGCTGACTGGAGGGACTGTTGTCGTTGCCGGCCAGCAGGGGGTTCGTAGAGGCCATCTGAAGGGGCACTACGATGACGTCAGCGCATAATTATCGTGAGAGAGGGCAAGAGAGCAGGCAAAAGTGAGAGACACAAAGACAGCAGCCTAAATGTAAGTGGGGCCTAAACTACACTCTACCTGTACATGGGGCAGGAGAACGTCGAAGTAGCTCATAGTCGTCCCAAAGTTGCCCTCTTTTACCTCGGGAGAGGGCGTCTTCGTCTCCTCGGTTCTGCAGTGCCAGAGAGGCTATACACGGAGCGATAATATTACCCCAGCCTTATGAGGTACATTTCACACCAACTGGCTGAAGGTAATTTGAATTATTACACCCGTCTTTTCGGGTAAAAGAGTTTTTTTACTCCCGTGAGGCGTAAACTGGGCGTAAGGCGTAAACTGGGTAATTTCGGTCAGTGTAGATGACGACAATCAGTACAAAGCTTGACCCTTGTTCGATGCTAGATACGATCATCATGCCTTTGCTCATTAGCAGTTATCATTTTATGGCATAGTAGTGTATCACAGCAAATGAAAACTGTGGTAAAAGTTGCGCGTTTCTCTCCCAAGTAGTCTACAGCCAAGTGTTCCCTTCTCCAGTCGTCCTTCCCTTACTTGTTCGTACTCGCCGTTCCCTCCCTCTCATCGTCCGATTCCTGCTCTTCCACCATCTTCGGCAGTGACGCCGTCACCAGACGGTCGATCGAGAAGTTGAGTGCCATCTGATAAGGGTTACGGTAGAACGAATCGCGAACTGATTAGATGATGAAGAATAGAGGCTAAGTGAAGAGACGACGACTCGAACAAAGCGAGGTAAGTGACTACACCTGTGTCCCGATGTGTATGTAGTCTATCAACCCTCATTCACCTGTACCAGCTTCCCCGAGGGGGCGGAGCCAAGGCCGACCATTGGCCCGCTCCGCCCCCTCATTCCCCGCAGACTCCGCCCCCTTGCGAAGTCTCGGCTTGGGTATATGTTTGTCTACGGGGAAGCAGTGAGTGAATGGGATGATTGAGTGAGAAGGGAGAGAGAAGAGGGAGGGGATATTGGACACTAGTCAATTGGACATGCTTACTTAGGGGGAGAAAGGGGAGGGGATCAACGCAAGATTCGAGCATACGGGAGAGTCCTGAGGGGTAGATGGAATACGATTGGGATGGGGATGCGATTGCACGATGAGGACAGGGCTGAAGTGGGATGGGTGTAGCAGGTAAAGAATTTCAGGCAAGTATGAGGTTGAGATGACGGAGTTTTGCAGATACCGGAAAATAAGACAATTCTGTAAGATGGTTTTAGTGCATAGTTATTTTCTTTTTTTTTTCAAAATGCTTTATTTGTGAAATTCATGTATTTTATTACGATTTAAAGCCTAAAAAGCAGAGATAACGTCTTCACAGTAAAAGATTACGGTAGGGAGAGCAGTCATGTCTCTGACCCAATGGCTGCCCTGGTGACGATTACTGTAAGCGAAGCGATCAAACACCAGCTCGCACTTTTTCTCAAATTTCGCCTTAATCGCTGATATTCGCTGTTCTTCATCTTTTTATGACTTTATATTGTGTCAAGTGAACTCTCCTAACCCACTCTTACCTTATATTTCGACGTTCACCACTGCAATTCGCTTGAACTCCCGTTATCAGCTTAGATACGTGTCCCCTTCCTAGTTACATGTGTGCATGACTCACTTCGTGTTCGTGTTCAATCAATCCCTTCAGTTCCTCGATATGTTCTAGTCGGGAATGCATCAACTCCCTCCTTCCCCAACATGCCATCTGTGTCTCGCAGCCTTTCGCCTTCGCTTCGCCCCGTTCGTCGTTGACTGCAGGTCTGCTCTTCTTTACTTTTTCTCTTATCTCACTGATATCCGCCGTAGCCTCACTTACTAGACGGTTATGCTATCATTCTAGAGCAAAGAGTCTGATTAAGGCACCATTTGCACTCGTCTGCTGCAGTGAGCAACAGGCATGCCGAGCGGAACTACTATGAAGTTAGCTGTTTTTTTGCTATTAAACATGTTTATTTAATGAGTTTGTTATGTAAATTCCGAAGGTTATGAATACGTTGAGGTTCTCGGAATCGCCAAGGACGCCTCGCAGACCGAAATCAAGCAGGCTTTCTACACGAAGAGCAAGCTCGTCAGTTACCGTATATTACCTACCGTAATCTCAGGTGTATTACGAGCTTGTGAATAGTAATGCTAGGGATAGGGCTAGGGTCGACAGCGGTGCAAGTATACGCAGGCCACCTTATGCCCTCCCTTTCCCACTTATGTGTTCTGGGTATAAAGCGAGCCCATGTCTGCCCTCTCTCATCGCAATTAGTGTTCGCCGCTAGTACGCACTCGGTTGATTCATCATATCTACACGTTTACACAATTCTTCTTTTCTGAAAATACTATAACCGCATTTTAGGATATAATATAATCGTAAATTTAATTTGAGTTGCACCCGGACACCTCGAACCCTTCTTCGTCGTCCGATTCAACGACAGCTTTCGTAGAGTTGAAGACGGCTTACGATACTCTGAGGAGACCAGCCGACCGGAGGCTCTACGATAGGAGGTGGCTTGGCTTCTTTTACATCTTTTAATTTTATTAGTAAATTATCATCCTAGTTACATTTGCAATCGTGGAGTCGTGTGAGTGAGTACAAGGTACGGTTTCAGTAATGAGCTGGGAATACGGTACGGCGACAGAAGGGTCCACACGCACCCCTACTACGCACACCATCAACGGGACTTTTACGCGGGCGGAAAGTGCGTTGGTGTAGTTTGTAGTTTGGAAAGATTGTCGTCTGTTTTGACTCTTTTAGCTTGAAGACTATATTTTGTACCGCTAAGGCACTGTTTGAGGGACTGGAGGGCCTTTTGGAGTCAGCAGCCGGGAGGAGAGAACGGGGAGAAGATGAGCGAGTCTGAGGTACGGTAAGGGGAGAGGGGTACGGTAGGGAGGGGGTGGGGTACGGTACGGAAAGGGGGGAGGCGGCGGGGTACAGTAACCCTTGGCATACAATTGAAACTGTGGTCACTTCCGTGAATGTGCAGCACACTCCCTACCGTATATTGAGAAACATGACTGACCATGCGAAAAGTGCGATGTAGTTTGTACTACTGTAATTGTGTGATTGCCAAATCATGAGAAAACGAATCCGTTGTTCTTCACAGATCTTCAAACGTCGCGAGGAGACCTTCCGTTCGCTTATGAAGTGGACGATCATCGGGTCCGTCGTTGTCATCATCTACAACGTGGGATACGTGTCAGTTTCAGTTTGCGATACTTGTAAGGGTTCTACCGTGCTCCTTTTACGAATCCGTGTTTTCGTTGCAGGATGCAGATACGGTACCGTGAGCATCAACTGGCTCAGTTGATAGAGGGGGACGAGATAGCCAAGTGCTTTCTGAGACAGGCTGAACATCGACATCTACTCAACGATAAGGGAGAGGTGCGCTTGATATGTCATGAATTACACAACAATACGCCAAACAGTTTCTATTACAATAGTCTCTGGCAGTATTCTCTTTGTCCCTTCTCATACATACACGTTAGATAGATAGATTTATGCGATTTCACAAAGGAAATTCAGTATGATGGTGAAGATAATAACATTATAAAGATAATTAGTTGAGGTGAATTCGCTGGCTCAGTTGTTCAAGAAGGATGTAGATGAAGCGTATCGACGACGAAGCGAAGAGTTGAGAGGGAAGAATAGGGATGAGATACGGGAGGAGTACAGGTTAGATCGCATTCTTCTACTTGGTTGCCGAAGCATAATTTTAATACTTCAATACTTTACTCTAATTGCTTTAGACTATCTTCCGTTTATTGACGAAATGAGGGAATAGAGGAATGCACTCACTTTAATACACGAGATTTGTTATTCAATCGTTGAGAGTGTCTTCTCTAACAGTTAGTGAAGAGAGACAGCATGTCTGTCTCGAAGTCTTTGTGGTGGATTGAGAACGCTTACTGCGAATAGTCTCTTTCCTATCTTCATTCCACTATTTGTTCCTATTCTGACCCTTTGTTTTTAATTGCCTCCTCACCCTCACCTTTCTCTTTGAGATGGATGAAAGCTGTCGAAGACTCGCGGCAGTACGATCGCTATCGCGAACTGAAACAGCAGAGGGAAAGGGAGAGAAAGGCTCGGGCTTTCGAGAGTACTGTAGACGAGTAGGAAAAGTAGTAGGTGGTGGGTTGGGAATGTCCTGAGTACTAATATAGAGCTTGATACATTTACTGTCGTTAGAAAATATAGTTACTAGTGTTTGACATATTCAATTTTTGTACAGTAATTCACGTGACGGGTTACGGTAGTTTTGCTAATACGAGATAAAGATGTGTACACAGTTATTCTGGTGTCCGTGTTCCTGCTAAGCGTTGCCTACGCTGTCCGTATCTGATTGTGCCCAATTCTACCGTAACCAAGGGCCGACTTAGTTCAAACTGGGTTCCTTCGTGTCTTCGTACGTGCGGCTGGAGTGGTGGGGCGGAGTGAGTGTGGATCAGGATTTGAGAGGGAAGACGGTACTCATTACGGGAGCCACTACTGGATTGGGTAGGTCGTTTAGCGATTGGTGCAAAAGAAAAAATGAGGGCATTAGAAATACTATGAATCTCCCAGTTTTCATAGTTTACCCGCAACTGCAATCCTCCTGTTCAGCGTGTGCATTTCATCGTTGTGGACTTGTCAGAGTGTCCACTCTCCAATCGGCCGAAACCCATCTTATTTCCGCTCCTGTTCAGGTCTCCACGCAGCCAAGGCTTTCTATCGAAGAGGAGCGACTCTCCTGCTCACGTGTAGGGACCATGTGAGGTGAGACCAGGGTTATGTTGTTGTCAGTAGAGTGCGACTATCGAATAAAATTGTGAAGTAAAATCGATATCCTGCTCTTTTCATTCTACTGCGCGTTCTCGGAAGTGTGATCGCCTTATGGCATTCGATAGTCGCATGCCAAGAAGAGATTGGTAAATGAAGAGGCCCTTGAAGGGGAAGAAACGCGGTGGAGACAGTGCAAGCATGCACGGGAAATGACAAGACAGACGACGAGAACGAGGGACGAATTCACCTATTCGAGGTACCGTAAGATCATATTCCTCATGCGGTTGTAGATTACTGTACGTACTATTGGCATGTACACGGGGGGCTTGAGGAGTGTACAGTATCCTTTGCAGCTCGAGTTGACGGACTACAAATCGGTGCTTCGCTTCGCGCAAGAGGTGAGATATAGATGGGGCTAAATTGGGGTGGGCTGGGTTGGCAAGAGTGAGATGCGAACTGTAAGAACGACGTAATAGCGAGGACACGTTGAATGTTTTCCTATTTATAATGCGTTTTAGCGAAATCTCACACCATACTTTATCTCGCACACCCTGCGGGTCGTCCCCCCGCCGGGGGTATTGGTCCACTCGATCGTGATACGGTCGTTGTTGGTGTCCTGAGGGGAAAGAGGGTTACTATATCTACCTGATCTCTTCTTGATACCGTACCTCCTGTTCGTAGGCGAAAGCGTCACAGGAAACAGCAACAAGGACGGCCTCCTTGGGGTCGAGGACTCCACTGGGAGGATCCACTCCGAGACGCTTCATGTTGGTCGTCTTGAAGGCCCATCCGATACGACGAGCGGACGAGTTCGTCACCTGAGGGGATAGGTTACTGTAGGGGAAGAGGAAGGGGTACTGTAGGAAATGTATGAGGTTACGGTAGGACATGACGGTGAAAAATATAAGGGAATAATGTGGAAAGGGTACTGAAGGTGGACGGTAGACTTGAGGTACGGTAGGGGAAGGGGATTACGGTAAGGGAGGTCGACGGGAGACATGGGGTACTGTAGAGGAGGTGGATTACGGTAGGGGAGGTGGGCGGGAGTTGGGGTATTGTAGGGGAAGGGGATTACGGTAGGGGAGGTCGACGGGAGACATGGGGTACTGTGGGGGAAGGGGATTACGGTAGGGGAGGTGAACGGGAGAAGACGGTAGGATGTAGAAGGAACTGACGAACCTTGATGTGGTAGGCGTGCTTGTCATCGTAGGGGGAGTTGAAGACGATCTTGATGCCGGGATGAGTGGCGATATCTCCGGGAGGAACAAACTTGAGCCATGGCTGACTGTGTGTGGGGAATGGGACCCTTACACAGCATGTCAAAGCGTTTCAGAGGGGGAGACTGGAGGAATGAAGAGAAGAATGAGATTGAAAGGAAGGAAAAATGAAGGGAATTCGCCCACTTTTAGAGGTTTTTATTCATTTTAAGATCACCGGTGAGGAAAATGGATCTCTATCTAATGGACATAAGCATGTTATTCTAGTAATCGTAGTCTCTGAGCCTGCTGGATTTTTAACTTTTTTTCTTTATTTATGTTTAATTTTCATTAGAAAACGTTTTGAGACGAAAAACGAAGAAAAAGTTAAATGGCCAATAGGCTCCGTGATTATAAATCCTGCGAGCTCAATTTCATACCCATTAGATAGACCGTGAGCTAATCTACAAGACCGCGCAGAGCGTTGTCCCTTTTTCCTTACCGGTGAATTTATAATGAATAAAAACCTAGTGGGCGAATTCCCTTCATTTTTCCTCCTTTTTCCTCTCATTCTTCTCTTCATTCCTCCCCTCTCCCCCTCTGAAACGCGGCACATGCTAATGAAGGTTCACTCTACCTTTGAGATGCTGTGCCCTTATATAACCCTCAGGGGATGCTAATCTAGAGGATAATCGAGTTTGGTAGAGATTATCATGAAGTTTGCTCGATAGTACATGGGGAAATTAAGGTTAATCAGATTTACTCATTCGTAGATTATCCATTCTTCTCTCGAGTCATTTCATTCCATAGCTGTGCGTTGCCTAGGGTGGGTCGAACGAGAATGAAATGTGAGCAATTTTCTTTTTGGATGATGCAGTAATCCTCTTCAGGTCAAGGATACTGTAAGTCGCATCGACATTCTTGTTTGCAATGCAGGAGTTATGGGACTGCCCTTTGAGGTTAGTATTTTTTATTCCCAGAAGTCTTTTAAAATGTTATGAGAAATTGTGGATGCTTTTGCCCTTTGCTTTTCTTTTTCTACCCGTCTATTTCCCGTTTCACTTTTAGTACTTTTCCTTTTCCCTTGACCGTTGCATTGCAGAAGTTGCCACCGGCCAAGAAAATATGACTTTTGTGGTTTGAAAATGCAGTTTTCCAGTTGTCGATCGATCGTGTGGAGATGCATTTCCACTCGAATCACCTGGGTCACTTTGTCCTCGTAAGCCCTTTGACCCACTGAGTCTCATTCCCCATTGAATCCATGATCGAATATACGTTGTCGATGACATTTCGTGTGTACATCAGTACAACGATAGGAGCTAACGAAAAACGGAAAAAGTTCCGTCAGTAAACGTATTCCTACGTTTCTTTAACTATATCCCGTTGTGCTCTGTCGACGAAAATAGGAATGAGGCAATTGACGGAACTTTTCCGTCAACCATATTCCTTGTCCCTACCGTAATCCCCCTCTCAGGTGAATCAACTGCTCCCTCTCTTGGTAGCTGCCCCTGCAGCACGTATAATCATCATCACGTCTGGATTATACAAACGAGTTGGTTCTTTGCTTGTTTGGTTATTACTTATTCGAGATTATATTATAGATTTTATTTATGTTTTATTTTTGCAGGCGGAAGCCATTCCTCCCGTTCGTCAACTAATGGCCGAACTTCCGTGGGACTACCAATCGAAGAAGGCGTATGCCATCAGCAAACTGGCAAATTGCCTGCACGCGCGCGCTCTCGCTGTGTGAGTTGATTGTGGAGGGATACGGTAGGCTACGGTAGACAGCGGTGTAAACTGCGTGGTGGAATCTCGTTTCCTTTGGTGCTTTTCTATTTAATGGTGGTATGATCCTTCTCCAATACATTGTCAAAAGCTTGAGATTACGGTGGAATAACCGATGCATTCAGCCGCCTCGACCTTATGTTCCCTACAGTATCCGTGTACGCGGTTAGACCTGGATTCGTGCGAGGTTTGTGTAATCGGGGGACACAGGGGGAATAGCAATTGCAAGGGTTTGGCGCTATTTTTAAAATTTTTATTGGTTAAGGTTCAGTGGTGGATTTCCGTTTCATGCTAGAAATATATGGTCAGCGGAACGCTTGGGGGTAATAAGTTTACGTCAAGTGGTTGAAGCTGATACCCTTTCTTTACAGCACAATAATTCATGAATTTGCACGTTTTCGGGGAGCCGTATTGCGAGAATCCGTTTTTTAGGTACTGAACTGGGCCGTGAGACGCATTGGCTACTGCGCAAACTGGCTGCTCCTCTCATTTGGCTCGTTTCCAGGAGTCTCGATAAGGTGACCTTTCCAAAGCAACTTTCAGCCGTGTACTAGGGATTAGTCTTGGTAAGATGGGGGGGGGGGGGAGATTCGCATTTATCCTCGCGAAGCAGTGGCGAGGAATGAAGAGACGTAGAGGTAAAAGGAATGCAAATTGGCCATTTTCTCCCGATTCTTCCTAGATGCTATTCATTACTGTAGATGCTATGTGCTATTCATTACTGTAATTCCCAACGCATGCCAGATATTTGTAAGTGATGTGCTGCAGGGAATCACCGGGTACATGCACACTGCGACTGCACCGAGAGATGAACTGACGAATGGAGGACTGTTCTTTGATAGGAGAGAGGAGGATTACGAGGATACGGTAAGGGGGGTACTGTAGATGGACTGCGGAGACTCTCGCTGTACTCGAGTTACTCGAAAGACTATTGGTATGAAATGTTGAGGTCACTGACGAGAAGGCTACAGCCCTTTGGGGGACAAGTCTCGAGCTTGAGGAACTCATCGTGAGGCGGAGGTACGATAGACCACACTTATTGTCATACTGTAGTAGTCTTTTGCTAGACGAAGCATTCATACTTTCTTTTATATTTTGTTTGGTTTTTTGGGAGATTTTTTTCGATCACTAGTCGTGAGAACTAGGCTTATCTTGACTGACCACCCAAACCTACCGTACCCAAACCCATTTCAGGGAGACGCTCACTGAAGAGGAGCGTGCGCTCTTCCAACAGGGCCGCAATCGTCTTCCCTCGTAATCCTACCCCTGCTTCGTATACCGTAACCCTACCGAATTCCGGTCTTCCTTCCATTTGAATTGCCGCCTCTCGCCCCCCCCCCCCATTATCATGCGAGATGTTGCCTTTCCCACTCCGCTCATCCGATTCGCACCGTTCTTTCTCTTCCCGTAATCCCCATTTCCCACCATTGATTGTGCATTGCCATATTTGAAGAGTATGCTTGGCTATTTACACGTTGTGCATATGTTTTATAAGTTCGCTTCTTAGAATAGTCTTTCTATATTAGGGTGGTGATGGGAAGACCATTGCCAACCCTACTTTGTACCATAAGAGGCTCGTGCAAGACTTTTCGTATTCGTCATCCCTGTGATAGACCCCCGATCAGCTTATTAAACTACTATCCGTTGATCGAGAGATATCGAGTATTCGGTGAGACCCGGTGTACCGTACTCTACAGTATACTGTGGGATACAGTATGCCGGGAATCACTCCCTCCAGAGACTTTAGCGATTGTCATTCAAAGCAAAGGTGTGAATAAACGAGTTGTATACGGTAGTCGACTGGGTCAGATTGAATACTGTTGCAGTCAGTATTGGGATATCTCTAATGCACTACTCGGACATTGCTCTGGACGAGTTGCCTGTGAGGAGAGAATCAATCGATATTCAAGGAATGGAGGGAGCGGTGAAGGAGATATCGCTGTTGGGACAGCACATCTTCGATCATTCCGTCGTCCTGAGACCCACGATTGAGAGGTATACGGTAGATGGAAGGGTGGGCATTGGGCTCTTTGTGGGGGGAGTTGCTTTGCATTTGTTGGCTGAAAGTAGAATAGGGATTCATCGAAGGGGTGGTAATAAATTACCGGTTATATTATGTACAGTAACACTGTTGTCGTGGCGGGAGCCCGTGAGACTCGCAAGGGTTACGGTAACGGTTGCAGGTTCGTCGCTGCTTTTGAGAAGAACGAACGACACAAAGAGTTCGAGGGCATTCTGAGAGCATCTCATTCGGTTGGTTAATGATGAAGAGTTGTTGAGGGCTCTAACGGTTATATATAAGGTAGTTGGCACGGATTATATTATTGTCGAGATTGGGCGTAGTTGTTGTGCTTCTCGAGAAAGGGTGCGAAACTTTTGCGAATTCTTGATGCTGTGCACTTGTTTGGTCCAGTATGGGTTATGTTTCAAAGATACCTTATAAAGCGCTAATCTTTAATTTGAGCGTTATTGTAATTGTGCTCAAACGTGGCTGTATCAAGATGACCTTGAATAGTTGTGTATTTGCATACTGTACGTAGATTACTGTACTCTCTTTTCAGTTAGTCGAAGCAGCCGAGACGGCGACAGAGCAAATGTTGGCAGAGGGACGGTTGAGAGAGATGACGGAGAGAGTTGAGAAGATCACCCAGAGGATCGAGGCCTTGACCACTCCCAAGTACCACAAGGTTTGCTGGTTTATCCTATCTATCTAAAAACAGCGTTACAAGATGGTGATGTATGTTCCTTGGTTGTCGTTATCGTACCTGCTTGAATTCCTATTTCCACGTATCGATTAGCTGATTGAATCGTGGCAGGAACACGAGGAGTACCTGACCAATATCAAGGCAGAACAGGACAAGTACCTCTCGCTGTGCGAGGCCGAAGCCATGCGCAAGATGCGATTGGCCGCGGGAGTACAACAATAACACCTACAGTATCCCTATAGTAGTCCGATTACAGCTTAGTAATGCCACCTACTATACAGATATGCCCCCATTCCCTTTGCACTGTACATTTCCAGAGTTTACAGATGTATTAATCTCCCCTTGAACTGTTCCCGTGTCGTTTTACTGTTTATAGTGTAATTACGCTTTAATCGCATCTTACAGAAAGTTTTATCCTACCACGCTTTTCCATGTATAGCTTGTGCGGAGCGGTGCTCTGTTTTTAATATTCCCTTAACAGGTCTGCGATAAACGATCCGAAGCTTTTGGCTGCCTAGTAGGGATGGCAAATGGAGAGGGAGAATAAATGGATTATCATCGAAAGAATGATTTTCCGTTGGGAATGAGAGGGAATGGAATGCGGTGATCTCTGTTCCCTACGAGCTTGTAGGGAACTAATATTTGAATGACCGCAGGCTGTCATTTTTTGTGACGAGCAATGAGAAAAGCGGTCAAGATATCTGTTTTCCGTCAAAATGAGGCTAAAAGAGAGACTGTAGACATTCATTTCTCGTCCCCACAACGTGATTATCGGTATTCAAATTTTAGTCCCCTACGACGTCGCAGTGAACAAAATCATTCCGCCTCCGTGGATCGTGAGTGGAGGTGGTAGGATCACTCTCCTCCTCCCTCTCCATTTGCCATCCCTAATGCCTGCAGTATAGTCTTGGACGGCTTACGGTAGCTTTGCTGTTCTTTTTATGCGAATCTCAATTAAGTAGGTTATCTCTCCGCGCAAGTGTTCACTCTCTCGTGCAAACTCATCGTCATTCTTATCTTCAACATGAGGTTACTTTGAATTCTTCTTTTAATAAGTTTTCAATTTCTTAAATTGTTGAAGCTGTCCTCTTTTATCTGCCAACAACAATATGCAGTGAAAATGCTGAGCTGTGTTGTCTGTATAACAATGGAAATTGTATACAGCTTTCCCTTTATAGATGGCTTGAAACATATCCGTCATATTGCTTGAGTATATGCCCTGAAGGGGCAGTGATGATGTCTTCTCCTCCCTTCCCTCTCCTTTATCTCTATCTCTCATCATTCCTCTTCTCATCAACACTCATAATCTGCTCCCTCTTTCTCTCTCCATATCCAGTTGGATAGTCCCTCTCTCGAGGGGGTCTACCTCTCAATTCTCTCTCTGTCTCTGTCTTCCCTCCTCTCCCTCTCCCTCCCTCTCCATCCTTTTACATTCCAAAGGCTCACCAAGGCGTCTCTGTAATTATGCATAGAGATTCGCTCATTTCCTTGTATCTTCTTATCGTTGTACTATAGAGATATTAGTATCGTAATACCTCATCTAAGCTAATAATGATGTGCAAACCGTATACTCTTAGATACGCTTCCTTTTGTGCATTCCCCTTGAACTTGCTAATTATTCCTAGGTACTATTCGCATATCCTTTATAGTCGTGACCCTAATGCGAGACTACTTCGACCTTGGCTACTTCATCCGCGCATCTATTTCATCTGTTCCGCGATTCGCATCTTGTCTCAATTCCATAATTTTATCGAATATTTTTTTCCATATTTTCAGAAAGCAGTCAATTTCCCGTTCAGATAGCCCTTTGTTTCTCACTTCTGAAACATAAATTGTACTGGATAGATTCATGCCCCCTTGTCCGCTAATTATTCCGTAAACTCATCCGTCATCCGGGTATTAGTATTGTTTATCCGCGTGTGATTGATCTATCCCGATCGTCAAGGACGTTCGTCTCCCTTCATGTATCCATCCAACTTTCACTATCTACTACCCTAATACAGTAATCCTACTGTAACTCCTCTCTTACTTGTTCAAGGAAGTAATCTCGCCTCTGCCAAATGCAACTACTACCGTATTCCTTTCACATTCCAATGATACCCTCTCAAGATTTCCTACCGTGCCCTTCCTCCTATTTCAGTTCCTACCGTACCCCTCCAATACCTACCGTACCCTTCCTCCTATTTCAGTTCCTACCGTATCCCCTCAGGGGATGTCCGTCTTGACGGCACTCCTGGCGGACGGCGGTGACTCTTTCAACAGCCTGGGTAAGGGAACAAACTGGATTGGGATATGTTTCACCTTCCGGGTAGAAAGTGGGTAGAGGAAACGCCTCTTTCATCTTGACCGCGAACGCCTCAAAGCGTTCTTCTCTTGTTCGAAATTTGCAGACCCCGCAAAGAGTCTCTCGTAGAACAAACTGCACTGTTATGAAAATGGACCACTGACCACTGTTATCCCTTACAATTCAGCGAAAGACGCCGACCCGGACCTGCGAATCTCAGCCCGCCTACAGGCATGCAGGGATGGCATGGCACAATTGGATGCCCTGAGGGAGAGACACCGCAAACTGATGCAGGTACTACTGTAGGAGGGTTACGGTAGGTCGAGAATAGGCGAGATGGTTTGCAAAGGCTTTTTGTTGAAAGCTTTTTGCCTATAAACGACGTTTTGTAAATAATTTAAAAGAGGATGAACTATTGCAGTGTATGAGGTACAAGCTCCCTCTGGATGAAGAGCAAAACAACAACAACAATGCCAAGGAGGCCAAGCACCAAGACGAACCCGATGCTGGCTTCCACGAACCTCCGGTGGTAAGCGCATTAGCCGTCCTTCTAAACGCCATCCGATGTAGTCTAGTGGTTATGATTTGCGGCTCTCACCCGCAAGGCCCGGGTTCGATTCCCGGCATCGGAACAACGCTTTTGCAGCTCCTTCTTGCACGTAGGCTGATTAGAGTGACAGTGGTGGAATGCGGCCCTGCAAGATTAGTAAGGGGTAGAAACAGGAACAAGAGGGACGGTGAGAGTTGTAGAGAACGACTATGTCTGCTTAAATTATGCTAGTCATGATGGAGCGAGGAGGTGAAGACAAGTATTGTACTTGATTGTTTGCATCCTTTGACTATTTTCATCCCAAAACGTCGTGGCGATCTTTTTGCACGAGTCATATCAAGGAGCATATTGTCGTTTGTTTTCAAAATACGTTAAGATTCTTTCCTAAGCAAGATTATCTAGATCTTGACATATCCTTTGGAATGCATCCCTCTGATCTCCTCTCCCCACCCTGGAGTATTCACCATAAATTGCCCCCACGGCGTCAGAGCAGCTTTCCCCGTGCCAAGATAGATAAGAGGCAAACGGAGGGAAGGCGAAGGTCGAAGGGAGGGAGAGAAGGAGGGAGAGGGGAGAGGAGCGAGGGAAGGGAAGGGAGAGATAAATCTGGGTTGCATCTTCTTTGTTCTATCGAGACTAGATGATCATATGACGAGAAAGGGGAGAGAGGGAAAGGGAAGAAAGTGACAAAAGATGGGGGGAAGTGGAGGGTGCTTGAGGGGAGGGGAACGGGGCTTGAGAGGATCGAGAGGGAAGCGGAAGGAATCCGATATAGATACATGGAACGAGAATCATCGGGGCATCGGCTTTTGTAATAAGAACTTACTGATAATATAGTGTTCTACGTGGATCAGCCAGTAAATCTCAAAGGGTGAGGAGAAGCGAGAGATTTAGTGGGGTATCTCATTGTCAGATATATCAGAACCGGACTAAACTACGGATTTGCATTATTTACAATAACGACATTGCAGCCTCCAAAGCACCAACAGTCACTGCTGATTCCCGCACAGAAGTTCGAGAGATCCGTCGATAGTTCGCCCTCGCAGAGTACGGTATTCGAATCGAATTTCGCGAGCTACCCAACGGTTTACAAAGAAAAATCATATGCAGATTATTGGTATTTTTGGCGAGTATCTTCATGTACGGGTTAATATCACTGTGTGTTCGAGGCAGCTTGTGAACTGAGCTTGAAACGTAGCCTGTCCCCTGCTCCATCCCCTCCCCTCCTTCAGCAGTCCTTCCCCTCGCCCCTCCCGACTCCCTCCTCCGTTCCGACTCGCCCCTCTCCACGGCCTTCACCTCCCATCGATCCTCTGTCTCCATCGATTCGGGTTGTGTGTCTGTCTCCAGTCAGGACACCACACTCAGACAACTCTCGCCCTCGGGGTACGGTATCTATAATGGACATTAGACCTCTCTGAAAAGTGTGCAGACGTTAGCACCGAGAAGATACTTTTCGTTGGAATAATCTAAATGAAAAGATTCTTGGCATACCGTAATCCTTCACCTTTGCTGCAGGATCACGCCGTACGCGACCTACCGTAAGATATCGATCGAGGAACGGGGACTGCCGGTTGAGGCGAGAGCGAGACTCTTCGAGGAGAAGGCGAAGGTGGAGGATGGAAGGTAAGATACTGCAAGATCAAACTGCAAAGATCAAAGACCAAGCTACACATATCAAAGATCAGTCAATTTCAGAAGAAGCTACCGTCCGCCGCGACCACCCCGTTCGGAGTCATTGCGCAGAATGAATGAGGAGGACAAGGAGAAGACCGATCCATTTCATATTGTTGTGGGCATTTTAAATCACTCCAGTAGAGTAGAGATAGTATATATCAGAATAAACATTGAAAGATATTCAAAACGACGTAGAACTAGGATACTGTTAATAGGCAAGCACTATCGAGTCGACGACTACGATGAGAGCTCCATCGATGCGGAGAATCGGACGAATCGAGCGACCGAGGTATACGGTAGATTGGGGTACGGTAGAGGGGAGGGATTACGGTAGGTTGGGGTTACTATTAGATTAATGGTGTATTCTGAAAACTCTTGAACGCTAAACACGCTCAGCGAAATTTCACTAGCCAGCTAGGGAATAATTCCCTAGCACACGATACCACCGCGAAAATTTCCTAAAATCCGAGCCTCCCCCTACGGTTTTTAGGGAATTATTCCCTAGCCGGCTAGTGAATTTTCACGGTGGTAGCGTGTGCTAGTGCAATTTCGCTCAGTGCAGCTTATTTTAGCTTTAGAGTTATTATAGGGATAGAGACAAGATGAAGTTTCTGAGTAGTCGCTGTCTGCTTGTGCATTCATCAGCGCCCTTTCAGTGAATGCAGATACATATATCTACCCTCTCCTTAATCACAACCCATTCACCTCCCTTTCCCCGTAGGGCATTCTCTAATTTTAAGGTCCATGTTCGAGAAACGCGAGGAAGACGCAGAGCGACGAGCTGTTCGCGAGGAGGAGGCCTACCGTAACTCCACCCTGGTACGGTAGCTCCGGGGGTTATCGCACAGCCGGATGACCCTACCGATCGGCCTACCCTCGCTTGGAATGGACTTTTGACTTGGCAATTTGCCAAATTTCAAATTTAGATCAAAGTTAAGCCAAAAATGCTACAGTATCCAGCAAAATTTGTTTTTCCGTTCAAGACAATAATCGGATAGGTCTTATTGTTTGCATCCGGCTGTGTATCGCGAACTGAAACTTGCTTTATCAAAAATTCGATGACGATCACGCTTTGTTCAGGTAGAACTTCGGCAAATAGCCGGTGAACATAGGGTGTGCATGCCGGTGGGGTGGAATATCATAGTGGGTATAGGAGGAGGGAGGAACGAGAGAAGGGGGGGGGAGGATGGATAGAAATGCGGGCTGGTTACTCTGGCTACCGCGAGTCTCATCGACTCATCTCTCTCATTTCTCTCACTCCCTTAGACTCTTCTAAGACATCTGTCTTCAGGGCTCTCCCATTAGCCGCTTTATTCCCTAGCAACTATATTTCATAGTGCTTGGAGTGGTTCTCGATAAGAAGCCTGTTATGAGAAGTGTAATGGAATTCGCGCGAAACTCTCCGATTAGCATAGACTCGGAGATTCCGATTAGAGGCCTTTCGTCAGATGTTCTCTAATCGGTCATCTGACCGGTTAATCCCCCAAGTCGGGTATATAAGCCCCCTGAGGGAGAAGTCCGTCCCCGATCTACTAGACATGCTTCTCATTCAGGAACGAAGTTTCACACGGACTTCGGCTCTCGTCGATTCCATGTCCTTTAGTCAGGTAAATTCGCATACTCTATCTTTACTTGTTGGCAGCATTGAATACTTTGAATACCTGGGAAGATAAGCTGAAACGATTCGCAATCTAGTTGAGTTGCGATGATGATAATCGCTGCTTTCGAGTCGAGCAGTAGCTTCCTGTTTGCGAGTTACCCCCACCCCTCTCAAGCCTTCCTTGCAGATAACACCGCCGCCCATCCACAGAAAGTTTGGCGTGGCAGCGGGAGGCGTTCAGGTAAGGTTTCGATTTGTTTCACGATGGGCATAAAAGATGGTGCGCCCATTCGACATGTTCTGTGGTAATTGTCTGCGCAATAAATACAAATATAGATATTTATATACGTTCTAACAGTTCCATACAGTCGGCTAGTTTCTCGTGAAGTATTGCTATGAATAAGACTGGGTTCTCGAGCTATCGTTTAGCTATGTTTCACCTTGGTTATAAGATATTATAGTTTCCCCTTGCAAAATTATCTGAAAATGGAATGTAGTAGAAATAGTGGAAGATACTTAATGCAGATGCCCTCGTCGACTCCCATTCCCTTCTCGTGCACAGTGAACAAGACCCCTCCATCGGCCGCCCCCACCGAGTCCCCTCCGAAGAGTAGGCAATCCCCGTATTTGGAAAGCCATACAAAGGGCAGATGCCAATGTACTTATGAACGGAATCAAAAAGATATAATGTTTAGCATCTTTTCCCTCTGCTCATCTCATAATTCGCTTACTCGCTCGTGAATCAAGGCACATTTGCCGCGTAAACGTATGCCCGTGCTAACACTTCCGGTTCAAATGGCTCGCAATGCCCCGGGAATTGTAGCATTTTCTGAATATTTCATGCTTACCAAACACGAAAGCCTAGGCGAATGGGTGAATGCTGCTTTTCCGTGAATCGCGTGATTAGAAACGTAGACGAACGCGTATTTCTTGTGAGGAGACAGAGACAGAGGGAAAGGAAACGTTCACTGTTGACGTACAGTAATCCTAACAATGAGCTTCCTGTTTAGGAAGGTAGATACGTACAAACTTTAGTGTATCTTATATAATTGCCAAAATCTTGTTTGTCAACTGACAATGAGTAGCATTTATTTATCAAATATTGCTATTATTTTTTACACAAAACGGGATGGGTACGCTAATTCGCTATGACGATGAGTCTTGCATTCGAACAATTCGATATACCATCCATTCTTTCAGCGGCTGGCACCACCCTCCGTCCCACTCCCTCTCCCCCCGTACCCAAACCCCGGTCTTCCTCCTCTTCATCCCATGTTGTGCCCCTCAAGACGGTACGAATTGATCTTTGATTTTTGAACTTTGATCTCTTGCAGCCCATCAAAGCCGAGATCACACCACCGCGTAGCGTACAGCGGGCTCAGCAGATGCCCTCGGGCGTATTCCATGCCTCGAGGGTATCGGATGCATCGAGGACACCACCGACGAAGACGAAAATGTAAGGAGGGAGACTTGGGTGGAGTTGAAAGATTAGTAGAAATGTACGGTAAATGGGCAAATAGCAACTGGGACTTCCACACATTCGAGTTTTCACTTTTCTTATTTCATGAGCAGCCTTCCTTGAAGTATTCAGACATTCTAAACACGTTTTTTTTAGGATTCGCCCGCTTTCCCTTCATGAGATCAAGGTTGCATTGACTCCCGACGAGGAAATCGATGGAATATTTCATGCGAGACCTGCAAAGATTCTGTCGAGGTACGGCAGCTCGGACAGCTTATCCTAACATTTTTCTACTTTCAATATGGAAGAATTCAAAAAGACGTCAAAACAAGAGCAATGGTCTTATGTATCGCACTGTGACCATTACTTAGGGTTTAAAAAACAAGCCTTTTAATCACATTATGAGACCGAGAGAGTAATCAGGAGCGTGGAAGAATGAAGAGAGTCAGACGATATGCAAAACGCGCCTGGTTTTCAAAGCCTAGTGACCATAGCCTATTCTGCAGACAGTCGTCCTCCTCGTCCTCTTCCCTCTCCTCAACTTCCCCTCCGGGCGCCCGCAAGAACGGAGTAGTTCAGCCCCCGCGATTCATGGCCATTCATGGAGCCCTCAAGCGGTTCGTTTAGGCCTAACGATAAGTATACTTCAAAGCTATATGTACGGTGGGTTTATCACACATGCGATAATATATAATAGTCAGATAACAACCATACTGCTTTGATGCAACGTTCTGCTCCATAGAATTGATGCGTATGCATTACGAGAGTGAAGAGAGCATGGAAATTGGAGAGACGCAGACATATTCGCAATTTGGATAATTCAGACGGGAACGTCGTGCTTTGAGCGCTCTATTTATATCAGTTCAGGACCGAATCGGGCAATTCGATGAACGTTTCACGTGGACGACTCGAGAAGTTGTGGAGGGAATCCGAGAGACTCTGATTGTATCCCCATCATAACGTAAATAGTGCCCGCTTAGTTACACTAACCCCAACTTGTTGGCATCGCGCCAAGTTTCCCGTATTCCCAACAGTTCAACTCACTTTGGTCATAACGGATTGTGCAGTTCCTACCTTTCCCAACATACGGTATCTACCGGTAATCGCCCGCTAATTGTAAGCTATGTTCTATGAATCTGTAAACTCCTAGTTAATAAGAACCATCGCCTTCTGCAGATTTTCCCATAATTAGAGAGTGAACACTTTTTGAGATCATTATAACCAAGACTTTGACATGAGATATATTTGGAGCTGGTATGATGATGCTAGAAAGACCGGAATCTGTGATACGCCCGGAACGATTATATCTTCCTTTTTCTCTACTATACAGCAAGCACATCCGACCGACGTCTTTCCACACAGATCCAGTCATGATTGGCGAGCAACTCCAGATGGACTACGATCAATTGACCGACCTTCTTGAAGCGAACAGTACGCATCTGCAATGGGGACAATAGGGGATGACGAGAAAGGGTTCATGGAGTGAACAGGCTTGCGGGACGAAAATCCACCGTTAAAAGGAGATGCGCTATCCCCACATACCTTAAACAGCAGACAATCAACCTCTTCAGCCAATCCAATTCATTCAGATCTGCAAATAGACGAACAATATAAGAAAACATAACCATGAAACGTACGAGAAAACTGAAAAATGTTCAAAACGAACGAGGTGACCGGACGCGTACGCGACGCGTCAGAGGTTGTGTCTATGTACATGATGGATGTTACCCATTGCACTATGCATGTTCAAATTGGAACGTGTTCTAAAATCCGGAACACTGCACTATGCACGTTGCACACTTCAATTTATGTTGGCCTTGGCGACCGGAGAAAGTGTGATAATGTTGGTTTTGTTATTTTTCACAAAGCCTCTCTGTGAACAATTCTTTGAGCAGAGTTTGCCTTCGTGGTGGGAATAATTTCTGATCATCAATTTGATCATAAGTGCAATTGTAGGTCTCATAACTAGCACGAATAAATACTCTGCATTTTACGGAGAAAACAATCAATAATCTGTTCCTCAAAAACATCCATTGTTAACCTTATCCCGCCATTTGAGGGGCGCTCTAAATGCTTTTTTTGGGATTGCTGTTCTAGACACCTCGTTCCAATTTTTCACAGATGTTTCAATTTGCGAGTCTTTTTAAAGATGGTATTTATGTATTAAATCGAAGGTTGCAAGGGCTCAAGGGTGTCGACTGTTGCCGGACTGCCTTTACTCTTCTCTTGCAAGTCGTCGACTGGCTCACAGCTCTCCTTCTCCCCGCATCGCCTTCCTGCACGTCCTTCACCTTAAAGGGTCGCGAAAGGCACGTTTATGCTAATTAGGTTTAGACTGTTTCACTCTCTGCGCTCTCTTCACTTTTCACGGTCTCTCACTCGAAGAGTAGTTGTTTTAAGAGCGATAATGAAGCTCAAACGCAAAATCAGAAAATGAGAATGCCTGATTCAGAATCAGGGTGATCTGATCCATAACATGGTGTACAGAGTGGCCATTGTTAAGAAGTGGGTTGTGGGACCCTTTAAAAATTATTTTACCTTCAGCAATTTTCCACTACCCTTATATATAAAGTTTGAACAAGTTACTGGCACAGAAAACTGTGGCGCGCGAGGAAATGGACAGATCACGCGAAAGAAAGTGGAAATTTCAAAAGTTTTTTCACACTAGTCGCTGTCTACGTATCATGGTGGAATACAAACATGCGTAGACAAAGACGTTCTACAAATTTGCAAATTTGATAAGCTACTGGGGGTAAATTAATTTCACGAGTCGCACAGTGGTCAATGTCGGTCTGTTCAGTTGTGTATTGTGGTGTATATTTGTAGACGTACCGGAGATTAAGCCGATAAGAACAGATTGACAATTTTATCTTCAAGTATTTGCCTCTGAGAGGTACATTTCAAGGTGATTCACAAAGAGTAAATTGTACAGTATTTTGTTAGTGATTGAAAACGATAAAACACGAACATGTCACCCCAACGCACGACCCCAGGGTCACTAGCGCCGATACGAAGAG
>LS921919.1:26332-43998 GCA_900490955.1 Micoletzkya japonica
AGAGCGACGAGAGAGTATGCAAAATGAAGAGAGCAAAAGAGAGCACAGATCTACTGCTCAGTTTTGCTCTCTCAAAAACGCGTGCTCTCTCGCCAAAAATGGCGAGCTCCGAATTAATGGCGAGATTTTCTGAGGTGAGGTAGCTCCTCATTATCTCGTCGAGATAATGGTGAGCTACCTTTTTCTAGTCAATCTTGATTAAATTTCATGCTTCTTTCTGCCTCTATATGGTAATCAGGGCCGGAGAATCCGATTTCGATGACAAAATTGCATGAATATGTACCCGAAACTGAGAAAACGAGCTCGAAATTAAAAATAATCTCGAGATTATCTCGACATTATCTGAGCTCAGATTTTCCCCAGATTAAACGTGCGGAAGATCTTTCCTATTACAGTACCCCTCATATTACCGTATCCTTCGTATCACAAAACCCACCATTCCCTCATTGTCACGCGCTATTCCTGATAAAAGAAGCGAAGAGGTACTTCCTTCTGAATTCATGAGAGTGAAGGGAAAGGCAACCGCCTATTGTAGAGACACACAATACGAATAAGAGAATGAGAAAGGGGTGGGGTATTGAATGAATTAAATGAGATTAACTAAACTGATTTATAAGAGGATGATATATTTCAGTATTTATATTCAAACTTGAGTGGACTAGGTTGATGTCTTGGTTTTTTGGAGGAAAGAAAAATTTTCCAAAACATGGTATTATTACTCTTGACCTTTATCATAATCAAATCATCTCTTGTCAATTTCAATTAGATTCTCATCAGCTGCGATGATAGATATGACCATCTGCGAGAAAGACGGTATTCCGGTCAACTACAAAATCTTTGGGAACAATCATTCCGGGCTTTCCTAATATGGTAGATCTGAGTGCAGCAATACCACGATCACAAATTAGATAGGAAGAGCAGCAGAGTCGGTTTCTCTCAAATGTCTTTATTTCCTGGACATTCCTGCACAGAATACATCCTCTTCGAAGCTCTTGGCAGCCTTGAGAAAGCAGATCATATTCTGTCGACAGGACGGAGTGTTCACGCAGTCAGGATTGTAGTCTTGACGGTAGTAGTGTCTGAATGCACATTATAATAAGGTAGATATCATGAGTTCGTCAAGAGGGTGTCTACATTGCGAAACGCTTTGGATGTGACCTGCTCCCGCTATGACATAACTAAATAGTATGGGGGGAGTCAACCATAAATTCCTTAGATTATTATGACGAACTGATGGAATTTCTTGAACAGATCATCGTCGGTCTCCAGTCGACTGATGAGATCGTTGAAGGAAGCAGGGGACAGGTCGGGCATCTTGTAGTCTTGCTGTAATACTTGCTTTTATTTTTTCCTTTGCTGAACCATCTCTATTGACCTGAATAAATTAAACCACTTACCCTCATGCTGTACTCTAAACTCCACTGTGGTTCATTTCCACTTTCATTCGCCAATTCAATATCTGTAGAATACGTCTCGGCGTCAAGAGTTGTCTGAAATGAAGAGATGATAATATTATATCGCCAAGAATATATTCCAATCGTGATTCATTTCTAAAATTAGCGAGAAATTCTTTGTTCCTAGAACAAAAATGTATTCTATAATAGATAGAAAGACATTGACAGTTAGTGTACTGAAAGATTGCTTACATAAGTCGCTCCCTCATATCCTCCATCCACGGTGTAGATACGGTAGGATGGATTGTTGTAGGAATACGTGGTTATGGACGGGGAGATAAAGTTCATCTGAGTTGGGCGCCCGGTCGGCGTCGAGTCCTCATAGTAAACCTTGAAAAATAAGTTGATCTTTGATCTTTCATTGAAGTTTAACTTTGACCTTTCATTGGCCAACCTCAAAGTGATCCTGATGCGTGTGGCCGTAGTACTGTGCAGCAATGGTGTTCTCGAATCTAGAATAGTTGATCTTTTGTTTATGGTAGTTGATTTACATACCGATTAACGACGTCGTAGAAGTTCTGCGACCAGCCCTTGAGGCAGTAGTCATCTCCGGCAGGAATGTGCGATATTAGATGAACCTGATCGTGGCATGTTTCGTTGTAGACGTATATACCTATTTCGACATGTTTTTTTAACTTTATCATTCGAAGGTCAGATTATTATAAGAGGTAAATAAGCCAGGTTGAGCTCACCTTTTCTCCTTTCGCTTCTGATTCCAGAAGGTGTTGGATGAGCCACTGCATAGTGTCGTCGGGATCCGTTTGGTTTATGTACAGATAACTGAAGGGACTCTCTCAAGACTATTCCCTAGTTGGACTCACAAGTTGTATTTGGAGCAGTAAATAGTGTTGAGGGAGATGAGCTTGAGACCGGGTGCGGGGTAGGCTACGTATGACGCCCGGCTGCAATGGCATAGATCAGTATACCAAATTGTTTGATAGTTGATTAAAACTTGGTGTGGTTGAGGAAAATGTTCCGTCAGTTATCTCACTCCTATTTCCGACGAGCATCATGACGAGAGTCCAGCCGCGCGTCTAATGTGGGGAAGCTGATCAAATAAATGATCAATTAATTGCGACCTTTTTCTCGCCTTTTTTACTGACGGAACGCTTTCGTCGGCAATGGTAAAGATGCAACTGACTACTGGACGTCAGCGAGCGAATCGGAGGAAAGCCAATTGGACCAGGAAGTGACAAGACTCGAGTAGAGCCATTGGGGACCGCGCGTGTCGTACTCCTCCATCGAATGGGGCGCCATTCTGCATTACCGTTCGCTTATTGAGCCTTTTCCCTGCTATATTTCACGCTTTTATAATAACCGGAACAGAGAGCATTAATATTCAGCAAGGTGATGGATTCCTCCTTTCGACTGGTAGAGGTAAGTATGAACAACTTACGCATCCATGGGCACTCCCTCGTGGTTGCCCACAGACTCGTAGATCGGAATGTTCGGGAAGTACAGCAGCAGGACCGCCGTCACATTCGCGATATTCGCCTGAAAGACGATGTGCGAGCAAAGAGTTACGATATTATTCGTTACAATATATTACGATGTTAGAGTAAAGAGTGGTTGGAAAACGTGAAAATAGAAGCTTACGATAGTGAGGTTCTGCGTGTAGTCCCACATGTCGTGTGCCTCAAAATCGCCCGTGATCAGAATGTAGTCGAGATCCTTGAAATAACAGGTTGCAAATATAAATGTAATCTAAACAAAATAAACATTGTCCACAGAGAGTCTTCCGCCCGTCTTCAACTCTCCCATTGTGAAAAATTTATTATCTAGCCAGCTTTTTTCTTTCAAAGTATACGCCTATAGGCCTAAGTTACCTTATGCGCTGCCGCGATATTCTTCATAGCATTGTCGAACATAATGTAGGGAATGTCACAATTGTACAGAGAGCCCCACTTCCCCGCCGGCACCTTGACATCTGTAAAAGAGATTTAAGGGGACATGGAAGCCAAAAAAGATTGGCTTTTATATCACAGCATTCCGCGCGGTGAAGAATGTGTCTAATAGCGAATTCACTGCGTTCTGTTCTTGTTATTAGCAAAAACTTATTTTTCTTTATAGAAATTTATTATGCCTATGTATTCTTTCAATATTTTGGGTGGTTAGAGCTTAGGTCAAACGGAATCGATAGGTACTAATTAGAGATCTGAAAAGGGGCGGAGCTTCGAATTAGCAGGCCGGATTCACGGAAACACGCGGCCTATTCAGAACGCTGTGCGAATTGACCACTATTTTTGAATTTTCTCAAGAGTGGCTAAACCAATCTACATCAAATTTTCGGAGAGGTTAGAATCCGTAGTTTCGAACTTAAGTTTTTAAATTTAGAATTTTTCGTTCATTGGTTCGCCCACAAGATCGGATTCTGTACGCGGAAACCGATATTCGCTATTAGAACGTTTGGAATGCTGTGATATGAAAGTTGATCGCCTATATAATATGAAAACCAAAACCAGAGTGCACAAAAATTTCTACATCGCGAGATATCCTAAAAATCGTTTATCAGCCAAGGCGCAGTCTTACTGCGTTTAGCGCATAGTATCGAGTCAAATGGCATCGAGGTATTCCCGGAACAAATAAATATATATTTCTCGCTCCAGAACTTTTTTAAAAATATTTTTCAAACGCTATTATCCTTATTATCGTCTAAGAAACATATCTTACAAGTATCGCCATAATCGGTTTCAAAAAGTTTGTCGCTTCCATGTCCCTTTAACTATCTTATTTTTGCATAATAGTTGTATAATATCACTCTGAAATACTTTTTTTGCAGATTTCTGGTACATAAAAGGGTGTCAAACTGGCCAGTGTCCGAAGCTCCGTCAGCAGTCGGAGGGTAGATTCGACAGCAGAGAGCGTACGTGTTCTTCCCGTTGTCATCCTATAAAGCATATTCAGGACTGCAAGTTAGTTCTACTTCCCATACCTAATTACCTACAGTGTAATAAAAAGATCCGTCCGTTGCTCAGATTCCAAAATGCGTCCAATTCTCTCACTTTTGCACTCTCTCGCTTGATATTCGGAATGTATTGCCATATCTTTTCTATCTATTGCCATATCTTTTTATTCCACTAAGTCTCCATTTTACTTTGGAATATTCACTAGAATCTTTTCACGACTATGATGTACCTTGCAGAATGCTTCACTTCCCACCGCATACTGACGGTCGATGTGGATGTCCGACAAGTGCAGAATGCGTAGCGTTTTCTGCGGGTTCTGAAAGCCAAACATTTTTCTCAAACAGCTATACCTATTTATCAGCCGCTTGGGAATGTGAGTACAACAGGTGCACATAATAGGTTGGAGGATTATGTTTGCAACGGTTAGCGAAAATGTTCTGTCAGTCGTCTCAATCATACTTCCGACGAGAGAGGGAAGCGGTGTGAGGAGAGTGCAAACAAAGTAGGAATGAGTTTACTGACGGAACTTTTTCGCCAATAATACATTCATAAGAGTTTGGTCGGGAGGGATGAGCGCATAAGGTTTCTCACATACCGTAACCACCGGCCACGGTTGAACAGGAGGTTTGTTGCCGGGAATCGAGATGTTCCACAGTTGCTAAAATGAAGTGAATAAGGTCACAGTTAGTGAGATTTGCATGCCAGCATAAACGAAGAACAACAAAAACTATGTATGGATTATGCGTAGTTCCGTATTTCTGAGATGAATAGTGAAACGTGCAACAAGCGGATTGACGTAGACTCCGCAATCGTCCAGGAATATACTGCACATCTCTTCGGGAGTGAAGATGACCCGTTCCACAACAAAGTACACCTCATCCTGCAATGATATAAATGACGAACAATTCCATCAGTAAACTCATTTCTATGTATTTTGTCTGGATTTCATACCGCTTTGCCCTCTCGTCAGAAATAATAGGTAAGAATTACCTAGACAATTGAAGGAGCGTTTTGCTCATCTCATCTCCAGATCACTTTCTATTTTTGAACGATTATGAAGAAATTACTTTTTTCAAATAAGGCTTTTTCGGATAGTATACTATCATTCTTCAAGAGAACGAGAGCATCCGAGCGATAAACTCTAGTTTATCTCTGACCCCTAGCGCGGAATTTGTCAACATTGATAAGTTTTGGCGCACATTGCGGCGTGACGCAGGAAATTTGCCAGCCTCTGTGTCTTGTAGTTGGGAGATTTGCAGCGGATCAGAGATTGATAATACCACGTGATGTGTAGTGTATCCAAGATATTATTGACAAAAAAACTTTCATAAATTACTTAGATCGTTCCTACTTCTTCTGCACTCTCTCTAGAGGTTCCTTTTCGACGATATGTTTCGTTGTTTTTGGTGGCTAGACGCGTCGCGGTTATGAATGATGTGTGAAAGATAAGCATCAAAAGGAACCGATTTTAAACCTCTAACACTCTCCAGAAGGGATAGGTTATTATTGACGAAAAAGTTGCGTCAATAAATTCATTCCTACTTTGTCTACACTCTCTTCATGCCACTTCGCTATCCTGTCGGAAGTAAATAGGAATGGGACGACTGACGGAAGTGTTTTCTGAACCGCACTCACTGCAAAGACGTCGACTAGTCCATCGCACACGTGTGGTTGTTCGATGTTGAGCGAGATACAGGCATTCCTGAACAGCTTACAAGATATATTTACGTACATTTACGTATATTTAAGTATATTTACGCTCTTATCCTCTTACGTTTTTCCCATGGCTACATTCTAGTCTAACGATCGCAATGGTACCAATGCGTGAGAACTGTTATCTCTCCGCGCTTCAAGTCAGTCAAAAGGACGTCTAGTAAAGACTAAAATAAGTTTGGACTGCCGAATGAACTTCCGTTCTGTACAAAGACGTACTATCTAAAACAGTGCTTAACAAGGCATGCTACAATAGAGAGCGAAAGATATAATGATTTAGGACAAACTACAACTTTGCGATACGTAAAAGGTAGAAGTGCCTGAAAAATCCGTCTGAGAACGTCTGAAAAAGCCTGGCTCCAACATCGCCTCGTTCACTCCTCAATACAAGTCGACTTCACGTAGCCCAACCATATCGTACACAACATTCTAGGTCTTTGGAAACCGAAAATGAAAAGAAATTCATCTTTGTGAACTTCTAGTAGATTCTAAGAGTGAATATAATGTTAGCTTTAGTGCCTAAGCTGAAGCCCTTACCTTCCCATTCCTAATCCTTCATTCGTGGTGTGCGGCACACCGATCTACCATATTAGTAAATGCCGAATGATTTTTAGCTTTCCAAAGGTTTTGCATTGCGGCAGTGCATTGCATTACCTATTGTGGGTATCAACCATGAGGATTACGGAGTTCTCGCAATTCAGGTAGAAGTGCGCACTTGACGAATTGGTCGATCTCCTCCTCCGGAGTCTCCTGCTCGAGGAGCGTATCGAGGGCGTCAACGATGGTGGCGCACACACGACAGTCGACGGGAGTGCGACGGACTCCCTCCTTCAGGAGGTGCACGGCCTGCAATCACGAGTATGACGGGAAGTCTCCATCTTCCTCTTCTCATCCTTTTCTTTGAGAAGCATTATAAACGCCGCTCTAACTCCCAACAGTAAATATTCTTCAGAACCGGTGCGACTCTCATCATTATCGAACACTTTAGCAGAATCCCGAAAGTTATAGCAAATGCATTTCAGATTACGGTCTCGCTCACTGTCAGATGCAGGAGATAACGTGAACGACTAGAATAAATCATTAGAATGTTATTCTTTAGTGTTCTTTGTGGCCTGCTCATTTCGTCTACCCCACTCTCGCCTATCGCGTAGGAACATTTCGGTCGTCTCTACCGGGATGTAGCGCTATTTGACGGAGTGATTTAGCAATTGCAAGAAAAGATCCAGAAGTGTTCAACTTCGCGCTTTCGAAGACTACAGTGGTTTAGAGTATGTAGATGCCTTTCTAACGATAAGGTCATATCTTCCATCCATTGAATTTAACTTCATAACCGCAATAATCTTTATCTATACCCACTCTCTTTCCGAGAAATACCTGTTCCTTCGACATGGTGGGCCTTCGTTCGCGTCTCTTCGCGACTTGCTCATTCCGGGGTAGGACGAAGGAAGAGACAAGAGGGACGAGAAGGAGAAGAAGGAGAAGCAGCGAAGAGGGACTCATGGTCGAGTGGGGGCTTATCGGGGGACGAGAACCAGGGGATTGGTATCACGTGTGATAACCCCTACAACGACTCCCTCGAACCCTCCCCTTTGATCACAGTCTTCTCCCTTTACGTTAGAGGTTATCACCGTCGTTAACGAGGCATTATTAGCATGTTTCGTGTCGAGAAAGTGTCGATGTCGGGGACTTTGGAATATGGACCAAGGAGAGAGGTGAAGATACGGGCATGTACGACACAGTGCAAGTTGCATTGCGTGATGGGAGAAGACGGACGTCTTATCGAGATCGTACATGAGTAAGCAGCAATCTACAGCGGGATTAGTGCTGCGACTGGGTCAGAAACCAGTGGGAGAGATAAGATAGGGGAAGGTTACGGTAGCATCTCTTATGCTGATCTCAAGGGGAGATGAGAGGGTAGCCAGAAAGTGTAGCAACGCTAGTTTGGTAGATTACAGCCAAAGATAAATCAATGCTGATATCAATGTTTATAATTCCTAGTGCCCGATGAGAACAGATTCTTTTTTATTGTCTAATTTTCAAGAAATTCGTGAATCCATTATTTACTTCTGGTACACACTGCGAAGACTTCGCCAAATTTGTGGGTTGGCGCCGAAGGCAAGACAAACACCATTACAATTCTTCCAGAACATTGCCCCGAATGCTTCTCTCTCCTTCCGAATTTCTCTCGTGCCTAGGCCAAGGACCAGAGCCGCAGCCGGGGTTCAGAAGAGAACCTACCGTAATCCCGGCTCGGCGGGTCACACTCATGACCGCACGCTCCACGAGCCATTTTCTCGTTTGCTCCGCAATAACGTCGTGCAGTTTGCACCGATCCATTGAATAGTTGTTTGCGCAGCTTTGTTATCGAGTGCAGCGACTTATCGCTATAGCGGTGCACTCTGCACTCTCTCACCATTCCCTTTTGCTCTCCGCAATTCCATTTAATTCACGTATTTTGAGTGTAACTTCCGCCTGAGTAGCTTCGCCCCCTACTCATCGCATCCATTCGCTTCCCTAAATAACGTTCTGTTTACTGAGTGCGAGAGGGTATGCGAGTATGTGTGTCTGTCTGTCTGTCCGTGTTAATTCTCAACGTGCTCTATTGCATAAAAGAGCCCCCTCTTTCCTCTCCTTCGCTTGCCCTCCTTTTCCCGCGACTAGCAATCAATTTTGCACGTGAAATTGGGCCTATTTCGCTGAGCCCCCGCACAGTTCGAAGGGGGCCGGAAGGGCTCATTTTGCATTTTGCTATGGCTTCTTCTTGATTCGTAAATTTCCCCAGAACTAGTATCAATGATATTTTCCATATAGCTTTTTAACCTTTCTCCCATCGTAAGTAGTCTCAAAGTTCGCTCCCGAAAGTGTTGCCAGTTCTCTTCTTCCCCTTTATCGACAGAGGCATCTCATTGCCTATTCTTTCCGCTCCCAGTCGCTTAGAGATTTCTCCCCTTCTCTTTTCTCTTTTCCCTCCCCCCTCCTCTCTCTCCCTCTCTCCCTCAGTCTTCTTTCCTTTCCCCTTCTGTATGTCCTCGTTACTCTAGTAACCATCCCCTGTCCCCGTCATCCCTTTCCGTTCTTGTACATGGCAGTCTTCTCAAAATGACGTAACGTTTTCTTGACTCTTCCAAATCACACGGTTTACCCCTGAAAAGCGTGAAGATCAGTGCAAATCTCGGGGAATGCTTCAGCCCTCGAATGGGAGAAGTGTATTTGTTGTCGCTGCTTCCTCTACTGTTGTAAACCCTCCACTTCCTCCTGCTCTGTCTCGGTCAGTTTCGCCCTTGCTCTTGAATCCATTCCCTCTCCCTTTTTGCCCTCCATGCCACCTCTCTTCTCCTTTGTTGCCCGTCTCTTCTTCAGTATCGCAATTAGTATGGCTGAAACCGGGGGGGGGGGGGAACGTTGCTTTGGCATGGGCGCCTTTTAGACTTGAGGGAGCATAAGCTAATGAGGTGAAGCTTCGAGAGAGGTAATCACTCGAAAACTGTCCTGTGGAATATATCAAGGTGAAGCACCTTCTCCCGATTTCAGCCATACCAATCGTAATTCTTTTGCTGTCTGAGAACCGGCGATGTTGCTGGAATTTGGTCAGATTTGGGCGTGCCGTGAACTGGTCACTGCATTGGCCGGTCGCTTCGAGTTAGATCACCTTTGAACTGCGTTCAGTGAACCGCTTTCGAATGCTTCGTGTAAGATTATTCTAGTATGCGCTCATGACTTGAACGGTTTGAGAAGTACCTTCTTTGGGATCATAAATTGCACATACATTGTCTAGCGTTTCTCCTAACATTTTTGCAGGCATCGTTGCACAATTAGGAAAAATGAAAAAAACAGCTATCTCTGCATGCCTTTTACATCATTATTCTCTGGTGCACGCACCCATCCTAATCCTTCGATCGAACAATCGCGCTCCCAAACAAATATGATTACGATCCATAGCTTCTTTTTCTAGAATTGATGTTTACTATAATTACGCGTTTACTGTTTATTTTATTTATTTATCGAATACGCATGTTCCGTGAATACGTTTATGTTTAGTACTGTGGTACTGCGACTGATATGGTCGAGATAATACATCCGCAAGCTAGGTTGGTCGTCTCTTTGTAAAGCTAATGACAAAGCCATCGTTAGACCGTTGTTTTCTCTAATTCTATAATACGGTCCGGACAAGACTAAGTCGACGCAGTGTACTATAATACGATAGTCCTCCCCTCCTCTCTTCGGCCCAATAAGCCTCATTTGTCCACCCTTTTATCCCCCCTTCTCATCCCTCTTTTACCCTTATTCCTATGTCGTCCCCCTCTCTCTCAATTTCGCTCCATTTCTCTATTGATCTCGCTCCTCTGTCTCTAGAAAGAAGGCGCTATTTTTCTGTTCTCTCTCGCCGTTTCTTTTTCATCCCCTCGCTCTCATGGCAATATATCGTCTTTCTCTGCATGCCTCTTCCATCTTTCTCCATTTATCCGTCCTCCTTATTTGTCTATTCATTCCCTCTCAATCCCCTCTCCCTATCCCTTTCCATTCTTCATGTTCTCTCCACGGCAGTTCCCATATGTTTCGCAGACGCACTGAGAACGCGGTTTCTTTCCCCTTCGTGTGCCTGTGCTCTCGTTGCCTCTTACCTCCTATCCTCCCCCTCCGTCCCCTTTTCCTCTCAATCCTCCCTCCCTCCCACCATATCACCAACCTCACTGTACACAGTTCGATGAACTCTCTCGTCATTCCTTGAGTATTGACTGGACAATGATAGGGGGGAATAGAGAGGGTTTGTGTACTATGGAGAAGGATTACGCTAAGGACAGGGCCTTTTCTATTTCACTGTGGACTATTTGAATGATAGTGAAAGTTCTTAATAAATACAGCTGAAAAATAAGCGCTTCGGTACTGGTCAAAATCATGCGAAATTCTGGATTCGTAAGTAGCCCGATAGTGGTTGACGTGTTGAAACGTAACCAAGCCGGGTTCGGGGATTGCGAAAGTGAGAAAGGAGAGAGATAGAGATAGCCGAAGGCCGTGTCTCATCACTGCGTTGTCTCTCTTTTCCTCCCCTCCTTTCTTCTCTTATTCTCTCCTCTCTCTTCTCCGCTCCCTCACTCACACCTCTGTCCATTCCCCTCCCCCTCCCTCCCCAACTTCCCCCTTCTATTCAATAGTCACTCCCCTCATTCTCGAGAGAAGGCAAGTCTCGTATCACCTTTGGTTCGCATATATCTACGTGGATTCTTCTCTCCCTTCACCTCTTCATATTTTGAGGCCTCTATCAGCTTAAAAGCCTACAAATGACTGTATTCCTCCCATCGCATGGTGTGTTCTAGAAGTATCCTCGTCCCTCTTATTCCCAGTGTCGCGTGCTCTCAATTATCTTTCCATCCTCTACTGAATCCATCCCTTGTCTAATAGGCAAGGATGCAATTCGACTCGTTCCCCTTACTATAAACACACGAATACACATGTTGACACGCGAAACAACACCTGTTTTAGCTGTGAAATAGGAGAAATCTGCGTTGAGGACGAGAGCAGGGCTAATTGGCTCTTTCCTCTGGACAATCCCCGAGAGTCCCGCAGCGAAGAGGTGGCAGTACGGTAGCGATTGATAGGGTTACGGTACTTTGCGAATTGGTGTGATCTGTATCTGCGCTGAATGGGAAGTCTGCGTGGGAGGATGACTGTGAGTCGTAACACTAGAGTATAGTTGTTCCGATTACTGTGTTAAATGGGGTTACGGTATTTATAATAAGTACCGGGTGCCTGAACCGATGCCAGCGGTTTAGTATAAGTGTCCGTAAACTCTGGGTGATCTCTCTCACTTCTCCATTATTCCCTCTTTTCACTCTCTCTAATCCCTCTCATGTTGTTCCCTTGCAATAGTCTACCACGCGTCCCTTCATTTTCCTAGTATAATTCGCTTTTTCCATGTCTATATTCTTGCCGCATTATGGGCAACGATAATTATATGGGATATCATTATGCTTCAACTATGTCTTGTATGGTCGAGGAAAACGTTCCGTTGGTTATCGTCTTTCCTATCTGTGCAGCAAAACGGTATGAAGAGAGACAAAGTAGGATTGAGTTTACGGACGGAACGTTTTCGTCAATGATAAACAGGTAAACCCTGTCGATGTCTCATTCTCGCCCTGTTTTCGCTCATAAGCCCTCTTCTCCCTGCCTCAGCTAATCTGTTATTCATATCTCTGCCTCCTCCCCTTCAGTAATCTCATGTTCTATCTCCCCCTCCCCTCCCCTTATTTTAGCCGTCTCGAGTAAGTTTCAACCTCGTGCCCGCCATCAGTCTTTTCCCTTTATGATTAGATGTCTCTGCTTTTTGTTATCGTCTCTCTGGTTGACGTATTCTCTCTCATTATGCAGTAGCCAGCCTTCTCATTCCTATTCTGTGCTATTGTCAGCGCATCAGCTGATAGCTGTCGTATGATCGTTATTTGCGCGAGTTTTGCCATTTTTTTGTCGTTAATATGTACAGTAGTGCCCGGCATCTCTGTATGCTACAGTACTCTATGGTCCGGTTTTATTTCGTATCTTGCTTAATTTGTAATTATTGCAGAATGCCGGATGGCGAGGGAGATGATGCGGGAGCTGAGACCAGATCGGCACCCGGAGATTTGCTGGAACAGGTACGGTAGGGGAGGGATACGGTAGAGGGTGGAGGAGTACGGTAGAGGGAAGAGGAGTACGGTAGTAGTACGATAAGTGGCTAGACCAATGGGACGCAATGTATGCTCGGGAGATGGAAAGGGAAGAGGGCTGAAGGGGACTTGCGTAGAGTAAATGGGATGAGGAATTGAGAGGGGGGGAGGAGAGAGGGTTAGAAGGGGTAGAGGGAAGGGGGGAATGAAGTGATGCTGTGATGAGGGTGGACTTGAGATGGCTAAGAGCAGAATAGGAGAACGAAGGGAGCATGTGTAGTGTCATCCGACTATCTGGTCTTGCTTAATGCCAGACGAAACGACAATAAGGGCATATTGTAGTAGAATCGGAAGTGAAGAGTACAACTTTATGGTTATCTGTGAAGGATAAGCTTTTTCCTAAGTTAAAATGATATTCTATACCTAAAAGATGGATACGGTAGGCCTTAGTACTCCTTTCGTTGCAGGGAGATTCAGAAGGCGAGGTGAAGTCGTCTACGAGTGCCAATCGACGCAGGGAACGGTTTCAGAAGCACTCGAGGAATGCGCCAGGTTGGGGGGAGGGGGGGGGGGGCGGCAGTTGTTAGGGGACACCATCCAGGGGTACTGTTATTAACATTTAAACAATTGTGCTAGTTGTCTTCGTAGGGTACGGGTTGCGGTAACGAGTCCAGAGATCGAATGCGATGCTTTTTTCGCTTTGTGAACGGTCAGGCGATTGTTGAATGGGGTGTAACGGGGGGAGTTGAAGGGTTGAGAGACGAAGAATTTGAGGAGGAAGGGGAGGGGCTGGCTATCTCTTATGAAAGGGACGACAGAGATATCCCCATAGACGATGACTCCCTCTCTTGTTTAGTTCATTTGAAGCATGCACATCGGAAGGTTGTGCTATAAGGAGAGTCTAACCTTGGACTTTTGGCGGTTCGAACCTTTTGTTTTTGTAAATATATGAGCTGGCCAAATGTTCAGAAAGGCAATAGGACAAGATAATTAGTAGTACGTAGTGGGGAAAATGGGGTGTGAACGCATAGTTTTGCATAATATAGTTGATTAGTCTCATGTGATGTGATGCCTAAATGCCAAGTCAAGTTTCTAGCAAAAAGTGGGGCCTACCACCCGACCGTCGGGTCTGTACCCCTGTATGATTAGTTAAACCTGGAACTCATGCGTTGTTCGTAGTTGTAGTGTATACACGGACAGCGGGGTGCACTCTTCTTTCCTTATTCACTCTCGCTTCATTTGCTAATAGAACATGCGGAAGGTCGGAAGGAAGGGAAAGAGAGGAAAAGGAAGGGGGAAAGGGTGGGGGGAATCAGGGGGAGATAGAAGGAGTAGTGGGGATCGGGGAGTAACACGGGGCTGGGGGGTAGATAGGGCTTGCTATGGGAGGAATACTGATTACACCACGTTGGCCATTTCATTAAGTAAAACACCTTCAATACTGATACGAGTAAACTATGGATTGTAGGGTGTTGGGTTTGGGTAGGTCTCCGTTACATGTAGAAGAAAGGGGAAGGGAAAGAGAAGTTGTCCACGTGGGCTGGGGGCCTTTTGACTCGTTACCATCGATGATGGCAGGGGAGGACTAAAATAGAAGATTGAGGGGGGAAAGGGGAGAAGAGGAAGATGAACCTTGGTCCAATGAGGGAGGGGATTGGGAAGAAGGAGTTTAGAGGGACTAACAATTGTGAGGGGGAAAGGGAGAAGAGAAGGGAGGGGGGTGATGAAATGGGATACATTCTGCTGCTTCCTGATTCCTTCTAGAATCAATCCGGCGAAGGCATGGTTGGGCAAAGGGCTGCAACAGTGCTTGTAGAGGGTAGCTTGCTGCGGAGAAGTATCTGGAATAAATTAGTCAATCTGTAGTTACTGGGGGATCACTGGCAAGCGGGCTGTTGACCCAGAGTCGTGGAGAGAATCCACGTATGATTTCACTCCTCGACTCTGCTCTGTTAATGCACATAAACTGCTGTTTTGCCCGGAATCCGTGCTCGATCGAAGATGTGTGTGTGTGTGTTAATTTGGAGGAGATGGGGGAGGGATGGATCCGGATATGGAAAGCCATTTTCGCGCTTTGTCATGTTCAAATGTCAAAGCTCACCATTTATTGCGCAAGAATAGGCGATCGAAATCGGTAGATTACCGATGATAAATTGGTATTATATACTAGAGAAGCTCAAATAGATCTAGCACTATGCAAATACGGATACGGAAGAAGCTAGAAAATACGGAATTATAGAATTATAACCAAAACTCGTCTGCTCGAGAAAAATATGAGTAGTGCAAGGTAAGCGTGTGCCGTCGAACCGTGTTCTATTCGCAGGCTTCACCTCCGGCCCTCCCTGGCCCCGTCCCGTCCACACCGAAGCACCCTGGGGACGCCAGATTCCCGTGAGTAGTTCGTCCCGTCCTTGCGTCTGAAACATATCTCAACCTGGAAAGACTTGCCTCTTAGCTAAATGACGAATAGTGTCAGCCAAGATGTAGCCTACTCTCGTTGCCATACTTACTCATGCGCTTCCTACACTCTTCTTCCCTCGTAGTTTTCCCTCTCCTCCTCCTCCTCTTTACCTCTCAAGAACTCTCTCTCCCCTCTCCCACGAGTTGAGGGAGGGAGTGAGAACATCTGGCCAGCGACAACGAGAGTGAGTCTGCATCTCAATCACATCCATTCCCTTCCTCCCTCGGATCATTGATCTTTGATCTTTGATCTTTCGATGAGACAAGAAGGTCGAAAAGCAATACTCATTATATATTTGTATAGTGTACCGATAAGGCGGAATAGCGAGAGCGAATGAAGAGAAGCAGACAGTAGATTGTGCATATTTGCACTTTCCCCTGCCAGTCTGCCATCAGTAATCTCTACAACAGTCCTTCTTATCGTTACAAAACCAGCACAAAAGGCTTTGGGTTGTCCTTCCTAGTCAATCAAGAATGCTTTGCCTTCTCTCGAGAGGAATACTGTCAATCAGTACGGTCTCTGTCTTCTCTGCGTCTCTTCCCTCCCCCCTTCTCTCTCTTCTCCCTCCCTAGTATAGTTCTGATCTCCACTCCATGTGCTTGTATGCCCATCTCAGTCTACGTAGAGGGAGCATGAATCCTCTCCCTTCCCTCTTTACTGCCCTCTCCGTCCCTCCTTCCCTCCTTTATTCCCTCCTCTTCCCTCTCATTCTCTTAGTTTATTCCTCTAAGCGATGAGTTCTCAGCTTTCCTTGTGCATTCTCTTTGCATTCTCTTTCTCCTCACTTTTCCTCCCCACCGACTCCTTTACATCTTCTATAAAATTCTAATGTTTTTTTTTAAATTTTAAAATTATGAAATAAAAATGAATTCTCCAACAGTGACTGTAGAATAGTCAGCGGTTCAGATAGAACAGTATTGAACCTATAACTTCTCTTGAGCTCTCCCATTTCGGCTATAAATCCGACAATGAGAGGCGCCTATTCTACACCCTTACCCACCTCTAAACGCACCCCATCACCCCTGTTCTCCCCGTGACTCCTAATCTCCCTTCACCCCACCCTATCCCCCTCCCTTGCTCTCTGGTTGTGTTGTTGCGTTCACGAAATCACATTGATCATTCGCATGGGCGAAACGGAAGAAGAGGAACAGTTGTTGGAGGGAAGGAATGAGGGAATGAAGGAGAGGGGGTGAACCCGGGGGGGAGGGGGTGGAGGGGGAAAGGGAGTGAGTGATCAGCACGGATTCTTTCGTCGAGTCTCCATTCTCTGCGTGCTTCTTCCCCGGGGGTTATAGTGGAATATACCGATCCGTCCGTTGCTCTCATTCCAAAATGCGTCTAATTCTCTCACTGACGTATCTTTTTATTCCACTATATCTTGCAGCATTAATGGATCTCGTCTTCTGTCGCTAGTTGTTTTACTCGATAGATTGGCTAGCTTTCTCGATATCAAACAATTTTATTTACTTTTTTCTCAATATAGCTGGTGCAGGAATATAGCATACGTGGGCAACCTTCCCCGCAATATTTTGAGAAGCGGGACTACCAGTGTACGAAATCAAGCCTACTGATTGAAATTATTTTGTAGAAAATATATTCCTACCAAAGTAAAATGCCGAAGAAATTTGGGCCTACCACCCATACTTCGGGTGGTCGGTGCCCACGTATGGAATATAGAGAAGAAGCGGGCCGTCTGTTGTTGCGGGTGTAAGGATAGCGATGAGTAGGCACGGTCTGAACTGATCCATCTCTCCCCCCACCGTCCCTCCGTTAGAAGGGAGAGGGACACGGAGGGCGCAGAATAATATTCTGACTCACGACGATGACTAATCCCCCCCCCCCTCCCCCCTTTTTATTCCTTCAGACGCGCCCTTTGGCTAGAAAAAACACAAGGAGACGTTTCTTCTCGCATTTTGTGTATGATTATTAGTGGCATTGTAGATCGATACTGCAGCTCTCACTATCTGTATGCGCAGTAAACAGTTGCCCTCTTAATTTCTAATATTATTGACTGAAAAGTTCCGTCGGTTAACTCATTCCTGCGTTGTCTATCCTCTCTTCATACCGCTTCGCTCTCAAAAATAGGAGTGAGTGCCGACGGGTCGATCATTTTCCTCAAAAACCATAAATGCCATGCTTGTGAAAGCTGTGTTATTGGCCGAAATAAAGTTATACTTCCCATACGAATCATGTTACAGATGTTTCCCTCTCCCGTATCTCTGTACTACCCCCCCCCCCTTTCAATTCCCTCTCTATTCCCCCCCTCTCTCCTCTCCCTCTTATCCTCCCTCCATTCTTATCGTTCGTTCTTTCCCACTCCTTTATTCATTCCCTTCCGTTCAGGTCCAACAACAGGAATTGATCGAGAAGGAGATTAACGTGCTGGCGGCCGAGACTCAGTGCGGAATCGGCACCTGGAGGTACGGTTGGGCAGGGGTACGGTAGGGAGGTTTATGGTATTAGAAGTAGGGCACGGTAGATTAGATACGGT
>LS925836.1:5868-41238 GCA_900490955.1 Micoletzkya japonica
ATGAATCGTTCCCCCTGAAGACTTGGCGCACGGGGGAACTAGCGCCAAACCAGGATCAAGAGGATACTCAAGATCATGGACACCGCGGGCTGAGTGAGTATTTGACGAAGATTTGAAGTCCCCGACCTCTCCTATCTATCAAGACTCCCTCCTTTGGAACCCCTCCACTGCTAGCCCAGATAAACGGTGTAAAACTGAAAAAAAAATAAAGAAGAAGACAATTGAGAATTGGAATGCTTCATGGTTCTATAAGTTCATAAACAGTTCCATATCTAAGAAAAGTGCAGGAGTTGAGGCATTGAGTGATGGTAACGGGAACTTTTGTAACAAAGCGATAGACAAGGCTAACGTTTTGGCAGAATCTTTTGCAACAGTTTTCGTTGTAGATAATGGATTGCTCCATTTTTGTACAGTAAACCGTGTAAGGCAAGAATATGATACTTACGATCTCTTCCCTCCTGCATTAATATGTCAGCTTATCGAAAAATGGGAAAAAATCATCTTGCTGCACACCAGATAATATTAGCCTGCGCTTTATTAAGAAAATTGCAGTTCCTATCTCAATACCACTTGAAATGATATTTAGAAGATCTTATAATCATTGTGAAGTTCCCCTCAAATGGAAGCATTCAGTAATCACACCAATTAAGAAAAAGCCGCCTTTTAGTGATCCATTGAACTATCACCCCGTTAGCATTACATCGTTCTTTTCGAGACTTTTCGAAAAATGCATAGCTAAGGCAATAACAAGGGATTGTACTGCTAACAACATTCTTCCAAATGAGCAGTTTGGTTTCCGTGAGAATCGTTCTTGTGAATCCCAAATGCTGGAAGTTTTGAATAAGTGGTCGCTATCATTAGCACGAGCGTTTAAATCAACGCTCAAAACATTTAAAATGCACAGCAAGTGGCGAACCGCGACGGGTACGTGGCGCGTATTGAGAATGGATTTTTAAGCCAAAATCCGGTATCAGATCTCTAAAGGAAAGCTCTGTCCCACAGTTAGATGTAGGTTGTAATCGTACGTGATTAGATAGATGAGAAATAGTGGACATCATCTATTTTGACTACGCGAAAGCTTTTGATTCCGTTTCTCACCCAAAACTCATATATCGATTAGGCACACTAGGATTCCCGAAGAAAATTGTTCAATGGATAAAAGAATACTTAGCAAGAACAACTTATCAAGTGCGCGTAGGTGATACTCTTTATATAGGTAAACTAGTGGGAAGTGGAGTACCTTAAGGATCAGTTCTCGGGCCTCTCCTATTTATTCTATATACCGCAGAACTTCCATCAGTTATTCCACCCGGTACTTCATGCGCTGTTTTTGCAGATGACCTCAAATTGTATCGCACTTGTAAGAAAACTGATGATAAGACATTATTGCAAATTGCAATCAATCAAATTTCCGAATGGAGCGATAAATGGCAGCTTTCGCTTGCATCACAGAAATGCCTACGGTTTCATTTGGGAAATGGAAATCCAAAACATCAATATGAAGTGTAACTCACCCCTAATGGAAAGTGAGGAAGTACGAGATCTTGGTTTCTTTTTAGACAGTAGGTTAAATTTTGGATTTCATACGAATAAGATTATTAAGAGAGCACTTGGACAAGTTTATTTGGTTTTCAAAGCTTTGAAAACAAATAATCCGAGCGTTACCTCTTTTAGAAATGGGTACTGCTGTCTCGAATCCTATGAGAAAATGCGATATAGAAAAGCTTGAGAAAGTGCAAAATAAAGTGACTCGCTTGATTCACTCTAGAGCATTTAATACTTCATATGATAATAGACCACCCCCAGTCGAAAGAAATCGAACTCTAAATATTTCAACACTGTCGTATAGAAGAAAAGTTCGAGATCTCAAAATAGCATACAAACTTTTGTTTGGATCTTTCAACTATGGATTAGATATATCCTCTATGTATCGCTTCCGCCCAAGCAATACTAGAGGTGCACCTTTTCGAATTCATGTGCCCATTCCAAAGACAAAATTACGGCAGCACTCGTTTGCTGTTAGAACATCGCATGATATGAATGAGATCAGTAAGAAAGGAACGTTTACTAAGTATTCTGACTTTTGTCGTCTTATAAGACAAACGTTCGGGTAACTATTTAGTTTCACCGCGTTCTTCCCTTTCCCCTGCATGACCGCACGGATCTTCCGTAAACGATAAAGATAAAATGCTAATAAGACCACTTTCATCTTATAATTCACTGAATGAACTGTCCACCCAGACCAACCTCTCTCCCTTGACGCTCCCGTCGTTCTTCCCCACCGGCTCATCGTAGACCACGCCCACCCACGCTCCGGCCGCGAACTTGGTATCGCCGACGTACGCGACGCGTCCGCGACGCGCCGGCTGACCGTCGACGCGGACCTCGCACCGTGCTCCCACCTGCACATCAACCATTCACCCCCCGAACTCGTACGTTAATAAACTATTACGGCTGTTGTTTTCTATTAGAGAACTGCAATCGTGTCCTTTTGATACGTATGTTTTTTTAACTTAAAAATCATTCATAACCACGCAAAAGGACTACATTGCACATCCCTATTTTATATGTCTGCTTGTAGACCCCTTCAATTCAAATAACTGGTAGCACAGACAAATACGATAATCTTCCCTTATTCGTGCCCGGATATATCTCTTTCACAAAAGACGCAATTCACATCACAGCGCCAGCGGACATTGCACTATTCATTCACTTCTCATTTCTTATTTTTTTCCGTCCTGCACTAAATGCAATACTGCGAATGAGAACAGTACTGTCTAACGCTCGTAGTCGTATTGTATTCAATGCATACGTGGGGAACCTTCCCCGCAATATTTTGAGAAACGGGCCTACCAATGTACGAAATCAAGCCTATCAACTGAAATTTTGTAGGAAATATAGGCCTACCAAAGTACAATTCCGAACAAATATGGGCCTACCACCCATACTTCGGGTCGGTGCCCACGTATGATTCAATGAAAACTACCTGCCATCACCGCCTCCGGGAAAGGGAAAAGAGCTTCTTCACTCGGCAATCGCCATGCGCTTTCTATCCGGAAAATGTTTCTTTGAGATTTTCTAGTGTTGTCTCCGCCTACAACTAACTATAGTGGAATAAACCGATCCGTCAGTTTCTTCCGTTCCAAAATGAGTCTAATTCTCTCGCTTTTGCACACTCTCTCGCCTTATATTCGGAATTATTTTCCGACGGATCTTTTTAATCCACTATACTATGTAACAAGAAAACGAGTTTAGCTTACATATCTCTGCGCAGCACCCTTCCGCAAATATCTTTCTCTATCTGTTCACGTACCGAACATCCCCCATGGCCTAATCGTATACCCTCGGCCTTCACCTACCGTATCCCCCTCTACCACTACTGTCCCCCTCCACCTCCTACCTACCGTACCCCCTCCCCCACCTACCGTAATCCCCTCAACCGCCCTGCCCTCCTCCTCCACGTCCCTCATGGCCACTCCCTCCTGCCGTTCCTTTTCTTCGCGAAGCTTCTGCTTGAAAGCACGGACGGAATCTGATAAACAATATAAGACCCGGTGAAATAAAAAAAAGTCAGGACGGAATCTTGGCACAAAAGCAAAATGCCCAGAATCCAGGTGGAATGGTGTGCATTTTGCTTCTGTGCCATGATTCCATTCAGGCTTTTTATTTGACCGGGTCTTATATGCAAATGAGACTTCTTCCTCAATACACTCTCGGATACGAAAACGCTATTGTATGCATAATAGAGCAGACGCTTGCTTCACACTTTAAATGCATGTAACACAAGCATATTATTTAGCATATTTTTTTATTCATGGCACGAATTCGACGAATATTCCGCATTCCGCGGCACCAGCGAAGCGCACCCTATATTAACCCCGATTCCAGGAATGCCTTAAAGCTATGCTGCGTTCGCTTCTCTAAATATACGCTCCCCTTGTGTTATTTCTGAATCTCGCATTTCCCTTTCCCACAGTGCTTTCTTGCAGGCGCAAATATTATTCCGGCAGTACACAAAAGTTAGATGGGAATTTTCATTTAACGGAGAATGCAGGAAGTGTATCAAAATGTTACATCTAGGAGCTCATTCAAGCTTTCCGTATCAATTTGTGTGAGCGCAAGCTTTCACTAAGGGCGAAACGTGCAATCTCCGATCATCCCTCGGATTACGGTAGCCTATGCTATCGTCAATCGTCCTGCGTAAGACGAAGATAATAGCGGATAAGCGAAGATAACGAAAAGCCTGGCCTTTGATGGTTTTCTGTAGCGCAGAATTTAGCACTAATAACAAAGGCATGATTAGCACAGCTACCGTAATACCTTTCATGTACGCTTTACACCATCACTGAATGGATGACTACGTAAGATTAGCTTCTAATAGAGCCTTCTATACGTCTATCCTTTTTCTCTGCCTTTTCAGTCTGTGAACAACTGATGTTGCTCTATCTTAGCCGTTTGCTAAGTACTGTAACTACCTCTTGCTTGTAATTAGCCGCAAGGAGGTATCTTTTCGCAACCAGCGGAACAGAATATTCCGGAATTCATCGGCATATTCCATCCCATCCGTCCTATGACGGCAGTGCATGCACGACGAAAAACACTAGAATTCGCTATTTCTCCTCCTCCTTGTCTGCCCTTTCCCCGTATTTCGCTAAATTCGGAAGAGGTGATTCAATTTTCTTTACAATAATGAGAACTCTACTTCCAGGAAATTAATATAATCAATTCTGTAGATGTCCTGAATTTTCCTCCACAGTTGATTTTCCGACGCATAGGATTCTTGCTATCGCTGCATTTCATGGTTATAGCTCCTTTGTACTACTTGTTTACCAAGCCCCGTAGGTCTCTATAGGGAATGAGGCACTTTGACTATAGCCTGGACGCCGTAAATTTACCCTTCTATGCACATATCAAAGAGTGGAACGGCGTCAATATGGAATATTTGCGATCTTTGCGTGACATCGCGCTTTTAGCAAAGATTACTAAAGATTTTTCCCCTTATATATTTCATTGCATACTTCATGGTGTGAATGGTGTGAGAACATGCGTAAACTGTGAAAAGCTTCAACGGTATCGTTCTGTGGAATAAGAGCAGGAAAAAAAATCGCGTAAATTGAATGAAAACTAACCTTCTCGTTTGGCGTACGCGTCTTCCGCGATTTCGTACTTCTCGATCATGCTCGTGTCCTGAATGGAAAGTTTTGAAATGAGGAAAGACACTTTATCAGAAGAGGGGGTCTAAAAGGTAAAAACACTGGCCTATAAAATCTTATCAACCTTGAGCTCCTCGTTGGCTCCTGTTGAATCGGCGATGTAGATGCTCATTCCATCCTGAACGCATGGAGAAATTTTCCCCAACTAACTATACTTTTACTCAGGAAAATGCTAATCCTATTAACTATTACTGAACTCAACGTCGTAAATTAATAATGCAGCTCATACTAAATACAGTAGGCACGAGATAAATAGTATTGCTTGGACTCAAAAAATATAAAGAAACATGAACGTACGCGGACGCCCAGTGCCTTCAGCGTTGCCGTATCATTGGAAAGCGACGCTACGAATTTGCCATCGTCATCACGCAGTTCAACCTCAATCAAATAAAAATATGGATACAGGATCAAGTCCGCTAAATCTTCAGCTCGTTTAAACGATAATTAAAGAAGCGTACCTTCATGGTCTCTGCCAAAGCCCCAACGACGAGTTCGAGCTTCTTCTGAAAAGTCGTTTTATGAAATTTCAGCCATCAAATGTAAAATAAAGGCATCTAATGACAAGTAAAATATAAGCAAATAGGAATCAGTTGTCACCTTAAAATCGCGAAGAGTCATCGAAGCCGGAAACTTCTTCTCGTAAGGGAACTCTGTGACGTTAGTCGAGATCTCCAGCGTCAAGACTTCCGACATCGTTCTGCAAATCCCACTAGCTTCGTCCATACAAAACAAGTAAAAAAACGGTCAACAAGTTTCTAGCGAATTCCAGCTATTCTAGCGAAAACAAGCGATATTTGAACATGAAGATGGCTGAATGGAAGGGTGGCATCTACGAGACAATTCCTAGTATCACAATCTCGATAGAGAATATAAGAAAAGCACAGCACATAACTAGCAAACCTCACTTTACCAAAATTCAGAAAAAAAAGCGTTTGAATCGGTTGCTTGGCAACGTGCCAACCTTGACCTACCGTAATCTGCTGTGTACAGTGAGTCACCGCTCGCATGCCGGGTCAGGTCTCTACAATTGCGTGCCGTGCTAATTGCTTTGTTTCGCTCACAACGCGCCTAAAAAGCTAACTCCTGTCTAGTCTTCGTTCACTCTTGCACAAACACTTTGAGCTTTCTCGATTCCTAGTACCATCGAACTTGTGCATACTGTCATTCAGCTCCTCTTATCGCAGTCGTATAATGCATTATAATGCCCGACGGAACAACCATATGCCAGTTAGCCATTGATAAGACGAGGAATGCAATCGCCGCGATAAGCGACTTGTGTCCATCATGCGCTACAGCAATCGCATCTGACCGCTAAACACTGGAAAGAGCAGCAATAAAGTGCGGCAATTCCATGGATATTCAACAAAATCGTAAGAAAGAGTCGAAGAATACTACTACCAGCATGCATTCATGTCCCTAGATGTGCAGGACACTTCTCAGCCACGGTTATCGTACACTCCCCAACCCCCTCCCTTCGTATTCCTTCCCCCATTAGCCTTGCATTGCCATCCCTCCGGGCGCTCTTCTTCCCCTCTCCACTATCGTATCTTCTTTCCACTGTCTGTATGTCTGTCGTTCTTCTCGTTGTCTGTGTGTGTCTATATGTGTGTCTGTCACTCCTTTGATGGCCCCCCTCTACAATCGCCCCCATGCGATTTCGATTAAACGATGTATCCCATGACACTCCCCCCTCCCTTTATCCGAAGCCCATCAGTCTCGGCTTGTGGGCCAGGCACTGAGACCAGTGCGTTTGATTGACACACGGACAGACAGACAGACGACGGACTGACCGACAGACGGACGAGAGAGTACGTGATACGCTGAGAGTGAGTGATCTGATCTGCGGCGAAACTGGCAGGTTGATAAGGGAAGCCGTCGACTAAAGATAGTGAGAGGCGAGAGAGTACGCGCGGTACACAGACACACGCACGAGAGGGGGACGACAGACGGACAGACACAGTCCCCCTCCTTCTTCCCCTGCTAAACCGTGTGTTTGGTCGACGACCTCGTGCGCCCCCTTCGACCATAAAATGAAGGGCCGCAAAGGGCGGGGGGAAGAGTCCCTCTAACGACTCTACCTCTTGCAAACTTGTTGCAAAGTTAGGAAACTACGGTAAACTCCTTTTTGGTTCGCGGCACTGAACTATCTTCGCGTTGCCCGTTCAATGCAATTTGACTGATTACTCACGGCGCCTCGGCGGCTTCATTTTGCGAAATGAGCAATTGGTTGCGCAATTCCAGAGAGATCCTCATCTGGCAGTCGTGAGTCATGCACTACCTACCACGGCTATGAATTGAGCAAATCAGTCGCCTGCACCCCCCGCCCCTTTGATGTCAGTATTAGCATTCCATTCGGGCCTGTATTGCATGTCAATTGATGAGTCTTCGTATCCAGATGAGGGTGAAGCATAACAATTTCATAGACCAGATTGGAATGCTCTAGTCAAGAAACGTTCTTGGCGCCCCAGTCATGTGCGAGACATTACGATTCGCTTAGAGGGCCGTTCTTTCTATGCTTTGTCTGCTTCTCATCGAAAATGGCTCGAGTGACGTATCTATACATATATAGAAGGTCCCCCTCTTCTTTCTGATCATTCTCTGGTTGCATTCGGTGCTCTTTACGACGCAGAACAGTCGGATTTACGAGATTTCCGAGCCACCGGAGTCGTTCTCTTTTATGGCGAGAATGCGACTCGTGAGCTGCTAGCCAATTTAGCGCAGATTGCCGGTTTCTGAAACTTCTTGATCACATGGTTTGCAATCTCAACGTTGACGAACTGCGCGTAGTATTCTCGAAATGTGCAGTTTCAGCGAGTATTCTCGGGGTCTGTGGGAACTAGTAGTAGCATTAGTCGCGTCCCGCATGCAAGTGGAGCGTCAGCGTCAATTTCAGTGTTCAGTCATGTATGCGCTCGCTATGGGGACGATAGCAATACACTCACTGAGAAATGGCGCTGCATCTTTCATGCCTTGCTAGGAGGGGGCTTCATGAAGATGGGGAACGTATATGAGGGGTATATTTAGTCGAAGTAGCACTTCCCGTTTGCAAGAGCTTCAATGGTGGAGCCTGTGCCAACACTCGTCATAGTCTCGCTCTGTCGATGGGCTCCAGAATGGAGACTAGAGCATCTAGCGCTCTGAACAAGCCGATATAGTCGAAGGGTTAACTGGATACCTTGCCTCCAATCCACTGATTGCCTTTTGATCGTAGACAAGTCCCGAACGTACTTCGACTCGAAATTGCGCTACGTCCGAAATATGTAGCTAACAGTGAAAACGGTCCATTAGACAACTATGCGGGCTACCCGACCAAGTTACCCTACAACGTTCTGCTCCAAAGGGTAGATAGCATGTCTGCAAAATGAGAGAGTGTATGTGAGAGAGCACGGTAATTGGAGAGAGACAGATGCAGTCGCAATTCGACTAGAGTTGTGCAGACTGGTCATTTGGGCCAATAAGTTTCACTACTCTTGGCGACGAGACGCGTCGCGGTTAAAAATTATGCATGAAACATAATCTTTGTACTGACCAGTCTGCACATCTCTAAATTCGACACAGTTCAGACTGGCGGAACGTCGTGTGGCCCCCTCAACACAGCATCCAATACGGTTCCCCGCCACTTCCCATCCGTGTCATCGTGCGCGCATCCGCAACTCGGCCGCTTTTAATAGCCGCGACTTTTTCAATTTCCCGTGCCCCGCCCGCCTCCTTACACTATAGCATACTGGGAATCCACTGTACTACTGTGATAACTAAAACTGCCGGCAAATTACACGAAGCTTTCTCTTCTCCCAACTCACAGTTTTTGCCCCAGCCTGATGTAAAATGAAACTGCAAACGATCCGTCTTCGACCCTTGCCCACCTCTCATTAGCAACATAGCGATACGGAACTCCCCCTTCACCCCAGTCAGATCGATTATCTCTCTCAAATTAGCTCGTCCCCCTCGCCACTTAGACAAGGTCCCCTTCTTCCCTTGCTAGCATCTCTCTCCCATCTTTAGCCTCTTCTTCTTCTTCTTCCCCTTCCCCGTCCCCCTCTCCTTTCCCATTCGCCTTATCTCCCAAGGAAAGCGACAGAGACACGTTGTCTGCCTAAGATAAGATACGAGGATTTCCCTCTTTCCCTATTATCTAAGGTCTCCCTTAACTTTTAAAGTCTCCCCTAACTTAGTCGGCCTTAACGGTGTAAGTTTAGTGTAGCAGAGCCATGACGCAAGTCGGTTCCTTTCGCCTCTTTTCATCTTCTGCTTTGCTCTCACTGAAAAGAGAGAGAAAGTAGTCGGCCGAATGAAGACTACTCTCTCTCTCTGCCCACACTCGACAGTAACCGTTTCCGTCGAAGTCGAGAGAGGGAATCGGGGGGAGAGGAGAGGAGAGAGATGATCGTTAGTCGTCTCTCTCTCCCCGCCTCCTCCCTCCTCTTCCCTGTTTACAGGGAAGGCCGCGTGACGCGAGGGAGAGAGGGAAGAGAGAGCGCAGACGGTGAGAGCGACGAGAGAGGGAAGGCGACGAGAGAGTACCGACGATGAGGGCAGACGAGGGAATCGTATAGAGGAGAGCGGCGAGACGACGAGAGGAGGGAGAGAGTAGGGGGAGGGAGGAGAGCGGGTAGATCAGAGCGAGGGAGTGTGGGAAGGGGAGAGGGCGGAGAGAGTCTCTCCTCTCTCCTCCCCTCCCCATTGTAAAGCGAAGAGAAGGGGAGAGAAGGGGTGTGCGTGCGCTCTGCGCTCCCATCTCCCATTCCCTCCCTTCTCTCCCGTATTCCTTCTTCTCCTCCCCCCTCTTCTCTTCATTCAATATGATCACCCTCTATGTTGTCCTCATATATACTCCGTCCCCTCTCTTCCTTCCATCCCACTCCCCTCTACTGTACAGTAATTGCCTTGCTTTCGCTCGTCTCCTCCTCTCCAAACTCGTATAATTATACGTGACTCACTTTCGTCCTTCCCCCTCCCTATGCTCCCCCCTTCCTGTCTCTATTCCCCCTCTTGTGTCAATCGTTCCCCCTCTTCACTATCTATCGCTCCCCTATGCTCTCAGTGTCTCAGTATTTGCTCAGCTTCACTTCACTCAGACTCCCCCTCTCTGCTATCTCTTCTCTCTTAGTCGAGAGGGGGTTTCACTCCCCCGTCTCTCAAGGGGGAGTGTCAATGGAGCCAGATGGCCGGGTCTCGGTCTCACCTCTCCCTCTATCCTCCTGACCCGGCCCCGACCTTCCCTCTCTATCCCACCCCTCTTCTCCTCTCGTCGTCCCGTCCTTGCCTTTGTTCCCCTCTCCTCCTCTTAACATCAACCGAAATAACGACTGGTCTCCCCGCTCGCCTGGTCTCTTGGTCTCTATGTCACTTCACCGAGCCATCTCTTATCCATACCCCCTAATACCTTTCCCCTTCTTCCCTTCTTTTACTGCATCTTTCACTTATTACTCGCATTTCCCTGTGATCTGCGATACAGTATGCATATCTAATGTTCTCCTTGCAGAGTTCTCCCCTCCCTTGACACGTGTAAATACCCCTCCCGTCCTACTGGTGTATACCCCCTTCCCTCCAACATGTTCTCGTTGTGTCTATCTACCTCCGCCTTCTCCTCCTCCTCCTCCTCATACTTCTCCATGGACAGTCCCCCTCCGTCCTCTCCGTGCTCCTACGTTGCGCCTGTTCCCATGTAAGTCTCGGGACTGAATCCCCCTCTTAGTTGACAAAACCCGAAGCGCATTCGCGGTTAGTAAAGACGAGTGAATAGAAGCGGCTCCCTTTACCCACCGACAAAGAACGAGAGAGAAAGAGTAGTGAAGAATGGGTTGAGTGAGTGAAGGGGAGAGAGAGAAAGAGTGACGGGAAGAAAGACGATCCGCCTTGAGCAGTCTGGTCACTGTGAGAATTGATCGCGACGAGGGGAGGCTCCGCTTAGAGAGAGAGAAAGAGGGACCGGTCGGAGAGAAGAGAGAAGAGAAGAGAGAGAAAGGGAGAGAGAGAAGCAAATAGTACGGGGCCTCTCGGGCGGGGAGAGCGAGGGGGGAGGGAATAGAAGAAGCTGACCAGTACTCGCTTTCTCCCCTCGGGGAGAGGAGGCCTGTTCGGTCGTTATCCATTCCCTCTCTCGTTCGCTGTACCTATTCGGTCTCGAGACTAGACTCCCCTCCTCCCCTTCTCCCTCCTCCAACCCGTTTACTTCAGCGGCAGCCACCGCGAGGAGAACACGATGCGTTGCTCGTCGCTCAGCAGCTCCGCCGAGTCCCTCTGCTCCGTACGATCATCGTGAGTTGACGAGAGATAGAGAGATAGTTTACTGTCATCTCTAGGAAACCCGAATAATAACGTAGACGGAAAACGAATAAGAGAAAAGGAAAAGAAAATACGCATTGGTACCCGCCTTTCGAGAAGGTTCCCGAATACTGAAAGTCCTCATGGGAACTCCTACATGAGAGCAGCGCTTCATTGAAACACCTAACTGTTATTCTACAGATCCTTGGCATAACTTGATCATCATAAGACAGACACGCATTGTACCCGTCACCTGACTACACTATTCTCCCACCCCCCTCTCGTGATAAGCGTCTCTCCCACGTAGTAGTTGTACTCACGCGTGACTCATCGTGAGTCAGCTGCCGCTCTATTATTCATGTAGCTTATGCGATGGGCTATTCAACTGCGAGTCTACTATTCACGCAGCTTCTGCAATAATCACGGTACTTGGACAACAGCAAGATAGGATGATGGGGTCCGGGTATCTATTCCTGCAATTCAACTGCCACACTATTATTCATATAGATAATGATACAAAAATGGTCAAGGAATAGACTACAACAGCTTGTAGGACTATCTATATCTCGGCTCTTCAGCTGCTCCTCTCGATCTGCCGCGGAGCGGGAGGCGGAGCGGCGCGAGGCCCGCAGGCTGCTGGACGTGAGCGTCGCCAAGATCCAGGGACCGAACCAGCCGCTGCGTCGGCATCTCCTCGTCTACAACACCGTCAAGGCGCTCCAGGTTGCTCTTAGCTTTGAAGGATGTCTTGACCATCTTCATGATGGGGAAGAGATGATGAGAATTCAGCGTGACCTGGACTGCCTGGACGAGGAGGAGTTGTACGTGTCGCTGACGGAGCCCGCTCCCGTCGACGCCTCGATGGAGGTCGACCACTGGCTGGCCATCTCCGAGGCCGCGCTGGGCAAGCCAACTCTGGAGGACTCGACGACGACGACGACCACGTCGATGATGGTGGAGGAGGTGGCCGAGAGGGAGGACGAGACGATGCAGTGGCTGTGGACGAACAGCGAGGGGCACAAGAACGTCAACCAGGTCAGAGTGAAAGGAGAGGAGGCGATCAAGATGAGAGAAGAAGAGAGTGGTTTATGGACTGGCTAGAGTGCTGCTGCGAAGAAGAAGAAGAAGAAGAAGGAGGAGGAAACTCTCCACGGGAATGAAAGGGGGAGGACGAGAACATCATAATGCATTGGGGACACACACAGACACAGACACTTTCGCTTGCTTGCACACACAGTGAGCCTCCCCCCTCCCGCTTAGTTCGATCCCCTTCACTCTCGTAGCGACTCGCCGCATTAGGAGTAGCGACCGACTCGGCCTCCCCTCCCCTCTTCGTATTCCTTCTTGCGCGCCTCTTTGTGAGCACAGACAGAGTATACGTGCCGAGTCCCTTGTATTCCCTCCCTCTTCTCCTGCCCCGGCGTTTACGTAATATTCTTGGCAGCGGAAGAAGGGGGGAAACAGGGCAGAGACGCAGAGCAACCGGGAAGAGTAGGCCGAGAGTGTCTGGCCGTCGGGCGCTCTAGCCACTGCCTCAAATAGGCTTCGTGACGTGAGGAGGGAGGGAGAGATTGGAGACTACGAGGGAGGGAGGGGGAGGACTGGCTGGCTTGCACACGATAATGACTCTCCCTCCCTCCTCTCTCCTCCGCTTCGCAGAGTCATAAACAATCCGACCGGATTACGAAGCTCTTGTATTCACAGCCTTCTAGAACCTTCAGCAAAAACAGCGTTACGCCTGCCATACAGTCTGATTGAGTTCCCGGAAAGATACGCGTGAAGGGAGAGGGTTCCGCTCTTTAGTCTACCCCCCAACCCCCGCTATGAGCGTAATCCCCAGTCGTAAGTTGCCGTAAACCCTCTCGTAAGCGGTTTATCGTACGGAATAGAGGAATGCGGGGTGCCCCCTCCGATTAACGCCATCGCTATGTCTCACGCGCATAGCCACGCATTAGGCGACCGGCCTTCCAACCCAGCAATTCCTTCCTCCGTTGCGTGAGACACCCCTCTAATGCTAGGATGTGGAAGGGGAGAATGGCTTAGCCGCGGCCGACCTTCACTCGATACGACATTAGTGATTACGCCTAATCCGGTGTTGGGGGCTGATTAGAGCCGAGGCAAGGCCTCGCATAGAGAGATAACATCATCCATCGCCTCTTGGCAAACATGCAGCGTGAGAGCGGGAACTCAAGGAAAACTGCAACAGAGAATACATTAACAACATTTTGCCGTGTGTCCTTCAAGAACGATAAATGAATGAATTTGAATGAATGAATGGACCTGGCCATCCCTAATCCGTTTCCCTTCAGGAGCCGGTGTGGGCATGGCCGTCGTGCGGCGGGCAATCAGCCTTCGCCTGGCCGTTCCCGGTCAGCGACCTGGTGCTCGCCCCGTCCTATTCCATCAACAACGCTTCGTCCTCCGTCCGCGATGACGACACGACCGACGACGACAACGGTGACGGTGATGACTGGGCGGCGGCGTGGCGTCGCGACGTCGAGGCCTCGCCTCTGCTTGACGCGCACCTGTCCACCCGCGACTTCCTCCACCTCCTGCCCATGCATGCCTAGAGGGCAGCGGCGAGCAGAGACACAACAGTCACCATCACCACCGGTACCATCGACACCACCAGTAAGAAGACTCTCGACTTCCACCGATCGCCCCCTTTCGTTTCTTCCCCCTTTTCTTACGCTCTATATCCTCTCTCTAACGATCTCCCTTAGTCCCGTGGATCGAAGCCACTCGTGGCTTCTCCACATGTATATTTATTGTACACTAGTATTACGCACGACGAATAAGCGGTGTGTCGTGCTCCGACATGGCACGTTTCCCTGAGAGGGGGGAGGGGTCACCCGGTCGGACCGTGAGCGACTCCCGATAGACAGTACCCGTAGCCTAGACGGGAGACGAGCTCCGGCCCGACCACTTCTCCCCTTTCTCTCTTGGAAACGAGCCGGTCGGAGGGCGGCTAGCCGACGTTAGCTTGTTCAGAGAGTCCAAGACAGACTTCGATGTATATTATCCCCTTACACCCCACCACCCCGTCCCTCCCAACCCCCTCTTCCTTACCCCAGTACACAGACCTCAGTCTAGCTTCGCGAGTAGTGTTTTGTCCTATCATCTCGTCCCCTAATTTTGTCTTGTTTTGCCCTGGCTGGCGTACTTCCTTAACTTGTGCACACACCACTCTCTCGTCTCTTCACCGGTCATTTGCCCACCTTCCTTCCATTTGAGTATCCCCCTAATTCGAGTAGCTTCTCCTCTCCTCCGCGTCTCATGGGTTGACAAGCCACTCTTATATCGTTTCTATTCCTTTCTGTTCCTTCTTCTCACTTCTTTGTATTCCATTCTCTCATCCAATTTGTACAGTCTCATCCACGGGAGTCATTCTGCCTCGAATGTGCATAGATTGTGCCGGAGGGAGCTAGTTGCCCTCCGGTGCGCCCCTTCTCTCATCTCGGTCATATACCATGGATCCTCCCCGGCCTACTGGTATGCTTAATCCCCCCTCTTCCCCCCAGTCCCCTCTCCTCATCCCAAATCGACTGTCTGTTTCCGTGTTCACTCTCTCCTCATCTATTCGTTGGCCTCCTTCGGGTTGACTCCTTAACAGTGAGAATTGATTGTTTTCCTCATACCGACCCATGATAGGACGTGCAAGATTGTGTATTCCTCGCCCCTTCTTTGTTTCCTCCTCTTTTCCTTTGTCTCATTCATTCCACGGGATCAACCAAAGTACTTTATTCCACAAACTCGCCGTGTATCCTAATTCTCATCCATCCAGGAGTTTCTCTGTCGGGTTTCCCTTCCTCTCTTTTCTCTCTTCCTAGCCCTACGTGCATTCACCGTTCGAATTGTATCCGTTACCGTCCTAGTCGGGTGCACCTTCACACCACTCACACCGTTCATGTATCATCTCTCCGGTCCCAATACTCCCCCCTCCCCTGTCCCCTGCCCCTCCACCCTAGATCACAGGCTCCCCACCCTCATCGGTATCTCTCGTCACTCAGCGAGTCGCAATTGTTGTTTGTTTCGCCCATTACCATCGTCTCTTCCCAACTGCATTACTGGTCCTCCGGTTAGCCCTCCCGTGTACCGTGTTTCGCCCTCCATTCGTGTTGTTCCCCAGCAAGGTGCCCTTCTCTCTCCACTCCAAACCATCTCTCCATCTTACCCGCTCAGGTTCCCCACTTATACTCCCCCCGTTCCGTTGCCCTCACAATCCGTGACCCCATCAGTCAGTCCCCTCTCCCCCCACTTCGCATTTCCTTGTACCCCCTCCTCATACTATCATCACAATTACCAGTTCCAGCTTTATCCCCTCATCGCGGCTATTGCATTACATGTGTTCACTGTGTCTCCACCCTCCATCCTCTCTCTCCTCTTGTTCTTCCTTGTGCTGTTCTTCCGAATCCACGAGTATTCCCTTTTCCCCCGTCCCTTCCCCCTCCTTCTGACTGATTCTCTCGCGCGCATTGTCCGTGTGTTTCGGACGGGGGTCGGCCCTGAGCAGCCAGTGAGCGCCTTTCTCTCTCCTACCATCTGAACCATCCAACAACGCTGGGGCCGGACCTCGATCCAGTTGTAGACTACTCTATACTCGCATCATTTGCCACCTCTACTGAGTGGCGGGCGTGTGCCGCACAGGAGCCGGAGGGGCACATTGGTGGAGGGGAGAGTCGAGGGGACGGAGAGTGCCTAGCAAGAAGACCCAAAGACGCTCACCCGTCAGAGCACACCTCCTGTCCTCTCCAACCTCTTCTCTTCTCCCTCAACCCCCTCCAGTCATGCACGTCCGCCTTCCTTGGGATCTCTCCTCTATCTCTTGTCCTGTTATCGGGTAGACCCGGAGGTCGGGCCCGGAAGCTCCTCCACCTCGCTTCTCGCCGATACATACCATCTCACCCGCCCGACCGCCGGCTTAGCTCGTCTTCCTTAATATTCGCCTAGTGCAGTACGCCCTGTATGAGTACATACTATCAGAGATCCCAGCTATAGTATATCATTTCCTTCCTCTCCTCTCCACACAACTCGTTCCTCTCCCTACTCGATACGTGTTTGTTCGTGTTCTTCTTCCCTCCAGCTTCTCGTCTACATCTCCTAGTGATCCCCCCTTTGAATAGTCATCATCCGTCATCAGCATTTGCCCACCACCTCTCTCGTGCCCCCTTCTATTCTCACAGTCTTCTGCTTCTGGTTGTCCTCCGTACTGTCTCGTGTCTCTCGCTCCCCTCATGTACAGCTCTTCGCGATCTTCCCGTCATCCATTGATTGATTGTATGAGCGCCTTCCCACTTAATACACCCTCCATCCGGACCCTCTCATTTCGCGTGTACAAATTCGTTCTCTCATTCTGTAGTAGCTGGCGAGCTTCCTCTCCCAACTATTCTCTGTCACTCCGCTCCTTGCCCTTTGCCCCCCTTGAATAACGTCTCCTCAAAATCCGGCACATACACCCCGCTGAATGTTATTGTTGCTAATTCTATAACATATTTGCGTGTGTGTGATCATTACTGTGCTTTATGGCCAAGGAGAGCCGTGCGTGCTCGAAATAAAGGTTGTTGCATGAGTCGGTTGGTTGAGGCACAGGCTATCCGATGGTATGCCGAAGTATGGCACAGGGGGGAAGGGTCTTGAGTGGCTACAATATGTAGTGGGGGACGGGAGGGTCGCCTCGGTCTATTCTTCGCATTTCTTCTTCCTTCGCTCTGCAGTTGTTGTCTGTCTTGCTGAAGGTGTGTCGCTCTCTCGGAGAGTCTTAGGTCGGGGGAGAAGGGAATAAGAAGTATTTGGGGGGAGAGAAGAGTAGAGAGAGGAGGAGGAAGAGTGAGTGTGTTCGGCTCGACCTTGCTCGCGCCTGCGATCGATCGATACATTACATGAGAGCGGGCAAGCGTTTCGATTTGAAGGAGAAACGACTGCTGAAGTGCCATGAGAGAGGGACCAGTCTGCCCTTGGCAGTAATCAATTCACCCACACCGAGTATACCCAGATCGGGTATCGTACCTACCTGCCCTCGTATCCGATTAGCGTACCGGTTGCCCTGTGTCAACCACTACTACCTATCTACTTCCCGTTGTCTTCTGTCTGTCTGTTTGTCTGTCTCTAAATGTGTGTCTGTCTGTGTGTGTCTCTAACCCATCAGCCCGCCAGGCAGCCCCGAGCGCCGCACACAATGGCCATTCATTCGTACATTCATTCCACCACCTCTTCTTCTTCCCTTCCCTCGTACACACTTTGCCATGGAATCGATAGTATGTGATTGTTACAGAAGAGAAATGAAAGGGAGTATCCAGTACATGGAGGGAACGATCGGCTCCGGCTGAGTAACAGAAGTGAAGAGAAGGGGGAAGGGAAAGGGAAGAGAGCCTCAGCGTAGTTTGTAGTGTGTGTAGTCACTGATCGATCGCCAATGACAAGGAAAGGGTTACGGGGCGAGTATGTATATAGTGGGAACTGTCTCCCCTACCCGTTTACTGCTCCACCAGTACCGGTGCGGCGAGATTTCGTCGATTCTGGATGCTTTTCAAGTCTCTCCTATAATTGTTCGGTGGTTTGATACGTTGCTACTTTGTGGGACAGTAAATGCGCATCCAACCGATCAAACAAAATTTGAGACTCCACTGGATTATAGACCGATTCCTCTGCCATTCCCGCTGGTGGCCGCGCGCTACAGATCGATTCCCGCATTTCACAACTGTTGCCCATGAATACTCGTCCCCTGTCTCCTTCTGGTATGATAGTCATCTACAGATGCGCTCATTCCTGTGCTTACTCCTCCAATTCTTGCTATAGCATTCATTCAGCTACGAATGCATTCCCAATTGATTTACTGTAGGGTTCGAAGACCAAACGCGATTTGCATATTTGTGGTCTGCATCTCTCCATTCTTTCACGTCCTACCTCAGTCAATGCGATTCAATTGCTTGGGCATTCATTCCGTCGCGTGCTTTCCTTGCGGGTGGTTTGTCTGTATCGAGGATGAGTTAGTACAGGATGGCGGATCGCTACGACATCGTCGTCTACGGTGTTACGGGATTCACGGGCGCGCACATCGTCCGAGCACTGGCCACCAACGAGCTGTTCAAGGTAACTACTGTAGTACGGAATCTTGAGAGAACAGTAATCGGGCACGCTTGATAGATTGCCTCTTGGTGGGTAAAGTATCTTATTAAAGAAAGAACCTTTGCATAGGGATAGAGTGCAAACTATTCCTATTCTGTCTTATTTCGGCTAAGTCTTTCTTTTCAGGGCAAGCGGGTGGCCGTCGCGGGCCGCAGCGAGGCCAAGGTGCGCAAGACGCTCGACGAGATCGCCCAGGATACGGGTACGAGCTTTCAGTCTGTGATCCACCCTTCCCTAGGAGAGGCATGTCCAGTGGAGGGTGTAACATAGCCATAAAAGGCACCAAGATGGCATGAACGATTTACGGGGGGTATACTATTGACCACTCGCGCCCACTCAGCCGCCTGTAATAATCGGTACTGTGAATGCGTCACTCAGTTTGGCCGGTTTGAGAGCAAAGGCTCGTTGCCGTGGTCTGTGGTCACTTGGCAATAGGAGGGCGGGGATTGCTGAATATACTTGTGAACGAGGGAGACTTGTTGATGGCGCCTTTCCCCTGATGTTTGCCTGCTGAATCTCTGGTCGATTGGGGCGAGTGGAGAAGAGATAAAAAGGAAAAGAAGGGCGGCTATTATCCATATGACTTGTGGCTGTGAATAGATAGGAAGGGGGAGGGATGAGTGCTCTTATCACGCGGCACGTATGATGCTCATGGCTAATGAATCCAATCAGCCAGCCACGTATGGGAGGAGAGGCTCGAGAATAGACGAGGAGCCTCTCCTATCGGCGAGAGATCGCTGTGGATAGCAGATGGAAGTAGATAGGGGCCCGGCAAATGGGACACCCTTGAAACAAAGGAGGGAGGGGAGGGTTGAATTTCGTCCCAGAAGTTGAAAAGTTCTCGCTGTGCAAGGGTTCCAGACGACGAGTCAACAACGGCGAGTCAATTGGGAACCCTCGTTACACATTCAGTGACGTACGTAGAGACCGACAGACAGAGAGGGATGGATAGCGGACGAGGAGGAGGAGGCATTCCCCGTAGCGACAGAATGATGTCAGAAGAGACCCTCTGACTGACTCCCTCACCCCTTCTTTTTTCGCCTATTGTTCGCCTGATGGCCATTTCGACGAAAAGGCTATTACGCGTTAGTGGAGCGACGATCACAAAGAGCCCTCAAATGTGAAGCCATTTCACGGTGTCCCAAACTTGCAGAAATTTTGTGACGTCTCAACGAACTTTAGTGGTGTTATGAGTCACATCGTTGTTGTACTCTCTTATGAGATGACGATAACCATCTACCCAAATCGAAAACATACGATTGCATCTGTCAGGGGTATATGTGTCATCTTTAATGGTATCTCTTATTACATCTGAAGAGTCTCAGACATAGAACACTAGAGACTGAGTCTCTTTTCTCTCCTTCGAAGAATGCATGTGTTCAGTTGAGAGGGAGCGAGGGTTAAGAGAGGGAGGGGAGGGGATACTTGGAATGTGAGAGTAAGAGGTTAGTGAGTGGGAAGAAGGCCCCTAGTGGACCTCATGGGAGAGAGCACCACTAAAGTCCGCTTGGGCGTAAACAGGTCTACTACTCTCTATCGAAAGTTTCACTCGACGACGATACTCAGTCGAGAGAGTGTGGAAGAATGAGAGACGGCAGAGAAGCAGAGGAAGGAGAGAGTGTGAGTAGAGAGGAGAGAGCACGACGCTGAGCGGATAGGAAGGGAGAAGAGAAGAGAAGAATGTCGGACGACACAAGGCCAGGGACCAACGCAGTGTTATGGGATGGGGGAGCAAACTTTGCCGGTAATGACTTGTTCCGAGGAGAACCGGAGAGACTGTTGGGGGATAGTCAAGAGTCGAGAATGGATATATATTGTAATATATATCTTCAAGCGTATTCTACCATCTCCAAACTCTAAAGTCTGCGCCATAGTGCATCGAGCCGCAAAGCGGCGCCCGCATACTTTATAAAGCATATCGTATCAACACAGATTACGGTCCCCTTTGTGGTTATGCCATCGAAGGGAAAGCGATGCCTTTACGATCAGCCGACCGTCCGGACACACAGAGATTGGAACGAACGATTCTCGACTCGATGATCACGGCATTCCCCATCTACCTCGTACTCTGCTCAACCTGCTCATACGGATACTGCCGAAACCATACAGAGCGGTCCCGAGCGGAAAAGCCTCAGCTGTTCGTTATTCTACCGTAATCCGAGGGCGTAGTCGCTCAATCGGATTAGGGCGCGAAGCTCGGCCGAAGGTTGGGACGGCGGCCTCAAATTGCTGTAATCCACCACCGCGGCTATTTTCGTGAATGGCCGTACGCCGAAGAGTAAGAGGAGAGGCGTCCCCCATAGCCTAGAGTGTAGAGGAGGGGGAAAAGACCGAGGATAATGGGGTCCACGCAGCTACTCATTCTATAAAGAGACTCGATTAGCTATCGCACGCTCTTTGTCCCTTCCAAAGGGCTCACCGTCGACAAATGGTTGAAATGGAGTGAAAGAGCCTTGGCAGGGTGCGAAGGAGATACCGTAACCCGAAAATTCGTTGCAGGAGTCGCGGCCGTTCGGGACTACCCGATCATCATCGCCGATACGTCGGACGAGAAGTCGCTGGCTGAGATGGCCAAGCAGGCCAAGGTCATCATCAACGCCGTCGGTCCGGTGAGTACCTACAGTAACCCACCTATCGCAAACTGAAAAAAGTATCGCAAACTGAGCGAGTAGGCACTGTGTGTGCAAGTAGAGTGTGGTCAACACTCGCGAAGCTTCTCCGGGTAAACGTCCGTGGCTATTCCTGGCCTTACCCCCTCCTCACATGCCTTCTGCAAAGCAGTCTCTCCCTCCCCTCTCGCTCTCCGTCTCACCACGGTCAATGAACTCGTACATGTTTACTTCGAGAGAATAACGAGAATATCGGCGGGGAACGTTGGCTATACTCTATCACGTTCTTTCGCCTTTGTCTTCACTTCCTATCGCTGCCTCTTCATCTCTTCCTCTGCTAGAGACTCTCTTGCACACCATGGCAAAGATCACGTCCGTCGTCGAGGAGGAAGTATGTATGGAGAATAAGAGGGAGGGCCGACGTTCACGGCATTCTACGGCTAATATACTTAGATGCATTTATCTATTCGCCACTGTCAGAGGAACAGAGCTCCCGCTATAGTCAGAGAGAGTCTCACCATTTCTTATAGCTATCTTTCCCGATCTGATAATACACTCCTACGCGATGAAGGGTAAAGCATAACCTTAAAAAGAGCGCACCACTCCAAGGCTTTTGCAAATCAGTGATCAATTACCCTCTCGTGCCCGATTCGATCTTCAGAGGTAGTCTCTCCGGCTAATCTAATGATAGCCGCTAATCGCGTACGCCTCCCGCCCGTTAATACGATCGCTCGGAATTTCTGAGAACTTCCGGGTGCTGAGAACAGCATAGGAGATGGCCATGTGGCAGGCCGCCCCGTAAAGCTACAGTAATCATTCCATATGTCGGAGAGTCTAGTTAGATTCCGAATGTCATCCAAGTGTGTCTTTAACGGCCCCATCCCCTCTTCTCCGTCTGAATTGCTCTTCCCTCTCCCTCCTCTTCCCCTCTTTCCCTCTTACTCCGAACGGCCGAGCGAACGGAGATGGAAAGTTTGAGGAGAAGCCAAGAGATGATGAAGAGTTGTGCCTTCGACTTCTTCTTGTGATAGTCGACACTCCACAGTACACAACTGGCTAGGAATGGCATCCGATCATCGACCTCCTCAACCATCTATGTAATGACTATAATAGATATAACATCTCACTCTCGAGCTTTCTCGCGGGTTCTACAGTACCCGCCTTACGGCTATTTCCGTCCGTCTCACGCGCGAGTTTCCCATGACATCGTCCGATGATGATGATAGGGGGGGCAATTACCGCAAAGGTGTCACCTGCCCCTACTGGTTTGAAAGGGGGAGAGGGTGTATCGGAATGGGAGAATGGGAATTCCTCCTCTCAATATGCGAAGCAGAGGTTGACCCTTGGCCCTGTGATTTGGCGTCGATACGACGGTTGGGCGAAAGGCGAAAGGTTCCGGCAGTTATCTCAACTCCTTTTGGGGAGTGACGGAGCGAAGGGAGTAGTGAGAGAGTTCAGACCACGGGCGGAACTGTTTCTCTTTTCCCTCTTCGCCTCCCTTCCTCCCTGTGTCTTCCCATACGTTCGGTATGCAACCAGCCGTGCGATAACGAGGAAGTGTACGAGGCGTGATGGACCATCAATCAGGGCAGCTGTGCTAATGAGAGGCGTTTGTCCGTCGGTCTGTCCGCGTGTTTGCCGCGTTGGTCTGTCACGCTAGCAATCAAAGCCTCCCGTATCACGAGCAACATTAAGGAGACACACTACCCGACTTTTTATGGTGGGTCGTAATGAACTCGGCCTGTGCGGTGTGTCGTTAAAGAATGGAGGGAGAGAGACGATCGGATTACCCTACAAGAGGGATCCGACATGGGAAGAGGGAGAGAGATTAAGGAGGGAGAGGTTACGAGGGAGCGAGAGAGGGAAAGAAAGAGAGAGAACAACATAAAAGTCACGGAAGGAGGGAGAGGAGTGTGATAGATGCTACGACCCCGCGTGACTTCGTATTGGTGTGAGAAGTGCGAGGAAGCGTTAAGGGATCTAGCAGGGAACAGAACAGAGGGGGAAGACGTTGTTGATCAACGATCTACTGAATAAACCATGTCTCTCGTCATCACGTAGAATCATCAGGAGGATGATTCTACGTGATGACGAGTGTAAGTTATTCAAATCCGCTTTGTGCTCCTTCTTCGTGAGTGGTGTTCTCGTGAGACTATAATCGCTTACCGTACTCCCCGTCGGGTTGGGTAGGAGTGGTGTCATGTCAGATAGGCGACCGCCGTGATTGCATTAGCGGCACCCACAGATCCGATTACGAAGAACCGATCAGTGGAATGAGCAGTTGATGCAGTTAATGGCTTAGGCCGGTCAAGGGTCCATGGCGTGATGAGCTGTATAGGCTAATCTGTGTTCTGGATACGATCACTTCAAACAGACCTGAAGCTGTAAATGCATAAAGGGTTGTGAAGTAGATAATGGCCGAATCACGGACAAGTTCTTTCCCTGATTCGAACCTTGCCAGAATCTCACGTGTGAGAGTACTTTGGCCTCTACATCTTGAGAAGTTCTCGTCATCGCCCGATTGTCTCGCGCAATCTCTAAAGCGAGACTCCACTGATACCGCACGTTTGTCGGGAGTGTTTACTTGATCTCCAAAAGGCGGCTCACCACGAGTCAAAAGCCAAAGTTTTCGCTCTCAACACAGCTTCGATCGCATTTCCAAAACATCCAGTTTTCGTTTACTCTGGTCTAGAAAAACGGCAAACATTTCGTCCCCATTGACGCTTCTCTGGCTTACGCTCCAGCTTTCCATACATTTGACGGGAAGGTTACTCCTCGCTTCACCGGATGCCTTTCTTCCATCACTATTGTATGCTCAGCCGGTCGATGCTTGACCATTTGAACCGTGAGGCAGAGAATAAATTCATCACGGGGTATTCCATTCACCAGCCGATTATCAACTCGGCTGAGAACTAATCCGCCACTAATGGCATAGCAGAATAGAGCCTCCCGTTCTGAAACGAATTCTCATCGGCGAGAATCGGAGCACGCTGCTGAGGGGAATGCATTTCCAAGAAATGCGTAGAATAGGCATCTGAAGTGTGTTGATGGCTACGCACCGGATGCACAAGACTTCCTGCTCTAGAAAAGAGCAAGCAAAACATGTTGTTGAGTGTTGGGGGGTCATCGCTCTCCTCGTTTTTCCCCTGTGTCCGGCCAGTACACGTACGGGTCACGAAAACAACACCTTTGTTCACTTAGCCGACCACAGATCGGACACGAGATAACAATGAGCACAGACAGACAAAGAGCGAGGAGAGTGCCTAGTAAAAGATGGCAGGCGCCCCGTTTTACAATAGGCCCCCAGTCATTCAGGCGAATGGACTATTGCGTGCAAGAAGGTATCATTGTTCGTCGATACGAATATCCCTACAATAGGGAGTCAACATCTCTCTGCAAGGCTATGACTGCATCTCATCTCGCTCCATTCATGCATAGAGGCGTGTGTCTGTGTGTCTCTGCTCCTTCGTATGTGTCGAATTGCGGGCAAACGTGCAGTCTACGCGACTTCCTGCTGTCCATACAAGGGGAAATGCCGTCAGCCCGTCAGATACCCCGTGTTTATCCCACGATTTCCCCTAGCGTTTTTCCCTCTGAAGGCATCATAAGCCAGCTACTCCCTAAGCTCGTTAATGACTCGTCGTGGTATTAAGGCGATCACAGGCCTCCTTGAATGCTAGGCTATATACGGCCATTCGTGGACGAGATGTTGCACGAACCTTGGGAATGGCTATTCATGGCCAATTGAAAGGCAGCCAGCAGATGTCGCTCGTACACGGTTACAGCTAATAAAGAACACCTGTCAGTGGCTGAAAATGGAGGGTGGAGGGTGGAGGGGGGGGGGGGTGCTGAGCCCCCAACAAGGGGAACTTGAGATGATGGAATGGACGCGGAGGGAAGGGAGTCAAGGGACCGATTGAGAATGACCGATGGAATCTCGTGGTCAGCTGAAGATGGGGAGCGCATTCTCGGGATTTCCTTGATATTGCCTATATTAGTTGAGCAAAGCAGCGTAATTGTGCATCGTCGGCTGTATGAAAGAAAATAGACACGTTTGATAAATAAAGAGTATTAATTGGGTTAGAGCGTTTCGAAATCTCTTGCCTTTGTATAGAAATTGAACCACTTTCGTGGAACTTGTTATACCGGCTTCCGATATTGCTCCAACATCTATATTCTATGCTATATCGTTCCACGTGATCTCTCCCAAGAGGAGGGAAAGTAGGTAAACGGTAGTCTCAACTACAGCCTAGTGCAGACATGTCAAAACGCTTGTCACATAATGATGCATGTCCTTCCTGTGATTATACCAACTCTCTACCACTTTGGGCTCTTGTCGACTGGCTCGTAGCCAATTTCAAAGTAGAAACGTGTGTAACAATGGGAAGCAAAGAAATCTTGAACTTTCCTTCCCAAAGGGGGTAGGCTACCCGACAATGGACGCCCCATTACTACTCATCCACCTTTTATTCCCCTCTTCTGTTCACCTCCTTCTTTCTTCTCCTGTACAATCGTAAACTGAGCTCGTTTCGGTACGAGACAAAGACATGCAAATGAAGGGGGAGGGGGGGCAAGATGGATAGAATGACTAGAGGAGGGACAGGTCATACATTATGGACACTCTCCCAGGGAGTCAATTAATGCAGAATACAACAGTGAGGGGCAAAGGGAACATTGGAACGGTTCTGGATATAACTCGGCAAATGACCCAAGACCAAATCATGCAAAGTGCTTTCACTTCTGCGTCTCTTCATTCTTCTCTCCTGTCTCGGTCCATTTGTGCACTTTGATGACCCAATAATGACCTAATTATGGTTCATTTGCCGAACACTAGTTCTGGAGATATCCCCTTTGCATAGCTGATAATATTGGCTTCCTGCCCCTTGAACTGAAATTAATGAAGCCAGAAATATATCCCTTTTCGTAAACCAACTTTATCCTGTAGCGCCTTGCTTGCCCCGAAAGTACGGCAGACGATTTCTCGAGACGTGATCCGCTTTTTGCACCGCATAAGGTCGCTGAGTTGCGCAGTGCAGTGCAGAAGAGAAACGGAAGGGCGACCTTCGGTTGACGCAGAGAACACACTGCCATTTGTGTCGGTCGCCGACGGAAACACACAGATTGCTCTGCATGCATGAACCGGTCGCGTGCCGTGTCAGTTGTCACTCAAGTTAGAAGATAATCAGGCGCATCCGTGACAACATCCGGATAGTAGACACCGTATGCCACATGACGGAATGATAAGGGACACAAGTTATTACGAGTTATTTTAGGCATGATTGGTCGAATCGCGACTTTCTCGTCATTACAGTGGTATATGGTTAATAATCCTTACGAGAAGTCTCTTGAGTTTTAAGTACTGAATATTGGGCTGTAATTGTTTGAAAGTGCTGCGAAACTGTTTTGCTCGAGTGATGATTCACTCGTTCCACTTACGTAGACGGATAGACGAACGATTTGAGATTGAGACAGAGAGAGAGAGAGAGAGAGAGAGAGAGAGAGAGAGAGAGAGAGAGAAAGAGTCAAACCGTCGCATCTAATGAATGCACGCTGTAGTCAATGCGATCCCTCGTCATTGCAAAGTGCAAATTGGAAAGAACATGCGAGTTCATCTCAAGTGCAGTGTGTAACACGGACAAATAGTGGTTACCCTCATATAGAATTATTGTCCGTTTATGCATTTAGGAGTCCATTTTACGAAACCTTATGCTCATAACGAATATGCTGCAATCGTTATTTTACGGAAAGCTAAATATTCATTATGAAAAGGAAGTGATCATGGCAAGATGCGCTCTTCAGTACCGTCTCCACGGAGAGCCGGTGGTCAGAGCAGCGGTCGAGAATGGCGCCTCGCACGTTGATGTTTCGGGAGAACCCGCGGTGGGCACGGAAGTTCAAAGATCAAAGACCAAAGATCAAAGATTAAAGACCAAAGATCATCATGATGTTATCCGAAGTATTACAGTTCCTCGAGGGCATGCAACTCAAGTACAATGACCAGGCGCGGGAGAAGGGCGTCTACGTGGTAGGCGCGTGCGGGTGAGTGGAGATTAGAGATCAAAGATCAAAGACTAAAGATCAAAGATCGAAGATGAAAGATAATTTCAGCTGGGACTCGATTCCGTGCGATCTGGGCGTTGACTTTCTGAAGCGCAACTTCGACGGCACCTTGGCTACCGTAGAGACGGTCGTGCGGAACAATAGGGGTCCCTCGGTGAGCAGACCATTTTGACATAGACCGTAGCATGAAGGCGCTTTAACGTTATTAGATTAGAGTTAGTTTGATTATCACACATAAGTAAAAGATGTATAACGTGAAAAATATTTCCAATAATGTACCTATGTGACAAATGACCTACAAATGGCTTAGCCATGCCCTTCTACGTTAGAAATCAGAACACAATGAGATATCTCTCGAAACCACTGCTTCAATCAGATCAGTCATTTCATAAACTTCTTCATACGATTAGGGTTGATGACGCGACCGATTGGACGAAATGGTGGCTTCCCGATATTTCAAATATTCCTCGAGTACTTCACGATCTAGGGCTACTCGTTCAATACGGGCACGTACCAGTCGCTGGTGCTGGGCATCTCTTCCATGAAGAACGACAACCTCCGCCAGCTGAGACGGTCCATTATGCCGGAGAAGCTGCCCGATGCCAAGTACAAGGCACCCAAGAGGTACGGTTGACGGGAAAAGGCTCCGTCAGTCGTCGTTCTCCTATTCCGACGATGGGAGTGTGCATGATGTGTCGGGAGAGAATGCTGAAGAAGCAGGAATTTGCTTACTGCCGGAACCTTTGTGCCAATCATATCCGCTGTGTCTTGAATGAGCTTGTGAAGAGCGAATGCCGAGTTCAGAAGCTTTTCGTTGAAGAGAAGCTAATGTCATTGACGTAATCTTAAAATGTTCCCCTAGGGGAGCGTTGTGGCACGTGCAGCGGGATAATCTCGACGGCTGGGCCCTGCCCTTCCTCGGATCCGATAAGGTGGGCCGCGACCTAGTCTGTTTCTACCCTTCTCAAAACTAATGATAGCTATGATCCCATTCTTACTACCGAGTAGCCGCAGCCATTCATTACGAATTAAACCATGTTAATCCGAAGTTGAACCATGTGACGTGCAGAGAAAACGGGGTGACTTTTTTTCGTCCCGCCTATAAGCTGTCTATTTTGCTATTTTAGTAATATTTCAATAATTGTGTGTTGTTCAGTCGATCGTCCAGCGATCCCAGTACTATGACTACCACGTCAACGGCCGCAAGCCCGTCGTCATCGCCACCTACTTCGCCCTGAGTATGCCAATTTATGCAAATTAGCCCCCGAAATTTGCATAATGCAGGCTCGATCGTGTACGCGATCCTCGTGGTGGTGTGGCTGGCGGTCTTCGCTCCGCTGTGCATGTTCGGTCCGACCCGACGGTTCCTCCAGGCCCATCCCGAGGAGTGCTCCTTCTACATGTTCAAGGTATACAGAGAAGGGAACTCCAGTTTTTTTAGAAAGGCTACGAGATACCAAGCTATTCGCTAAGCTCAGCTCTTACGTAGAGAGAGACCTCATGAGTTCTATTCAAATTTCCCTCCCATAGATTAGCCAAGCTGGCTCATAAGAAAAGGCGTAAACGTTGCGGATAACGTGGAGTAAAGCATGCCGTTCCAGTCTTATTGATGTATATGTTTTTTTATAATGCACATGCATAACCGCGACGCGTCTCGTTATCGGATGCAGTGAGACGTATTGGTTAAAAAGACCTGAATAAAATGCTCTAACGAGGAGCGAAACGTACACGTGTCGTCTTGCAGAGTACGGGGCCGACGAAGCAGCAGATGAAGGAGGCGTCGTTCGACTACTTCTTCTACGGGAAGGGATGGGCCAAGAACGAAGCCGTCGACGACGTCAAACCCACTAAGACTGTAAGTACTATACGCAGTGAAATTTCCCTAGCCGGCTGGGGAAATTTAGCCCTCCCCCTACTGAATTCTTGTGGAAAATATTGCCCACGCCGTGGGGATACTTCGCTCTGTGTACTCGCTATCTTTGCTGCATGAGAGGAGTTCCGTTCATCACCGTGTTTCATGGTGAGTATGCTATGACCAAAATGCAGCATGCCAGCCAAAAGAAACTGCACTAAGAGAGTGCAGACGAAGTAGGACTGCGATAACTGACGGAACGTCTTCGTCCCTAACATCCCATCCCTACAGGAGGCGGCGGTCTGCCACGGCCCTGATCCGGGCTACATCGCCACCTCTGGATGCGCCACCTCCGCCGCCCTCGCCGTACTCAACGACCGCGACACGCTCCCCAAACAGTCAGCTTTTGGTCTTTTTGTCCCCCTCCCCCCTCGAGAGCTATAGCCTATAGGCATGTTATATGCACAATGTTCTAAATGTTCAGAGAACGAACTAAAATGCTAAGGGTAAAATGTTTTCCCTGCGAAAGTTCCCACCGAAATCAGGGTTATTCTTTTATATCTCGTTCGCTTAACATTTACGCTGCTGTCAGAACATTGTGTATGGTTGGTAGACTCTAGATTCCTGCATTGATTTGGTCAAATGTGCACATCTTCTATCTTGTTCTAGTGTTCATTGCAAAGGGATAAATAAAAAATTGTTATGCTAGACCTCTTCAGAGGAGGCGTGTACACTACGGCCTCAGCCTTCCGCAACACCCGCATCTTCGATTACCTCAAGACCTTCGGCATTACCTTCGAGAAGATCGCTCCCTCGAAGATCTAGAGAGAACTAAATATCGACGATGAACGCATGTGTTAATGGATAATATCACGTGCCCCTTTCTTGCTGTTTGTTCATTCCGTGTATGCATTTGTAGTGAATAGAATGAATAAATATCTTACGCTCAACATAACTAATCTAATTCTCCCGATTCCCTCCCGCTCTCCCGGTCCCGATTGTAAAGTGAGGAAGCAGCCTCTAACCAAAAGTCTTGAAATTCGATGAAAATTATTCGAAGGTTTCAAAATATGAGGAAAAACATAGTGACAATAAAGAAATCGATTTCTCGAATATTATAAATTTTTATTATTTTTCCTTTTTGTTTTTACGCTAATTAGGACCAAAACTTTCATACAAGCTTCACTCGAAAATCACTTCCATGTCCCTTTAACAACACTAATTGGGAGTGTATCGTGGCCGCACGGTATTCTGCCCCAATGCAAAACCTTTGGAAAGCGAAAAATCTTCCTGTCATTTCCGAATACGGTAGATCGGTGTTCCGCGCACCACGAATAAATTTTTGGGAATGGGAAAGGAAGAGCAGCACGATAGGCACTAAAGCTAACATCAATCCGACACTTAGGGCTTTTGGGAACTCAAGAAAGACGATATCCTAGTCGGTTTCGCTTTCCAAAGGTATAGAATATTGTGGCCGATAATAAAACTCTCGAACTATCCACTTATTTACTCGATCCGTGTTTGAAAGAAATCAAATACCGACATATCGACAAACTGAAAATCGATTTTTCTCATCCCTGAGGGCCATTTTTAATAATCAAATGAAATAGATTAGAATTTTTTTGTTTTATTTAGATCCAAGTTATGTATCTATCTTTAGGAGCTAAGCTGTTTCAGTTTCCATAGATTTCGTTGACAAACTATAATACTGACTGCACACATCAGCTCTCTTATCAATGTAGTCCCCGTCATCGTGCACACACCTTTTTGGGTGTTGTCCCTGACCCGAACCATCGAGTTTGCAGGGTCCATATCATACTTTACATTCCTAAGCGCCTCAGATATTTCCATTTGTACAAAGCAACCCCTGGCACCTTGCTGTTAATCTGAGAAAACCTCGATGAAATGGTAGCCCTTGGTATTACTCCGTCGGCGCCTCAAGTTTCGTTATTTAGGAGATAAGCAACCGAACAAGCCGCAGATAGGTTTCTTCAATAAGCATAATAGCCTTTTTAGACTAGTTGATGAGTCGTAGTCGCGAAAACGTCTCCTCGTTCCCTAGGAAATGTTCCCTTTTCCACTCCATAACGTTAATTTCTGTTTACAACCATTGCAACCGCTCTAGTCGCGCTCTGTCCTCCGGCCATCCGTGTGAAACCCGTTAGGGTGCGGTATTCGCTTGGCGGAAAAAAGTGGCCATTCAAAGCCACAGTGTTCTGGCAACAGTGAACATGTTAAGCGAACGAGGTGCCGAAAAATAACCCTGATTTCGGTAGGAACTCTCGCACGGAAATCACCGTATTCTAAGCATTTTGGCTCGTTCGCTTAACATTTAGAACACTGTGAAGCGCGAGAAGATGGAACGATAAAACTCGCCGTTCCACCCACATTTCCCGTTCAAGTCTAATTGACCGCCTCCTATAGTCTGGAAAATCGGAACGTATAATTCGTGATTTCGCCGCTACGGTGCTTAGCGATTTTTTCACGCTTTGAAACGATACCAATCCGAGACAAGATATCAGGAACATGGATAGCTCTTTGAGATCAGTATTTCCTAGAGCTTCGCATAGTACAAATTAGAATTTGATAAGATCAGTTTGAAAGGTACCGGAATCGGCGCTACGACCGGAACGATTATATCTTCCATTTTTCTCTACTATATGTGGTTTTATGAATAGTAGATATGTAGATATATCTCTGTCATCCTCTGTTCTGCCTTTACATACACTCAGCGATGGTTCTGCGGAATATTCTCCCGATTCGCATTTAGTGAATAATATACGAACCGGCTTGAGAGATATCGAATTTTGGGAGGATTTATTTTTGAGCGGAATGGAGAATGTATTCACAAGGTACAAATCGGGTTGAATTTTATTGTGAATATTCGCTCTGTGTAGCTATTTTTGATAATCATACTGCATGATAACGGAATACGATTGTTTTCATGATGCTATATAAGATTCATTTGGGCTTAGTCGACGTTCTCATTACGTGTATATTTTCTCCTTCTCCCCCCACTTCAAGCACTAGAGGCCACCATTTCAAACTAATCGCTCCCCTTGCTCGTAGTTCCCATTTCAAGACAACTTTCTGCTTTCGTAATCTCTTCACTTGGAACAAACTACCCGATAACGTATTTGATCTTTCTCCGCTTGTATTTAGGAAATTCCTCGCCTCCTTTCTTTCCTCTGTGCATAAAAAATTAGCTTTTAGTAAGCTCTCTTATACTTACTTATGAACTGTACTGCGTCATTACCTGATATTAACATTGCCTTGCTATTTAAGTGTGGATAAATCAATCAATGATACAGGACACGGAACGATTGCTGAACGAAACACCAGGTTCGTAACCTTTTCAAAATATATTAAAATATAGCTTATTGTTAGTTGGTGTGCAGAGTGTGAATCAAAGTTTGCCAGTCTATAGATGTTATCAACTCCAGTGATCGATGTTGTCATGATGCCTAGCATGACACACCATGCACTATATGCAAATTTAAGATTATCGCAAGAATTATATGACCATAAATTTAGATGTTATCGATGAAGCAACTGTGGAAAAGAGGCACACGAAGAAGCGAGATGATATTCAGGTAGATCCCTTTAAAAATTAAACTTTTATCTTCCATTTGGCAACTTATATTTTAATGTACATGAAATGTTTTTTTCTCTTCTGTGTATCAGGACATTGCTCTGCTATCTCCCTAATTACGCCACTCTCTGAACAAAATAAAAAAAAACTGAGTGCGAAGGGTCTTCGAGGAATAGCAATAACGGGCGTTCTTGCATTCCATCTTCTTCCTTCCACTTTTTGCAATGGTTTTCTCGGTGTAGATATGTAAGTGTTGAATTTTTTTTCGAAAACTAATTCGTAATATTTAGATTCTTCGTGCTATCTGGTTATCTAATGGCTTCTATTCTATCGAAGAAATCTGCTATAACAGCGCCAGTTATGATAGATTTCTATATAAGAAGATTCAAAAGAATTGTCCCTTTGTATAGTTTACTTCTCCTGGGAACAACGGTAGGTTTCATGTATATCCAAATTGCAGCTTTTTAAAGGTACATACATCTATCATTGATATTCTAGGTATTAGTTCCATTTATATTCCTACCGGATGATATTTCGGAGTATATTCTAGCTTTAAAATGGGCTATTCCATTTGCGGAGAATATTAAACTTATAATGCAGGTTGAAGATTACTGGACGCAGGTTCGATATGCTGTACATTTATTGTTGGCCTCAAAGTTAGAGCAAATTTATTAGAATATTGTTTTTCAGGTGTTTTATTTTCCTGTTCTTTTGCATACTTGGTCACTGGGAGTTGAAATCCAGTGGTATTTGATAGTACCCTTGGTCGTTCTTCTAGAAAGACATTTCGCGAAGCAGAGCAGCAGTTCTCATCTTATATTCTATTTATTTTCAATCGGAGGTAAAAAAATAAATGTGAGGAGGAAGAAACATAATCATTTCAGCATCTCTTACGCTTTATTTAATCTCATCCCCGAAAGTTTCCTTCTCTTTTCTCTTCACGCGATCCTGGCAGTTTCTCATTGGCAATCTCTCCTACACTCTTTCAACTATCTTTCCATCTCCATCTAATATATCCATTCTCTACAAACTCGGAGCTCTTTCTCTTACAATCTTCGTATTCTTTCCTTCTCCTCTTCCTCCAGATCTTGCCAGAATTATGGTAATTTCATAAATTATTACAAAAACATCGCTTTTAGTATACATTCATAACGGGCGCAATATTGTATGGAGGATCATTTACACAGTCAAGGTTTCTTTCGAATCAGTAAGTGTGGTTTGTTTTTGTAGATGGGTAATATTTTCCAGTATTCTCGTGTACATCGGAGATCTCTCTTATATTCTTTATCTGGTGCATTGGCCGGTTATTGTTCTTCAAAAATATTCACTAGTCGATTCTGATGACCTCGGGTATAGCGGTAAGCTTTGATAAGAAAGACATGATTGATGACCTAATTTAGATATTCTCTTCTGCCTATTGCTAACTTTTCTGATCTCTGTTGTTGTTCATCACTCTCTGGAAGAATGCTTCATCAAAGCTAGCAATAGAACTGCATGGGTTACTGTATCGATCATCTACGCTATTCTCATATATCTAGTTGCTACTCCGACATTGTTTGACATTTCTACTTATTTTCGATTGCGTAAGATTCATTTTCAATGTCCTAATTAGCTCATTTTCCTGTTCTAGCTAGCGCAGAAGAAAGAATAGAGAAAGCGATTGAATGGAATTCGCGTGAGAAGAACACTATATGGTTTCCCGATCCGCCTGGCTTGGAACGAGATATAGAAATGGAAGGGTATGCCACTTCCGCAAAATTTAGAATTAGAAGAAGTATTGCAGGTACCTCAACTACTCGCGCAGTATCAGCACCGAAGGAGTTGTGGTATCTTTTTTTACAATCATAATAATGTTAATTCTAAGGAAACCTATTTTATAAATTATATTGTAAATTATTAAGCGCGGAAACGGCACCGCGAAGATAGTACTACTCGGAAATTCGTATGGTCACCGGGCGTATTCTCGTCTGATCAAATCTTTTAATGGAAATTTCGCGGAATTTCGGATCTTCATTCTTTGCAGTATGTTATTTCTCCTTTTCCTCTCTTCTTCTGAATGTTAGAGCAAGGTTAAGGTATTTATAGTAGAGAAAAAGGAAAGATATAATCGTTCCGTTTGTAGCACAGATTCCGGTGCCTTTTAAGATGAACTACTAAAGTTCTTGTGTATACAATGCGAAACTCTAGTTGGTACTGACCTCAAAAAGCTATTCATGTTCCTGATATATTGTCTTGGCATGAAATGGTATCGCTTCGGAGTGTTTTCAATTCGCTAAACACCGTAGCACAGTGATTCGACCCTAAAGGGAGTGCGGCGTTATGACGTTTCGAAAACGTCGTCCGCGCCGTGCACTCACAGGCACACCACGGCCTACTCTCTAAAGGAAATTTTGGCGCTCGCGCACCAGTTTATCATTTTTCTTCCGGTTTTTTGCCTTTATTTGTTGAATATTAGTAAAAGTTTCGTATATTCAAAGGATCTAAGCAAAATATCAGTGAAAAGGTGCATTTTGACCCTGCTGAAGACGTAAAACCCTTATTTCTCAGAGATTATAAGAGACTCAAAAACGAACTTAGTGCCATCTGATAGAGCTTATACCCTTCCACAACACTACGGAGAGTTTTGTTTCGATTTCTTGCCCAATTCGGAGAAAA
>LS925836.1:67742-85532 GCA_900490955.1 Micoletzkya japonica
CTCTCTTATTTCGCTCCATAGAATCCTTCAACGTGATCCGTTTTCGGTCAAACTTGATACAGAGATAGATCTCATTGTGAGGATTCGAATGCGGCCAACTAGAACTCTGTAGGATCATTTTGAGCCGACTTATGCCAAAAGTGGAGGAAAGTGGGGAAAGTTTGAAATTTGGGCGCAAATTTACTAGCTTAACGGTAAGTATTGCATCAAAACAACTTTAAAGTTTTGCTGATAATGGCTTTTCCTGCTGCGATTCATCATCCTTTTATTCCTACAACAGCATACCGGAGACGCAGCGTATCTCTTCTCCAGCTCCCGATACTTGTCGAGGGTGAGGTCGTTGAGGAAGAGGTAGAAGTCGAGGTTGAATGCGGGATCGCCCTCGCGCGCCTTTTCCACTATATGACGGTAGGCCCGCTCACGGCGTTTCCTTGGAATGGAGCACATTAGCGCTTTGATTTAGGTAATGCTCGGGCTGAGAACATCGTAAATATAATAATATATAATAGAATGATTCCAGGTTTGAGCATCCATTCGCATACTTTCTCATCAAACGCAGCTGCTTCTGGTAGAAGTGGAGGCCCACGAGAAACTGGAAAAGAGTTTGTAGTCTTGGAATGAATTCAAGAGAACAAATATTTGTGAATATCATACCGGTGGACATCCGCATAATATTGCTGCGATGACGACGAAAAAGCCGATGGTTGTGAAGTGAAGTTTGGAAAAGAATTCGATGGTGGTCTGGGATGGGGGACCATTTTCTGAAGTACCACATATCTCATAGCTAAAGATTCAACTGGATATTTTGAGCGTGAGGTGTTATTTTCTGAGCCTTTTTAAAACATCAAAGTTAACGTACGCATTTTATACTTTTCCTGTAAAAATATAGGCTTGATTCCCGAACTCTATTTCCATATATACATATATAGTAGGTTTTAAATCATAGCAATTTTTAAAGGGACATGGAAGCGAGAAATTTTGTGAAACCAAACATGGCTATACTTCTAGAATATGTTTCTGAGACGATAAGAAAGATAATAGCGTTTGAAAAATATTTTTAAAAAATTTCTGGAGCGAGAAATATTTATTTGTTCCGGGAATACCTCGATGCCATTTGCCTCGTTACTATGCGCTAAACGCAGTAAGACTGCGCCTTTTCTGGGAAACGATTTTTAGGATATCTCGCGAAGTAGACATTTTTGTGCACTCTGGTTTTGATTTCTATGTTATTTAGGCGATAAACTTTCATATGAAAGCCAATCTTTTTTGGCTTCCATGTCCCTTTAAGGGAAGTAGGAAGCAATAAAATTTTTTTCTTAATTTTTTTTGCAAAGAAACTTTTTATTATAATTTTATTATATTTATTAGAACGAAATTTCAAAAAAATCATTTCACGAATACTATTATTTTTTAAGATTTTTCCTTTTGGTTTTATACTAATTCCGGCGAAATCTTTCACATAAGCTTTACTTGAAAATCGGTTCCATGTCCCTCATGTCCATCAATCTGTCACCTCCACGGTCTTCATTTTTATAACATGCCACGTCGTCGAGCGTTGTTTGTGCCCATACTCCGTACATACAACTGACGTTGTTCGAGACTGATGTGTAGTTCATCCCGGAGATAGAGCTCAAAAGGGAAACCTCGACTTTTATTTTTCCACTATTCACCTAAATTGAATGCGTTCAGCTTCAGAATGAACAAGTTTCGCATCTTTTCCCACCCTAGCTAGAAGGATAAATATTGAGAACATGAACTCTAAAGATCGCGTATTCCTGTTTTCAATTGCGTTACCGCTTTTCACGGAGTATTCTTGATTAATTTTCTGACCCAGTCTCATAGCCCTCGTCACAAAGCAGTGTATCACCATGCCGAATAACTAGTGTCCCTGATTCTCTGAAAACCATCATTAGTGAGGAAGTTATCTCAGTTCATAAAGTAGAAAGAGGAGAAGTGCCTGTGAAATTAAAGAAAATACTCACATATTCGACTGGCACCTGCGTGAGCGATTAGCAGTGCATCGAGGGGTGCAGAACAACATATTCTCTGAAAGTGGGACAGGTTATATATATATATATATATATATATATATATATATATATATATATATATATATATATATATATATATATATATATATATATATATATATATATATATATATATATATATATATATATATATATATATATATATATATATATATATATATATATATATGATTTTGTTAATCCCTTTCACAGCAAAAGGCCCGTCTGAAAAGGATAAAAATATAGAGCTTGAAACCTCACTTTTACGTTCGAAGAGCTGCTGTATGGCGATGGAGAAGTTGCTAAACACAAAGTTGCCCGTTTGAAGGCCACCCCCAAGCTCCTTCCAAATCTGTAATGAAGTAACAGGTAATAAATTATGTATAGTAACAGGTAATAAATTATATATTACCTCAGTCTTCGATGTAATCGAAAATCTGACGACATTATTCGACTTAGAAGATTCCCAATCTGAAGGCAGCATATGAAGAAGAAACAAGCTCTTGTCGTTTTAATAAGAAGAAGTGACACTGTGTTGCGAAATAGCAAACGATTTTTCTTATGAACTTCTGTTAAATAATTTTCCTTCATTCAACATTTTTATACATACTACATAGAATAGAATAAGCATATCGATGTATAATATACATTGTATATACCATCAATGTGAATATTTCCAGAACTCGAGTTGATCTCGTTTTGCTTCAGTCCTTCTTGCCATAATGTAAGTTTTACTTGACGTGATGACGTAGCTCTGCAGCCTTATTCGAATTTTCCGTTGTGTTTACGCTATTCTTTGCTAGTTCTTATTATTTGAAAAATTGAAATAGTAAGAGATACAAATGATTTTTTTCATAAAAAAGAGATTTATAAAGAAAAAAGGAAAATTATTAATGATTTTATGAAATTTACATGCAATGGTTACCCACCTGGCAATCAATATTACTGTCCGATTATTGTCACTTTCAAAAAGTACCTCCAGGGGGCCAAAACACTTCTCCTTCTGTACATCAAAAAAAGAAATTAATAGTTATGGAAAGTAACAAAACAGTACAGGAAGTCTAGTCATGTATTGAAAAAAAGATAGCAGATCCTTTGAGCACCACACCCCTCAAACCTTTTCTCCCTCATTTTTTTTGTAGCATAACTAACAATTATTTATGTTTTGTCCCTCTCACCATATCAACGTCGTAGAAAGTAACGTGTGGTAAAACAGGAGTGGGCTGTCCCATGCAACAACGGTGAATTACCAGAAGTATGAGCGTCCATTCCTGAGAAATACGCATTCATTGTAAGGGTTTTGTTCACGAATCAGGAAAAGAGCCATGTATTTTTCTTTGGTTGTTGAAATGTTTTTCCTTGGTTGTTGAAATGGTTATGATATTTTGTGGATATCATAAATAGCAGAAACTAAGGTGAATAATAGTTCGACAAACGCGAAAAGCAAAGGCAGTGGAGCGTCCGCTCATGACGAACGAGCGAAGGAGAATGACCTGTGTCGAGGGTAAAAGCCCTAAAAGGATTAGAGTTCTGCAGACGAGTCATTCTCACCAATATGCTCATTTATTTTTGGCGATGGTTATGAATAATGTATTTAGTAAGTGGGTTCAGTCCGATCGCATGTTTTCTCCATACCACTTCAAGCTAAATCCATACTACAGATTCACGAAGCATAATAATACTGACTTGTCTGCACAACTTTAGAAAAGATGCTACAAAAAGTTATTAAAATCTTGATTGTAATTTAGGAATCAATGTCTCTTTGAAGAGAATTATATTGAAGCGAAATAGGAATGCTCCTTTTGTCATGCTTTGTATTTCCATGATAAGCCTGTTTTTTTAAATATCATCTAGTTTTATTATATTTGTTTTTTAAAGTTGTTTTTTAAGTTTTGGTACCGAAACCGAAATTCAGTGCAATAGAGATTTTCCCTAAAACATTGGCATACTATTTGTAACAGCCTTCCAATTACCTTTCAAATTTTTCAAATACCAAATTGTAATAGAATTTTTTTGACAGCCTTTTCGATTTGCAGTATATCTATCGCCTTTTCGTAATTGGAAACCACATCGCATTTGGAATAAGTAGCATACGGTAAACACCTCGTCCCGTAGCCTCCTAAATAGCACCTGTTCCGCTGAATTCCTGGTAAGCTAACCGGCATCATAAGAATTAATTATCCCAATCCAAAGCAATGTTGAATTAGTTAGTAATACGCTTCGATATATTATTTCTAACGAATTCAGCCGTTACCCAACGCACGCTTCAACTGTACTATTTTGAGCAGGAGGAACGCAGGAAAAACTTTATACTTCTAAATATTCATCGAGTTCTATGTATTCTAGTACGGTGGTGCACCTGTCCACCTCCTATAGGCTTATCATTACGCTCATCTATGATAAAACTTTGCAAAAAAATTATTGCGGTCCTTCTTGATGCGCAGCCGGTTTCAATAAGAGCAATCATTCTCTATTTCATATCCAGCCTCCTCTATTTGTTATTCGCAATGTATTCAGTGCCAGTCGGTCCCTTGGATGACCCTAGTTCCGAGCGAGGAGTTCCTGGCAGTCCACCGGATCGTATCCTACTCTCTGGCCCTCCTCGGTCTCGTCACCACCACCTTCTGCCTCTTCGTCGCCATTCGAACCAAGGACACGCTCATAAGCACCGAGTACAAGGTCTACCTGCTACTCACTGTGGTAGGCACTTTTGCATTCGAATCATGAGATTCGTATGAGATTCGACTCATTTAAAGGGACATGGAAGCCAAAAAAGATTGGCTTTCATATGAAAGTTTATCGCCTAAATAATATAAAAACCAAAACCTGAGTGCACAAAAATGTCTACTTCGCGAGATATCCTAGAGATCGTTTCCCAGCCAAGGCGCAGTCCTACGGCGTTTAGCGCATAGTAACGAGGTAAATGGAATCGAGGTATTCCCGGAAAAAAATAAATAAATATCTCGCTCCAGAAATTTTTTTAAAATATTTTTTAAACGCTATTATCTTTATTATCGTCTAAGAAACATATTTTACAAGTTTACAAGTATTCTGTTTCAAAAAGTTTGTCGCTTCCATGTCCCTTTAATGCGCATGCTTCAAGTATAATAGGTAGATAACAAAGGAGCATTCAAAGCATTCCAAACGTTAGGTATCTAGGTGCTGTTGTGGGTAAAATATTTTAAAGGAGCCGTACCACGAGCTTCTGGCCATATCGGGTCTTTACGTCATTCAGTAGATCTAATCATCCTGACCGGGTATTCCGAGGTGTTATGCGATTTCATTCACTCTCCGCGGAGTAGTGAAGGTGTAAAGAGCAAAGCGCTTTTCACAAAATGGGATATATTAGCCGACGGAGAAGAGATGCAGCTCTGATTTATTGACAAAATGATTTTTTACATTGTTCTGATCATTTTAGTAAAAAGAACGATCGGAAGAGATGGGCGGAAAGGCCTAAATTGATATATCAGGGTAGCGCGGGAATTCAAATCCTACCGTACTCGTGGGCCGGCTCCTTTAATGGGAACTGCAAAGACCTAGACTGATAAGCCTCTTCTTGAGGTAACTATCGTGGTGGAGGACCAATACATCGCCTTCGCCTTCTCGCCCGTTCCTCTCATAGCCTACGGCTGTGTGGCTGACGATGGGCTGCTCGGGGAATTCGGAATCACCGCCAATGCGCAGTTGGTCAGCGATCATCTGATGGAGTGTTTATGCCACAATGTTCTAAATGTTAGGCGAGCGAGCCGAAATGTTTGGAGAAAATGTTTTCCGTGAGAGAGTTCCTACCGAAGTTAGGGTTAATTTTCGTAGGCTTTACATATTTCAGCGGCCAGAAGATTGTGATGCAAATGCTCCCAGCATAAGAATTATTTAATTCGAGATAGTTGAGTGGTTGAAATGAGCATCTCGATCGATGCTCTATGATTACCCGTCACTCACAAAGACACTTGTAGTCGTGTACGGCCTTCATGACCGGTTGTCAGATACTACCGTATGCATGCGCCTTCTACTTCAGACATCAGGTGATTGTAGGCCAAAGCTAGCTGGAAGGGAGGGGAATGCGAGGGGAGAGATCGTGGGCATAGCTAGATATGCAATGCTAGGAATGGATAACATATATAGGGGACCTTCGATAATGCATCATGAAGCTGAATATGAAAAACACGGTGTAGAATTTAGTAACAAAAAACAAACAAACAACGGCAACTGATAATGAGTAGGATCTCTGCGGAAACTGTTATCGTAGATCTACTCAAAGAATTCAAATGCAAAAACGGGAATGCAGATAACAGGAGAGCGACGCACAGTTATAATAGATACTCTTTCTCTTCAGGCAGTGCAAATGCCCGGTTCCAAGTGGCGGTTTCCACGCTCCGTTTTCGTTGCGTACATTTCAGGAATATCGCTACTCGTGGTTATCAATGCTCTCGTCGTTTATGTAAGATCCTTTATATATGTTTATCAACATCAAAATTAATGTTATCACAGAAGAGCAGAAATCATATATTGTCCATTTTCATTTATTACATGAAATATACTCTAAATATATACTGGGTATATATTAACAGGGAACTCGCGGATCTCCTGAGTATGAAGCTGCCATCATCAAAGAGGTGAGCATACATATCTATAGAACCATACTAAACTTGATTTTGCTGTCATATGACAACAAAAACGTGTCAATATGTGAATCTGCTTTCCTAGAAACCGTTCTTTTTCAGGCATACACCGCTTTTTCGCTGGAAATGCAGCAAAGAATTAACTGTTATGAGATGGCTAATACTATGGCCGCTATTGTTATCCTTGATTTATCTCTAATAGCTGTTGTGATGACCACGGTAAGAACGCAGCCGAGTTCAACATTTGAAAATTTGCATTTTTAGACGTGCTACCAAATCTTCAAGGCGCTCTCGAAGCACTCGCATCTGAGCGAGAAGAGTCGCGAGATGCACAGAAAGATGATCAAGGCTCTGCTTATTCAGTTAAGTCAAAAAAGCAGAAAATAAGATAAGAAACTATCTTCGTGTTCGCTGCACAACAAATAGAGAAAAATTTGACTATCTAGCTGTTGTCTGGTCATGTGATTTTTATTCGGCTTATTCTGATTATATCTGGAGAGTGAGTTGGGCAAATTACGAGATGTCTTTTCAGCTGTCCATTCCAATGATCGGCATGGTAACACCCATACTCACTATCACCGTACAGTGGCTCATCGGCAACCAGAGCATTGGTAGATCAACTCTTTTTTCAACAATTTCGAAATCCAGTAAAGGTTGCATGACTAACTTCGGGTAGCGCAGTGTCTATTTTAGTAGCCTACATAGCAAACTCTTTTCATCGTATTTGTAAAACTGCTGATGTTCTTTCAGAAGTCTCGTACACGGGTCTTCTCTTCAGTCCCCTCCACTCCACCCTGCACTCCATCACTCTTCTCGCAGTATCGTCGGCATACCGTCAGCAAGTCGCCCGATATGCCGACTCCTTCATTCACTCCTTCGTTCACGCCTTCAGTCTGTCAAGGCCAAAGCGAAAGATTACTGTTTCCAACTTTGGAAATACAACAACCCAGCACAGCAGCTCGATTACGCGTGCATGAAATCTGTCTGGAGGCAATAAAGCAATTTCGAATAATGTGGAGCATAAAACATATTTTTAAATATTCGCTTTTACATGGAAACGACAAATTATCTGAAACCGAAAATTACCATACTTGCAAAGGCCATTTCTTAGACGATAATAAAGATTAGACGATAAAGCGTTTGAAAATTATTTTTAAAAAAATTCTGCAACGAGAAATATTTATTTGATCCGGGAGTCCCTCGATGCCATTTACCTTGTTACTATGCGCTAAACGCAGTTAGACTGCGCCTTGGCTAGGAAATGGAAAATTAAAAATCTCCCGAGGTATACATTTTGTGCGCTCTGGCTTTGGTTTTTGTATTAGGTGACAAACTTTCATATGAAGGGCAGTCTTTTTGGCTTCCATGTCCCTTTAAATGAGCAAGGAGCCGTACCACGAGTTTCTGGCCATATTAGTTCTTTACGTCATTCAGTAGATCTAAACATCCTGATCGGGTATTCCAAGTTTTATACGATTTCATTCACACTCCGCGGAGTACTGAAGATGCAAAGTGCAACGCGCTTTTGACAAAATCGAATATATTAGCTGACTGAGATGAGATATAGCTCCGATTCATTGACGAAACGATTTTTCACATTGTTCTGATCATATTAACAAAAATAACGACCAGAAAAGATGAGCGGAAAGGCCTAAATTGCATATCAGGGTAGCCCGCGAATTCAAAATGCTACCGTACTCGTGGGCCGGTTCCTTTGATGATAAAAAACCCTTTGGATACAAAGATCACAATAAGATCTCTTTGAACTTGCATAGCCTGTTTGGGAACCAGACTTGGCTCATTTAAACAACTAAAGCACCTGCAGTCTTTTGATTCTCAAATTTCAGCATTAAAGGGCCCCTCCAGGCAATATCTACCATATGCATTTTTTGACATCATTGGATAGCTCTCAATCTCCTGAGCCTCATGCTCTCTCTTTTTAGCTGAATTTTTGCCGTTGCTGAGAAAAAGCTGTTCAAAGATTTCTCTCGCTCGTCTCTTCATTACTCTCTTGTCTCTCACAATCAATCAACCGCTCTTAATTGGTTATCTCTTGAAATGAATGAGATGGTTGGAGGGACCCTTTAAAATGGGATGTGTAGTCTTTTTCGTCGGTGTATGAGATCCGAACCTTCGAACTGGAGAACAGTACACCGAAAGCTACGAAATAGTTTTATCTCCACCTAATGTAAGAGATTAGGGTCTCGGAGGGTTCTTCCATAGATGAAGCTGAACATTTGCAGTTTTGCGATTTCGTGTTTTTGAAATATTTTAAAACCCATACCGTATTACACGCGACGACTTGGCTTGAAGTTCGATTTCTGGAAAAGAATGGTTATTTCTATGCATTATAAAAGGAAATATATATAAAAAAAACTTAGTATTACCAGAAAGCGTGGAAATCACCTTCATTTCCATATGTTTGCCTGGAGTCGAGCGATTTTTGCGTGAGTGGCTGAAATATTCATTGTATTTATTTAAGGACCAGTCGGGCTACGCGGCGCTTCGTCCGACTGGCTGGCCAAACCGCAAATTTTGCCTAAAAAATTTTTCCCGTCTCCTAATGCGCGTCTTGTCCATCAACGACCGGCGGCCTCCCCATCGACCCCCCGCTACCATACCCCAGTCCCTTCCTTCTGTCCCATACCGAAGTCTTACAATGAACGCTCTTTGAACTCTGGGTTGAGCGTCCTTTGCTTGGTCACACAGACGTTTAGCGCTTTATATAATAGTATAGATATATTTTTCTGAAAGTACAAAGCCAGAACTTACGAAATTGATCGACTAGTCGCAGTGAGAACGACAAGACTGTTCGAGGGAGCACTTTTGGAACTGGAAAAGATAACGATAATATTTACCATTTCAATACATCCCTTACGTTAGAAATGTTCAAATAGTATTCACAAAAAGTACTCACGAATTGGTACGGCTGCCACTCAGGATCGTAAGCGAGCGAGTTCTGCAGAGACTAATTTGAATTGTGCGCGCGAATTTTGAATTTCGTAAGACTCACGAAATGGTCGTGGATACAGTAGCAGTCTGTGGCTGGTCCAGTCTCAGGCGACGTCGCTGGGTCAGAATGGACAACAATTCGGCCAATTGTTTCTGAATTTTGAGTATCGAAATGATGGAAAAAATTGCTCAGATAATTGATGAAAAAATCATAAGAAGCGTTTTTTGATCAGTTATTTAAAACTACTAACCGGAAACTTCATCTATCGAAAATACAAATAGAATAATGACCTGGTCTCCGGTAACAAGCCTGTGCGTGGTTCGGTCAAAGGCCGCGTGTACAATGAGACGATCGTTGAGGAAGGAGAGGACCGACCAGAGGAGAATGAACTGCTTATTGACAGTTTATCCATTGAATAGATGGATCAGAAATAGAGTAGCATAGGTTCGTTGGAAAAATAACAACCTCAATTATCAAGATGAATGCAGTGCCGATGCGAATGCTGAAAAATGTTTTTTTCCTCTTTTTTTTGCTGCGTCTTTCCCTTCAGTGAGAGAACCTATATCTTTTAGAGAAAATTGGACGAAACTTCTCGCGAAAATGATTTGCATGAAATTATCCAGGCAAGCCACTTACAGGCCTTCCGTTCGGCAGCCGTAGTCCTCATCCGCTTTATAGTAGGTCAGGAGAAAGACGGAATACAGGGCGGCTACCGTAGTGATCATCATATCGAAGAAAACGAGCACAAAGGAGATAACCACAAATGCCGTGAGAAAGTACACCATTCCTAAAGGGAGAACAGGCTGATCAAGGTGAAAGCATAGGATTTACTGTAGATATTGAGATTTTTGGCTAGATCAAGTACTAGCTTTTGTGCAAATTGGAAAGGCATGTGAAGAAAAGCGTAAAAATGTCTGGCATTTTTTACAATAAACACCTGCGATAGCGAAAAGATGTGCAAGAACGCGTAGCGATGAAGGAAGACTCGTTACGGACGTGTAGTTTGAGAGCTGCAATACCGACATTTGTTTAATTTATAAGGAAGCCTCTAGTCGATTATTTCCTATTACATCTGCATAGTGTTATCCGAATAGGATAAAATCGGTCAGAACATTCCTCTAGACAACGATCAGGAAGTAAGAAGCAAGAGATTTTTGAAGGATTTTCGCGAATACGGAATGTTGTAGGGTGATATTTCCGACTTCACCGTTCCTCGCAAACGTGGACATTTACGGTTATGTCCGCTTTCCGTTATTTCTCCATTCAGCTATTGAAAGAATTGTGCATACATAGTAGTCGGCCACAGCCTCCTCGCAGTGTCGTGAATTGTTGAAAAGAAGCATATCCGGAGGCATGGTGTCACTGGAAAATAAAAATAATTGTTACTGTCCATATCTGGCAATTCGGTCTTTCTGTTCCCGTGGCGCGTGGTCGGCTCTACCTTCTTCCACTCTCGCCTTTCAATCAAGAACAGTTCAGCCGTCTCCTTGCCCTAGCAAGATGTAGCGTTCTGCGGGAAGTATCGCTGACAAGGAGAGGTTTTAACCTTGCGGAGAAATTTGAAGATGTGAAATATTGCATCTAGTGTAGTTTTCCATGCTGATTCCGAATTTGAAGTTTAAAATTTGCGGTCCAAGAGTATATTTGAGATAAGGAGAATCAAAGTGGGCAAGTCTGTAATGTCTTTTCTCTCAATTTTTCACTTGTTGCAGCTTAGAGATTTTAAAAGCACAAAATGGGTCGCAACTTCAGCAGGAGGATAACTACGGATCGAAATTCTATCCGGAACGCTTTCCGACAGTATTTTGAAGCTTTCAAGGGGTTAGGCAAGCATATTTAGCAGTAAAACACGTAAAAGAGAATCACCGCGTAATCTCAATTTTCTCGCAAATTTTTGAACTTGATATCCGGAATCAGCACACAAAACTGTATCAAGAATGATATTTCCCATATTGAAATTTCTCCGCATGGTTACAACCGCTCCTTGATCAAGAAGCATTCTACTTCAAGACTTCTGAGCCTCGGGTCTGGTACTTGAAGATTTCTTTCTTGAGAAGATCTCCTCACCTCCCTTCTTTGCAATTCCCCTTCCTTGCGAACCCCGATAAAGGCTAATTCTCTCTCTCAATATCTGGTAAAATGTTGCTAAAAGCATCTACAATACATCGATGGCTGAATTACATATTGATCTATGATAAGAATGATGAAAGATTTCATTCGTGTCTATGCTCCTATGTTTCCACTAAAATGCAGCGCAACGTACACGTCGGTTCCTTCGTTTACATTTATGATCATGCCGGCGATCAGAAGCATCCCGAGTGCAACCTCGTACGCAGTACATATCTGAATTAGAAATTACTCCCTCTTCGTTTTTGAGCTTTTTGCAGATCTATTAGTGGTATTTTACTGATAAAAACTAGCTAAACTACGCTGTACACGGCGATCCACGAAGCGTGCTGCGGTCGCCCTGCTAATGTGATCCAGAAGCGAAGCTCACATAAGCAGCAGGGCAGGGCTCACATACACTGCTTTCATTACACCTCAACTACATTAAGTTATCTTTTTGACGTCATAGGCAATGTTTCCGGAGGCTCAACGCATACGTATGAAAGGATCAAGGAAGAGAAGACCAACAGCGGGCCGCAATAAATCAGTGGCAAACGAATGCAATGAATCAGGCAAGGAGGAGGCGATGAAGCGCGCGATGAAGGGTCATGACAGAAATCCGAGATGATAGAAGCTTATGCTAGAGTAGAGTAGTGGTAAGAGGCCGCCCCTGTTGGTCCGAGCACGCAAGTTCGGACCGCGCATGCGGCAATTCTTTCAACAAACTTTGCCAAAGCATACTCGAAAAATTTCAAAGTTTTTTCTGATGACTGTTTGACCAAAAATGATCCCCGTGTTCTGAAATGTATTCTGATAAAAGTAGAAGATTTTTTGAAAAATTTCAAGTTTTCAAGTTATCGATTTTCTCAGCCAGTTTTCAAAATTTTCAAAAACGCAAAAAATGGTCCCGAGGTATGAAGAATTGAATAGGGGTCTTGTAAGAAGTTTTTTTTTTGAAATTCGCAATTCTAAAGGATAATCGAGGAACGGACAGACAGACAGACACACACACAGCTAGACCGACAAAATTTGCAGTGATTTGCTAGTAAGAGGTAAGTAGCATGAACAGTCGGCGACCTTTCATTAGCCCGACTCCATCCTTCTATTATAAACATGACGAGGACTCACAGAAATCGGAGACATATCAGTGGAGCGACCGCGTGTAGGGTCTGCTGTGGTTGCGAATGAGAGGAAAACGGATCCATCCGATCTGAGATCATTAGAACAATCACTTTACTATTCTTTCACCTTTACCTCAAAATAAATAATTCTCCCTCCTTCTTTTTGTATTCTCTTGCCATTGACAATCTCTAATTGGTCAGTAAATTTCCCTCAAAAGCATTGGCAAACTGATAACTATACAACACACACGTGAATGTCTTACTCCACACTTTTCCCGCAACTTGCGTGCCACAGAACCTCCAATTGCGCGCCAGATAACCAACCTTGCGAGACAGTCGCCTGCTCCTCGCAGGAAATGGGCAAATTGTGAGCTAGAAAAACGCCTGTTGCGCGCCTCTACTGATGCCGCAAATTGCGCGCAACGCAAGCAAGTCGCTCACCAATTCATGGACCAGAGACGTCATCTCCGTGCTCTGGTCCATGAAGACGTGGTTGCTCGCCGAACCACGTCTTCATGGACCAGAGGACGGAGATGACGCTTCACTCTAACAACACTTGTTATTTCAGTTTATTTTTCTCTTATTTTCATCATCTTCTCCTTTTCCTGTATTGTTTCTATTTAATATGTGTGTTTTTTCAGGGATAGCACAAAGGTCGTTATGTGAGGGCGACCACCCCGTGGTCTCTGAACGAGGATTCGTACAAGGACTCGACCCTGATCATGCAACTCCACAGGGACAACCTGACCCTCTGGACCTACGATACAGCCGGAGATGAGGATGAGGGAGAAGCCGGAGAGGGATGCAATAGAAGAATTCCCTCCCTTCCCCTCCCAGGCGAAGCGACTTGAATTGTAAGCTTATACTTGGTTTTGTTGTTGTTGATTCCTTACCCAACCGTTGAGTGAAGTTCTTTCAACTCTCTACCCTCCCCCCTTCATTCTGTGCACACGTGTCGGTGTCTTTATTCTCATTCGTCCAATCCTTTCACAAAATGACATGTTCCCTCCCCTGCAGTCTTCATCTAATAAGCAGAATATAGTACTTCATTATGTAATTGCAGCTCAGCATGGCTTTTCTGTATTGTTATGTAGGCACAATAAATGTTTCATCTCATCATGCCCTTATGCCCTACGGCGAAGTAAAGAAGAAGGAAATGGGGGAAGGAGGGGGATAGGAAGAGGAGGAGGAAGCACGCAAGTGGCGCGACAGCCAGGAGCAGCTTGCACGCAAGACGAGCGCAAGTTGCGAGCAAGCAATGGGGCAAGTTGCGCGGCAGATAACCGGGCGGGCGACGCCCTTGCGGCGCAAGCGATCATTTTGTGGCGCGCACGTTGCGTGAAAAGTGTGGAGTTCTGGACGATTGCACGCTCAGCCAACTGATTGTCCGGAACGAGTAAGCAGAGCGGCGAAGCTCCGTCCACTCGACCCGATCGGTGCGCGACTTTCACACTCCTTTGAGGAAGGGTGGATAGCTCGCGGTTAAGCACATTCTGATGTCGACGTGGCAGTACCACATGGCTTCGATCGATGCCAAGGCTACTGTAGCTCTGTGGAGGCATAGTGGAGGCACACTAACCGACAAACCCCTTTCGTGATTTGCACCTAGCAAATAGGTACTTTCTCCAGTCCGCTAGGAAATGATTCACTAGCACAGCATTCCGCCTGGTGAAGAATGTGTCTAATAGCGAATTGACCACTATTTTTGAATTTCCTCAAGAGTGGTTGAATCAATCCGCACCAAAATTTCGGAGCTTTTGCAATACATGTTGACGAGCTTAAGTTTTAAAATTCATAATTTTCGCTTCACTTATTCGCCTACATGATCGGATTCTATGCGCGGAAACCGCTATTCGCTATTAGAACACTTGGAATGCTGTGCTGGGTGCATACTGAGGGGAAATATTTTCCAGAAATTTCTCTCCTTGTATGGTTGTGGAAAGCTGAAAAATAGTTGGGTTGCTCAATGTTAAAGTCGGTTGTCTCCGTTGAGATACATCAAGCGACACAGCAATGGTCAGCCTGTCATTCTGCACTGTTCAGCCGGAGTGGGAAGGACTGCCACCTTCGTTGGTTAGATTACGAGTGCTTTCTAGAAGCAGTTATGATGCGCTCAGTGTCGAGCGGGGGTCCAAAAATCTTCGATTATTTGTTGTAATTCTTAATTGACATTCGATGAACAGCGGTCTAATTTTCCCTGCAATGCCTGGAATTCTTTAGGGTTTGAAAACCAAACCTTTTAATTGCTTTATAATACCGAGAGAGTGATGAATAGAATGGGAGAATGAAGAGAGTCAGGCGAGAAATGAAAAAAAAACCCTAGTATTCTTTGTCGACGTGCGAAGAAAGCGGTTATTCTTTACTGTCTTTCTAGGAAATGCGGTCACTTCTCTTCCATCTTTTGGAAAATCAGACCGCTTTTCATCGAATGTCAACAGAGAATCATAGCAAATAATCGAGGATTTTTGAGCCCCCCCCCTATGGAAGAACCCTTGATTTATCACAGGGTTTCTTATTCCTCAGCATCTTTTACCCACTCTGCTTCCTTGGCAACCCCCCACGACTCTTCGTATCTTCTCCTCTCATACATTAGCGATTCATTCGATGAGTGAGAAGGTGCAGAGGGAATATACGCTGGCAGAGGTATGGTTGACGAAATGTTCCAAACGCTGAATTTAGTGTAACTCAAAGATAGTTTTTTTTTCAAAATTATATATTTTCGCTTTCAATAAAAGGTGGAGCAGCATTGCACTCACGACGATCTGTGGCTCATCTTCGATGGAAAGGTATTTAATTTACTTGTGTATTTTTCCCCTGCACAAATTTTTCTTTTATAAATGCTTTGCCAGTTTCCTCCTTTCCATTACGCCTGATCACCGACGACGTTCTGATAGCGAACAATACTTTGTTGTTGTTTTAACCTGAATAAATTTTCACACGATTTTCAGTAATTTTGAGAATATCATTTCTCATTATCGTTTATTTCTTGAGCAATAAATATATTATAATCGTTCCCCTCGTTGAGGTGTACAACATGACCACGTACTTTCACGACCATCCGGGAGGAGTGGCCATGCTGAGGAAATCGGGACAGGTTTCCTTCTCGTTCCGTTTTATTTTATCATTCTGAAGAAGTAACAAAGAACATAATTTAACAGCATTTTGGCATCGCCTCCTTCGTAAACGTTCTCTCGAGGTGTACAATGATGTGAATACAATCCAACCCTGCCACACAGGATGCCTCCATGGCGATTCGTGAAATCAGCTCGCACGGTATTGCATGGAAGTTCATCGAGAAGAAGATGGCCGAACTGTGCATTGGCCGGCTCAAGCGACATTGATATGCCTTTTCAGCTATTTACGCTTTAATTTTTTAATTTTTATTTTCGGAAGTTTTTCCGTTTCCCCTTTGCACATTCTTTTCTTTCATGCCGCACAGCTTGTCAGAGGATTGTGCTTGTTTGCTGTTCCTCGAGTGGCTAACACTAGATATTTATCAGTGCTGCGCCAAGTCGTAAACAAGCATGTTAAAACATAAAAAAATTAAGGTAAAGTTTTCGAGCTCCTTCTTAAGCACATTTTCACGAGGGCCGAAAGCAGGAATCACACATTTCATTAATTTCTCTCCTCTAGAAGGGTACTAACTATATGATCAAGTCTATTCATCATTCATCATTCTCGTAAGTCTCAACCATTCCAAAAGTCCTCTTTCTCTCCGCTTCTTCCTCTTCACACCCGCTATCACCCGTGAAGTCTCACACCTTCTTATCAGACGAATCCTCTTCTCGACTCCTACTCTCGACGATTTATCACTTCGCACCTCGTTCCTATCTCTCTTTACTCTTCCCTCTTAATTCCCTCTCTACCTCTCAACTCTCTTTCTCTCTCTCCTAACTCCTTCCCTCTCCGTCGCTCCCCTCCCCCTCCCTATCGTCCCTCCAAATCTCCAGTGTCCTCCCATCCATCATGTCTTCCTGACAAGCCTTCCTCTCCCTCCTTCACTCTCCAAGTCACTCTTCTCACTCCATAAACTAAACGACGGACGTCTCTCCGGCCAACGATTTATCGCCGGACATTTCGGTGAGTTATTCCCTACAAGCTGTCTTTTGAGAGACCGAAATGAATCATAGAACTTGTTTCTCGATCACAACACACATTTATTCATTTTTAAGCATGATAAGCTCTTCTTTGAAAGATCTCATTTGTACAATTTGATCGAACATGCCGAATATGAGGCAAGAGATTGTGTGAGAGTGAGAGTTTTAGATGGATTAAAAATCAAAGTAGACCACCATATTACAATGAGATCGACTATTAGATAGATCTATAATTTTGCCTAGTTGATGTGCCCCTTTGAGATGGAGACGGACTTCCGCTCGTTCGCCCGCCATTCGCTTCTCGTGGTCGTCGTCATCTTCGGCATAGTCGCCGTCCAATTGCCCCTTCTCCGCTGGCTCGTTCGGGTTTACGGTATGATTTCTTCATGAGACATCAATATTGCGTGGCATAGGCTTAGAATTGAAGCATCTCAACTATTTTCACAGATTGCACAATTACCTACTTCTACTAATGAATCCATTAAAATATTCCAGATCCTCTACCCACGTTGGTGACGGAGGAACAACTAGAGCCGCTGAGACTTACTGGATGTAAGACAAACGAAGTCAAATAAATACAAATCCTCATTATCAGCTCCAAATGAGAGATTTTAATCGCACTCACAAGCAGTAAATGATGTACTTAACTACTGTACACTGTTCTTTCATGAAACAGTGTTTTCTAGTAAAATGTACAATTCCAATGCATCTCTCGCAGGCCCGTGGCTCGAGCGACCCTACAACCTATCCGGATGCGAGCAAATAGGCGAAGGCTGGTCGAAACTGGCCTACGCATGTGGCAATCAAGTGGTCAAGGTTGGTCATTCACGATAGAGTGGGCCATTTACCCCCAACCCCCGC
>LS925836.1:86721-101217 GCA_900490955.1 Micoletzkya japonica
TTCCCCCCGCCTCAGTCTTCATTGCTGGGGGTAAATCGGGGGTGGGGGTGGGGGTAAATGGCGCACTCTAATTCACGATTTTGAAATTCACACAAATTTTCTGTTGTACACTAACATCATTGTTTCATGGTGAACAACACCGTCAAAACGTTAATTAAATGAAATATTCCAACATTGTCAGATTCCAAACGAGGACGGTGTTGCGATGCGCGAGTGCCTATCACAGCACGCTAATCGAGCGGTGAGTGATATCTGATCTTTGATCTTTCCTCTTTGACCTCTGATCTTTGATCTTTGATCTTTGATCTTTGACGCAACGCTCGTTTCAGGACGTCCACCAACACTGTCTCGCACACGTTGCGTGCGCATTTCGACGTGACGTCTCAACGCAAATTGAGCTACGTGGAGATCCTAACGTGGCTCGGGTTAGATAAACAACTTTTGTATTTCAATTTATAAGGATTCCAAGCAAAACAATGAACACAGAGGTGTACTACCATTGTGGCAAAGCCTTTCGGCAGAATTAATGCCAGTTTATAGACAAATGAAACACCTAGATATTGGAATCTACGCAAGGGATAGCAAAGCTCAATAAAAAAGAAAAAAGTTTAAAATCATTTGCTCCAGTGTCTCGGCCACCACCTCCCCTCCACCTCGTCTTCCATCTCATCCCATCAAGTTGTACAACCCTTCGGTCGTCCGATCGATACCGTAGTCCTAGTGCGGTTGTCGTTTTTCGACCGTGTGCGGCTCACGAGCGAAATCGTCCAGATGGTTACTCGGATGGATGGAATGCATCTGGGCGATTTGAGGCGCCAGCAGGTGAGCACGCGGGATTTATTGTTAGTAGCTGACTTTACGAATCAAAACGTCGTCCTGAATTTGAGTGAAGTCAAACTTGGTGCTTAGATGATTATTTTTTTCCAGTTTGTGATCGTGAATTCAACGGCCCAACTGGTCGACTTTGGCGACGTCCGGCGTTCGAAAGGTTTTCCTACTAATTTGCTTATTTTGTTGAATCGTTGTTTTGGAAGAGGCGTTCTGTTGCCTATCTATGAATGTTGTTGATGTAACAAGAATTCAGATAGAGACGCGTCCTCTCGCTATCATGCCAGTCGCCTCCACTCCGAATTCATCCACGAATTCTTCCGCATCGGAGCTTCTCCTTCGGTACAAATACTGATAGAAGGAATTGATGCAAGAGCTTCGAGTGGCCAGCTCACGATGGAGAATCTGCGACGATTCTTCCAGGCTATCCAAGAGTAAGACTAGTTTCTCGAATATGAACTAACATTTAATAACTTTGAATGATGTTGGTAATCCAAATGTTTAGATAAGCGACGGCGTCTTGAAACTGAGGAGAGGAAGAAGGCGGAATGAAGACGTGAAGCACGCAAACGATAGAGCACGTCAGAAAAGGAACGCGACCAAGCTTCACAAAACAAATAATCGTAGATAATAAATACAGTTTATGAGTACGCGTAATGCGAATATTGCTCAGGCACGACAAAAGTCCGGAAGATGGAAGAGAGTACAAATTACCACATCAGCGTTGCGTACGTGCGCCATCATAACACCGCATTCCAAGTGTTCTAATAGCGAATAGCGGTTAGGGTCCGATCCTGTTGGCGAACCGATGAACGAAAATTAATGAATTTAAAAACTTAAGTTCGCCAACGTGAACTCAATAAGCTCTGAAAATATGATGCAGATTGGTTTATCCACTCATGGGATAATTCAAAAATAGTGGTCAATTCGCTATTAGACACATTACTCACCGCGCGGAATACTGTGATAATATTCTGAACAACTCAATGAGTTTAGGATTTTTTACAAAGAAGGACTGGGAATAGTGCGAACAGGATAAGTAGTTGGTAGCGAGCAACTAGCGGAGAGTCACCTTTAGACCTCCCGAATCGCGTCCATTTAATCGAATTAGACCATTCTTCCATGGTTAGTTTTCAGGCATTAGTCATATATAACAAGAGAGACTTTCTTCGTGTCATTCATGAAACATAATCCCCTAATTCGGAGATCGGACTCGATTCAGGAGGTCGGGTCGCCTTATATGGTTGAGGAAAATGTTCCGTCCGTTGTCTCATTCCTATTTCCGCCGAGAGAGCGGAGCGGCATGAAGAGAGTCCAGACAAAGTCGGAATGAGTTTACTGACGGAACTTTTTCGTCAATAATATGCCCGGTACAGAAGAACGGTTCCACACGTACTATTGATCGAAAATATCCGTCATCTATCTCATTCTTACTTTGTCAGCATTAGGGATGACAGAATGAGAGTGGGAAAATGAGAATGACTCGCTGTGTAGAAGAGTACAATCATATGCAAAACCTGCACTCATAGATAATAGAGCCACTGAATCACGTCAGCGTTTTCTTTCCCGTTTCCTTTCATCTCTCCATTTCATTCACGCCAGAGAGACCCTCCCTCGCGGATTGTCAGTGTCGAATGAACGCATACTGACGTGCTTCCCACAGCATTCCTAGCGTTCTAATAGCAAATGGCGGTTTCCGCTGTGATCTATCGTCACTGCGTCCACAGAAATGAGTCAAAATTAGCAAATTTAAAAACTTAAGCTCCTCCTCATCAGTCTAAAGAGCTGCCAAAATTTGGTGAAGATTCATGCAGCCGTTGTGGAGTAAATTCAAAATTAGTTGCCAATTCGCTATTAGACACTTCCCCTTTCGGCCGGAATGCTGTGTTCCGGCGTGATTCAATTGATTCAATCACGCTGGAATCAGGCTTTGTTTTATCATCTTATGAACGTTTCTTTTCGTTTATTTTTGCACATATTTCACTTTTTTAACCTAAATTTACATTAGGGAGACAGGAACGCATATATTATTGAAGGAAAGCGAACGTTGAGAGAGCTGCGCAGTTCTTTCCGCTAACCACCGTGAAACTTCAGCCGGAGCCGGGCTTTAGCCTAAGCTGGCACTTTGCCAAGAGAGTTTCACTATATTTAGCGGAGTGAGCTGCAAAGATTTCTCAACGTTCCTTTTCCGCCAATAATAATAGGTGTAAATTTGTCCTATTATACTGACTAAAGAAAAGTAAATAAATATCCACCCTCGTCCATCGGATCCACTCCACTCCCCCTCCTTCCTCTCCTCATTTCTAGAGCCTACGATTCGCGTTGTCTTTCGCGTCCCCATTCGCATTCTCGGTGTAGAATGAAAAGCTCATATGAGTCTTTTCCTAGAGCAGAAAGATCGAAAGGTTCATTCGAGCATCGGAGGAGACGCGAAGCGGTCGTTCCCCGTCAAAGAATGCATTGGAATGAAGGGAGAGAAGGGGAGAGGAATGACAACGCGCGAAAGACTCATATGAGCGTTCGTTTGCGTTGTGGGGACAACGCGAATCGGTGCGCGCATTTTTGGCAAGTAAGAATGAAAGACGCGAATGGAGAGACGGAAAGGGAGGGGAACGCGAATAGCTGCAAGAACGCGAATCGAATGCTCTACTCATTTCCTCACTATGCCCCCGTCCCGAGAGGTCGCCCGAGTGTCCGCTGTCGTCCCGGCATCAAGCGCCCGCAAGAATCTACCAAATCCGGCGAGTATTCATGGTTGACAAAAGTGTACCGCCGGTTGTTTACAACGAAAAGCCGAAGCAGTATGAATAAAGTGCTGCCAAAGTGGGAAAGAGTTTGCTGACTGAACTTTTCTGTCATCTGTCATGAGTACGGTAAGTACTGTTTAATTCCATGACACTGATCCCTTGATCTGCAAGCAAAGCATGCGGAAACAGTAGATAGTTCTAGTTGATGATAAAGATAAAGAAATATGCACTAATCGAGTTTTTTTCTTCAGTCTGCCCGTGCCATGCCACGCTCTTCTCAAGCGCCGCCCGACTTGATTCCGGTATTACAAGCGCCATTGAGTTTGACTTATGTACTTGCAGAATATTTCAAACATTTATACAATGCGCAGACTTTCATTAATTGCTTGAAAACTATGTTATTTCTTTGAAAGAAGTCCGGGACGAATGGAAAACGATTTTTCTCAAAGGACAGGGGAGCATCATAGGTAGGAATTGAGAAAACTCGGAACGGAAATATTTCAAACTTTTTGGCGCTTGTAATAAATCCTGCCCTCATTTTTTTATTTTATATATTTTTCCAACCTATAATAGTACTTTATCATGCATAACAAACAGTCATGCAAGGAAAATTATAGGTGAAAATGTAGACTGCACAATGTTCACAACGTCACAACGGACTAACGCGGGATATATACCTAAAATCAATCCTGATCCACGCTTCTCCTTGTAATTTGTACCGAGTTCTTTGGTTCATTCGATTATAGGCAGAATAAAAGGTAAGCAAGACCGCAGTGAATAAAAAATTTGTAAAATTATTATTGATAAAGAACAACAGGAGTCGTTGACGATGATCGAAGAGCCTCGACCGCAAAAGAATAGCAGGTGTAGCGGCACCCTCATCTTTATCGGCTGTAGGCTACTTTTGTTGATCTTTGATCTTTTTGTTCGTATTAGTGAGAAAACGCATTGCAGTCATCGCGTTGCTCGCAGTCATAATGGTCGTCGTATGCAGTAAGCTAATTCTTTAGGTTTTTCAGTTAGGTTTTTTTGTAAATGACAGTAGAATTTAAAAAAAAAACTTTTGAGTGTTCAAGATTATTCTAAAGTAATAAAAACATAAACTGAAAATAATAAAGTGACACGGTTCTATTCAGTGCTCGGCTTTCCGGAATCAGAGTGAAAAAGTGGTCATTAAACACTATCCCTCGATTTCCCCAAATACGAATGCGAATAAAGTATCTCAGTCCATTGGCATAACACCTTATACATTACTATCTAGGATCACACAGTATTTCAAAATTATCATCACATAAAATTTAAAAGAAATTAGTCATCGACTAGTGTTTCACTGGGGAAGAAACATAATTTGATCCAATGCTTTGTTAGTACTGACAACAAACGGTATTGGACGATTTACTACTTACTGTCATGTTATAAGACCTGTCTGTACGTATGTCTGTGTGTGTGTGTGTGTCTGTTTGTCTTTCCGCGTTTTTTGTTCCAAGCATAACTCATTTCCCGTTTCAGATATCGTAAAAAGTTCAAAAGTGACTACTATTATCTTTTGAATATCTCGAACACAGTGTTCTAAATGTTAAGCGAACGAGCGAAAATGCTTACGATACGGTGTTTTCCGTGCGAGAGTTCCTACCGAAATCAGGGTTATTTTTCGGCATCTCGTTCGCTTAACATTTTCGCTGTTGTCAGAACACTGTGCGAACCCATTTTTGTCGGATTTTGAAAATATGCTATTAGGGCTGAGATATATCGATTTTTAGAAAATTTTCAAAAACGCTCGAACTTTGCCAGAACGCGTTTTAGAGCACGGGGATCATTTTTGGAAAAATCCCCTTATAAAAAAACTTCTCTTATGCGTACAATGCCCCGGCCCTCCGAATACTGGAAGAGTTCTTTGATAGGTTTGGCAGGCTCTGTTCTTGTTATAGTGGGTAGTGGCCCCGTCCATAAAGCGGATACCTGCAGGTTCGGTTCCCGTTGGAGCCAAATTCTTTTGCTGATTTTGCCCGACTGCGGGGAAACCTTTTTTTTCATAATATCGTGATATCTAACTTATAAAACACCTCGGTTAGTAATTTTGAAACAAATGAAACGCAAGGACTGTCTTCTTTGTTTGTACTGTTTAGAAAACAGCGATAGGAAGAATACTGCGTCAGATATGTTTCACATGGAATGCCGAAACTTCCGCACACCGCGTATCCGGCTTAACGAAGACCAATAAAAAACAGTCCACGCCTCTGCAAAATATGAGTTATTAGTTGATGACCAAACGTCTCCAGTAAGATCGTGCGGAAGTCATTTTGTGCGGAAATGTCTTCTGAAAAGTTTCAAAAAGGGGGGAACTAATCGCAGACCCTGCACCCGGATCACAGGTTTTTACATACGTGCACAAATGACGAACGTAGTTGGTTATGGCATACTACGTAGTACAAAACTAATAATTCACTCCACATAACCTATTTTCTTCGAAATATACTGCAATGTCCGTTGTGATTCAAATATAGTGGGATAAAAATGATGTATTTGTACTGTTGGACCAAGACGCCTGCCTAATACATGCTTAGGTGGTTCACGAAGCATGCCACGGGAGCTCTGCGTTGTGTCCACATAAGCAAAGCGAACGCTTCATGCTTCGTGGGCCGCCGGGTACCGCGTAGTTATACTAGTTGCCAGAAAACACACTAGAAAAACGGAAACTCACTAGACGTCTAGATCTCACTAGATGTCTACTCACTAGATGTCTAGACACTACCTAGATAAATGAAAGAGTTAAAGGACCCCTCCAGGCAATATGTACCATATGCATTTTTGACATCATTGGAGCTCTGTCCTGAGTCTCATACTCTCTCCTTTTTTGTTGAGACTTCGCCGTTGCTGAGATAAAGCTTTGCAAAGATTTCTCTCGCCGTCTGCGTCTCTTCTTTCCTCTCTTGTCTCTCATAATCAATCAACCGCTCGCTAATTGCTTGTCTCTGGAAATGAATGGGATGGTCAGAGGGACCCTTTAAAGAGACATGGAAACGACAGATTTTTTTGAAACCGAAAATATAGGCATAGCTTAAAATTTCCTCATGTGACCTTTCCCAATTTTTCATGTAGATTCTAAATTTCTTATTCATATCATGTGAAAAACTACCGTAAGCCGGGGATAGTTTCACGAAAAAAAATTGAGTAAAGTCGCATAAAACGAAATGCAATCAATCAATCGATTTTTCTCAAATTTTCAGTACTTGTACAACTTTTTATGCTCTATTGAACTGTGATGATTATAATTTGACGTAATGAGATTTCAAGAGTGACAATGGTCTAAGTGTCAAATAGTTTAGAACTCGCTAAGCCTCTAAAAAATTCTGACGTCAAATCCGCGAACGCAGTTTTGTAGAGCTCTTCAATGCTTCGGAAACTATAAACATAGTTTTTTCATTATCTGTCCTCCTTAAAAAGATGAGAGAGAAGAGAAAAAAGATGGAGCCCTGAATGGAGGAAGGATGCGAAATACACCCAAAAACGCACGCCCTTTAAAGGGCCCCTCTGAGGACTTTCTAACCTCCTGGTTTCTTTCTTTCATCTGAAAGAGCACTGTCGAAAACGTACAATCCTACATTAGCATCTATTTCCGGCCATTCCTCGCTGTTTAAATGAGGAGAACAGTTGTATGCAAAGTTACATTGCTCTCCAGGGACCGCGCGAATACGAATGATATTTTGCGAATACTACAGCGCGCGAGCGGTATGATTCGTAGGCATCGCTTATTGAAAAAATGAAGACATTTGGGATCTGCTAAAGATAAAAATGTATGAATGTTCAAAATGTGCTCTTGAGGCTGGCAATGTCCTCAGGGGGGCCCTTTAACGGCTTCGTTCTCGGAGATAAATAAAGATATTGATGTTCCGATTTCATTGATCTACTCCCAAAGAGATGCTCATCAATCGCCATGAATTGGAAGGATAATTACTTTTCGCCAGTGCGCGGGCTTGGCCGACCTTTTGGCAAACGGCCATATAAACTCATAAAATACGTTTCTTAGACTAACAAAGATAATGGATTTTGAAAAATAATTTTATAAAATTTCTGGAGCGAGAAATTTTTTTATTTGTTGCCGGGATATCTCAATGCCATTTGCTTTGTTACTGTGCGCTAAATGTATGTAGTAAGACTGCGCCTTGGCTAGGAAATGAAAAATTAGATATCTCGCAAAGTGTACAATTTTGTACGCTCTAGTTTTGATTTTTGTGTTATTTAGGTGAAAAACTTTCATATGAAAGTCAATCTTATTTGGCTTCCATGTCCGTTTAATGGGAATAATTTAAAGATGAAAAGTTTATAACTGATAGTGTCGTGTCCCGTGCAACCTTCCTTTCGTGCATATCACAGGAACACAATTCATTCCTCTTCCCCACTTCATCCCTACTAAGTAGAGCGTAACCTGTCAGAATGGACTGACCCTCGCAGAGAGATACTTTGGTGGGGGGAACGCTCGTAGAAAGCCACTGGACCGCACCGTCCACAAAGCGTGATCCTCGGCTGTTCCTAATCACGTCTTGCTTTATTCAAGGAAGCTCAGCTACTGAACGCTGGAGGCGTCACAAACTCGCATACATTCAACCCTTAAACCCATACCTTTTCCATCCTTCACATAGATACTGTATCCTTTGGCTTCCTTTAGACCAGTCGCGTCATTTCCTCTTTTTACTTCACCCCTTGCATTTGTTCCTTCGTCCCTGGCTGGGCCTATCACCGAGTGGATAGATCGAGAAGAAGGAAAGAAGGAAAAGGAAAAGGCTATTTTGGCAAACGATGACCCGAGCCGGTTTTGTCGCTCCTTTTCTACGCTCTTTCGCGCGCATTGAGATACCGCTTGAGTTGCACTCGGCCGGCTGTTTTTGTTCGTAGTCATCAGATTAGCAGATTAGCGATGCGCTTCAGATCATATTCTTCGTTTACTTGCTAATTTGTGACTTTTATAGTATCGTGTAAGGAAGAGCTACTTCGGTAGTGTTCGGGAACCTCCTAGAGGGCAGTGTACAAAGGTGTGAATGGTTCGCTAGGAGATCTGCAGTTCCCCTCCTGAAGGTTTCCTCGTCTCTTGGAGGCTCCTTTCTCCTCCTCCAAGAGACTCCCTTCCCATTCCCCTTCCCTCCAGGATGCGTATTCAATGCAACGCTTTCGCCTCTTGATAACCTTTATTATAAGATACAAACATAGAGCATAACGCTGCTAAAGAGAATATCTCACAAGATAGACATAAATTAAGGAAGAACAATATTTCTTTCCTGTAAGTGCCGAAGTGTGAACCGAAAATAGCTCACCTTCGGAGCCTTCAATGAGATATACATTTTACATTCTTGAATATCATCGAATAATTAGTCCTTCCGGTATAATAAATAATGATCCGTAACTTCCATATAGTTTGTTATTAGAGAGTAGTAACCTGGAAGTAATAAGTTATATGGTGTAATGAGTGCAGCGGAGACTTACACAGATAGTAGGCGATCTTCGATGCCTTGATAGTACTTTAAAAAGTAGAGAAACAATAACTGCACTGTTGAATAACAATATAAGACGGTGAAGTAAATTAAAGTTGATATAAACGAGCGAAAGGAGCGCGATCTCCTCTTAGAGGTTCCCCTTCACAATGACCTCCAGGAGGTTCCCTTTTGTCTCTTAGACGTTTCTGGGATATCCGTAAACTATAAGACGGAATCTGCTCCCTGGGATGTTCCCTGTCTCTCACACGTTCCCGAACATTACCGGAGTATACAATTCTGAATATCATGCGCTCCGTCACAGCCACATTCCAAAACTTTTCCACTCGCCGAGGCGCACTTAACCGGTAACCAGCTGCTGCTGTCAGAAAGGCTCGCATTGCTCAGCGAAACCCCTTCCCTCTAAACGATAGTTCAATCGCAAACTGATCTTGCTTTGAACAATTTCCACTCCGGACTATTAGTTGCAAAGCAGCCCTGTCTCTTATTGGAGATTGCATGTCAAAGAGAGAGATGGACTGGGTTGGAGAGTGGGGGAGGGACAGTGCGCAAAAATTGCTGCTCTAGTACTGGATCGAGTAGGGATCGGGAGAGATCGAGAGAACGATGGTTGTTGTTATGATGCTCTGCACCCCTATCTTGTCCCCCCCCCTTCTCACTATGTTTTCTGCCAACCCGTTTCCATCTATCTGTGCACCACCCATGTTAACCTCTCCTCCTCCTCCCCCACTTTTGGCTTTCTCACTCTCCCCCCCCCCCCTGACTCCCTCTCCTTTCACTATATCACCCTTCCCGCTTGACCTCTCCTCCTAATAGTCTGTTTTAGCGCTTTCTTCTGCCTCTGATGTGAAATCGATCATTGTGTTTTCTTGCTGGATTTTATTGATGGTATATACGTTTGGTTTTCGCTATTTCCTAGCCCTACCTGCAAGGGAAATGTTCAGCGAGTGTTCATAGGACAGACTAGATGATGGACGGAGACTTTTCACTCTCTTCAGAATCCACTGAAACTAGTATATAAGTTGATTTTGAAACCTCTTGATTCGGAAACTGTTTTCTTTTGCTAATAAAACTCACCACGTACGTTAACAGTGGACATTTGGATGTGCTTACCTTTACGCTCTATCGTCTAATCTCATTTGACTGGCCGAGACTGTTCTGTTTAGTTGGCAACATTCTATTTCTCAGTTTGCGCTAAGTTTTGTTATGCAATTTATTTCCATATTTCAGCTTTTCAATGCGAGTTCAGTTTGGCTTAGTGGAAAAGAGAATAGAGAAATTGATAGATGGTGATAGGCGATCATAAATCAATCGGTGATGGGAAGTGTGGAACCAACACCGTTTGCGCATCAACGTATTGACGAGTTGGTGAAAAATTAAAATTTATTTATTTCAAGCATGCAAAATGATAACCACTTATTGTGCGAAATCTATATTTTGAGTTTTTTTTGTTTTGAAGATCACTTTTGATTAGAAATAGCAAAACCCACACAACATTTTTATTCATAGTTCAAGAAATTAATAGTCGCACTAGCTTCGAACAAGACCTTTAAATGATCCACATTTGAACGTGCGATCCTTCTATCCGATTCTACCACATAGCCGTGACCCTCTTTATCCCTGCTATCAATTCCCATATTTCGCAGACGTTTCTAGATACTCTACACACTTTACAAGATATATTCTGCTTTCTCTTTTTCAAATATATGAAAAATGATCTACTATTATTATCCTTACCAGTAACTTTCCTCCCTCTAACTCTCTAACTCGCCTCTCGTTCGCTTTCTTGCCCTTTCCTCCTCTCTCCCTTTCCCAATTCAATCTTGGAGGTCAGGCAGTCGTCTCTGGTTTCTCGTCTCGCGCACCGCTCTTTTACCCAAATTTAGCCGGTACTCGAGAATGAGACGTTCGACTGTTTCATTGCTGTGCACTTTACGACCTTGATAACTCTTGCATGATAAATAACATCTTCCTGTGAATCAGAATTCGCCTATTGCCACAATCTTGCTTTGACGATCGTTATCCTTTTCTATTAGCCTATCGCTAATAAATATTGAAACTCTTCATCCTGCACTTCATCAACGTGAATCCTCCCCCTCTTTTCAGGGTTCACCTTTCATTGTATGGCGGACCTCGACCCGCCCTCATCTAACCTTGTATCGCTCGTCTACGTCAATAATGTAAGAATAATTAATTAATATTCAAATTCGTCAAATTCCTTGCTGGATATCTAATTTGACCTCATAAAACATGATCTCTTTATTACTTTTTTTGGGACCTTTTGGGACATTCATTTTTGGGACCGGTTGGTCGGCAACTTCTAATGATCCTCGAAACCCCATCGGATAGTGTTTTCCTTTCGATATTCCCCTTGAAGGAAGCCGAAAAGGTCGATCCGGAAGAGCTGAAGCGAAGACTGAAACTCGAACGACAAGAGAAGAAGCTGATAGAGAAGGCGCAGAAGAAGGAGAGGGAACGACAGGAGAAGATAGAGAGAAAGCTGACTAGGCAGCACTCCGGACGAGCGGTTTGTGCTCGATTTTGATAGTTGATCTTTGATCTTTGGTCTTTGAACTACGTCAATCTTCAGGTGACGATCGAACACATTCGGTATCCGGCCGACGGAAACGCACCCCAGAGGCTGCCACAGGATGAGAATGAGATACTTGAAAAGCCGAAGGTATTTAATTTAACATGCAATCAAAAAATGTGTAAGAAGAATATGGAAAGGGAAATAAGAATTGCACAATGTAATACAACATCGCTACAAGGCAATAAGGTTACAAGGTTCAAGGTTGCTCATTTGACTTGTTTTCATTTCATATTGGGTGTCTACCTCGTTATTTTGCTATAGGTTTTCCGTCTCATGTACAACGCGGGAATTCTGCTCATTCGCAAGCGCATTGCGCACTTTTATGTTCTGGGCAGTTGGCGGGGTCCGTTTATAGCGACCGTTGTGTGGGACGCTGAGATCAATTACGTTGTTCATTCGTCTTTTTAGATCTCAAGATACGTTCTAAACTCAATATTAATATTCTGAAAACATAAAAAATGCAGTCTGTTGCAGAAAGCTTGCTGCCACGTCTCCACATGCACAGGAATCTTCTTATTTCTACTGTTTCTGGCGGCGCTTGGTAAGTTGAAACTAAATATTTACAATAGCTTCCGAATAGACTTTGACAGGCATTGCCAAGTTTTTGTGGTTTTTTCTTTGTGTCGTGAAGCGATAAAGAGTAAAGAGTTTTAGTAAATCAAGGTAAGGCCGCGATTTCAGCTGCTTCCTACTATGTCTCGTACAAGTTCACGCAAACCCTGCTCAATATCATTCCGGAAGAGAGGGTTATGGAGGACGGGATAACGATGCTCGGACAGGCACCGTGAGCTTTACGCATTTTTATTACTAGATCTCCCGAATCGCATCCATTTAATCGAATTAGACCATTTTCCAGGGTTAGGTTTCAGGCATTAGTCATAACATGTGCGGCTTTCTTCACGTCATTCATGAAACATGTTATGTCCCAAGTCCCGGTGGAGTAACCAATATGGTTTATCGAAGAGGAGAGGCGAGTAGGAAGACAACGAGTGTAGGGATGGAGAGGGGAAGGCCCAGAGCCAGCCAGCCAGCACAAGAGCTCAGCGAGATAATGACTAGGCGACGTGCCGTCGCCCTTACATTGACAATGGGCTACTGGGGCTGAGAGACGAGATGTTGGGAAAATACAAAATATGTATAATGGGATTAACCCTATATACAACAAAACATAACCCCAGAAATTCGGTGGTCGGACTCGATTCAGGAGGCCTATTTATTAACCTAGAAATATCCACTGAAGACTTGCAAATGGCTTCGTAAACTGAAATATGTAATGCAGATCCGATGACGAAGCAGATGTAGAGGACACTACAGGACGTCTTCCTCGGGATATCGAACCTCTATGGTTAGCACTTCCTCTGTTCAGTTTTGTTTTCCCATACGTGCTCAGAATATCAAAAAATATTCTTACGTATGAGTTGCAGGTATAATATGACCGTAAAGATCTATGTTTCGGGCTTTGTTGATCTTCCCGTGAACAAAGAGCGCACTTTCGAAGGTAAGGTTTACTCCCATACATCATTGAATACATTCATCATCTACGGTTTGTTTTTATCCACTGCCACGTGAATAAAGAAAGATGTATTTCTAGCCCACCTTCTGTCCAAGTTCCGGGTCCTTTCGCCCACAAGCCAGATTGTACTGCACTCGGCCATGCACCAACTGCCGGGAATTGAGGGATGGAAGGTGTTCGTTGATAAGGTATCGTCTTTAGTTATTCTTCTCGAAATTCATAGCACGAGATGTAAATACTGCAAGTTTCTAATTGAATAATTTTCGAATTTAGAAAATTTTCTTAGATAATGTTTTCGCTCTTAAAAAGAGCGGAAGCATTATTTAGGAAAATTGCCTTCTTTACAGGCTGGAAAGTTGGTCAAGGCTGATGCTCAAGTGATCGGAATTGAAGCAAACGATACCCAACAGATGATCACGCTGGGATTGAGTGATGTGAGTCATAATAGAGGTCAGAAGCTCCAAACAAAAGGTTGTACTCCTCATGTAATCCCAAGTTTTGTGCAAGTCGAAGTGTTCCTCAGATCAAAGTCGCACGCGGCTAAAGGAAGTATCGATAGATAGGGAAGCGCAGATAAACGAGAGCAGAACCATCAATCAAGTAGTTGGTGTGAGTCAGAGTTCACGCAGTACTGGGCTGAGATTTGAGTTGAGAGGTGGTTGAATGATCTTGAGACGAATGATCTCTGAAGTGAACTGTATGCGGACTCCCTTGTAGACGCTCAAAGCCGATTCGGAGATCTACGTCGCCGTTGACTACAGTGGTCCGATCACAAAGGATAAGAGCGGCCTCTTCCTAGCATCCTACAAGACCACCAATGGAACCGAAAGGTTGGCGAGACTTCAGATTTATTTGACGTTGAAGAAACTATTCTTGAGACATCCTAACAATATACTCGTATAGATAAAGTAGTTAACTACTCGATATTACCAATTTTGTTGACGAAAAAGGCGGTCAGTAAACTCATTCCTTCTTCGACTGCACTCTCTTCATACAGCTCTCTCTTCGGAAATAGGAATGATGTCACTGACGGAACATTTGCCTTAACCATAATATTGTCTTATTCAGAGAGATGGTCCAGACGTTCCTGCAGCCGCACTATGCAAGGAGGCTGTTTCCATGCATGGACGAGCCGGATCGCAAGGCCGTGTTCAGATTGACCATCGAGCATCCCAAGGGAAGCGTCGCCATTTCCAATATGAAGGAGTCGGCGCCGATGGAAAGGTAGTTGATATTGGTTGAGTCCACGAATACTATCCTTTTCAGTCCCCCGCACACCTACGCTAAAGATAAAGATAAAGATATAGTGCTCTCTATGCTAACTAAATG